>OV884013.1:114301345-114901345 GCA_930367205.1 Acanthosoma haemorrhoidale | reverse complement strand
ATTTGTATACCGTCAAATATCGATTCCGTCCAATAATTATTTCACGAAAATATATAAACAATACATATTTCCAAAATATTCTACAATTTCATAAACACTTAGACTAGGCAATAACGTGGAATTCATAGTACTTGTACTTGTACTTAATTGTACAGATACATTGATAATTTTACTTGATGGTTCTTTTAAAATTTGAAATTAATCCGCCGAATTAATTAAAAAAAAAAATGGTATAACTTCCAAACAAATGTGTGAAATAAAATTAGCCAAAATAGAGTTAAAAAACAGTAATCCTTGATATATAAAATATTTGGCTCCGAGGAAAATATATAAACCCCAGCCCTGCTAATGAATTATATATGCATGAACCCTTCTGCTGTTCGGGCAAAAATAGAATTAAATTTCCATCGAAGTCTGTTTCGCCCACAAAATTGTACACTTCTGGAAATGTGGTCGTGCATCATTGACAGGAGTCCACTTAGGCCAATTATATATCCATTATCTTGCTTTTTTATTTGTCAAGTCGATGATAAGTTCATCTGCTCATCATTGCGTTTTAAAATTATCACTAAATCAAAGTTTGATAAGTTTGCTTATTAGGTAATGCCCAAAGGTAATCCAATAAGAAACAATGGCTCCTTTGTTGAAATGATAACAGCTAAGCACTGGTTGGGTTCATGGTAAGTAGGTATTGATAATGAGTATTTATTCATCAGAATAAGGTTGATGTAAATGAGCCAGTATTTCTGTATCTTTTGTTGATTCCGATCATGATAAGTCTCCCATTTAGTGTTAGCAATGATTAGAAATGAAATTTAAAGGAAGAGCGATACATTTGTAGCTATAGCAGAAACTATATGTCATCTATTGTTGACTTTGTCCGAACGTACCCATCGTAGCAACACAATCTATTTATGAGGTGAATGCAAAGTGGGTTCTATGAATGAATGCTTGAAGCTAATACTGCCACTAATACTGAAGCTAATAATTAAATGAATACTGCTGTAGCTTGTAGCTATAGTTGGCCTATATTAGCCAATATAGACACGACTTACTTTGTGTGAATGGGATCTAGTGTCATTTGCCTTGTCTTTACTAATAGCTCTGGGCTATTTGATGTTATTGACATAGTGACGAAGTAAATCTGCATGCTCGTGGATACATTAAATATATATGATTATAACCTTCATACAATTGAAGAAATAAATTAATATATTAACAAATAATCGTTTAGTTATTGGATATCTTACCTATCTATCAGTTATATAATGCTAAGAATATTGTAATTCTAATATTATATATAAGCCCCTTCTAGTGTATACCTGCCTCGGGACTTCATGGAAGTCACTGATATTTTTAAGCAAGCGACCGTATCCCTCCCAATTCTCCGAAACTACCTTACCCTTATACACATGTGTCTCAGCTCCAGTCCACACTGAAGGTGACCCCCTTCACCTTGTGTTTATACATAACATTGTAATTTTAACCACGACCTGATATTGTTATGTAACCCGACCTCCTTCGAATGCATCAGCGCATCGCAGTAAGAGGAGAAATTGTTAAATAAAACTTTGTAATTGCATTGTAAATTGTTAAAAATTTTATTAATAAAGGGGTTTAAAAATTAAAAAAAAAAAAAAAAAAAAAAAAAAAGCAGTCCACACATGTCTCCCAGACACTAGTCGCTAAACACCCGACCCAGTAGTATGTAGTAACATAACTCTTAATATCTGTATATACCAGTGTTTTGCTTGTACTTTATAATAAAGCTTTTCTTTCATTTCTTTTAAAATACTCTCGTATACAAAGATTTTTTAACTTATCGATATAATACAACAAATGTAACGAACCAAACTAAGTCTTTTTTTTTTTTCAAAACCTCTTTATTTTTATATATATACAATGAACAAAAATTATTGGATTACAAATTTCTCCTCGTACTGCATACGCAGATGCATTCGAAGGAGTGCATAAATATGATACATTTCAGTTTGTAGTAAAAAATTCAAAAAACACATCTACAACACTAGGTGATGAGGCTCACCTTCAGCTTACTAACTAAGTCGTGTCTATATTGGCTAAATATAGGCCAACTATGTCTACAAGCTACAGCAGTATTCTTTTAATTATTAGTGGCCGTATTGGCTTCAAGCATTCATTCATAGAACCCACTTTGCATTCACCTCATAAATAGATTGTGTTGCTACGATGGGTACGTTCGGACAAAGTCAACAATAGATGACATATAGTTTCTGCTATAGCTACAAATGTATCGCTCTTCCTTTAAATTTCATTTCTAATCATTGCTAACACTAAATGGGAGGCTTATCATGATCGGAATCAACAAAAGATACAGAGATAACCTGGCTCATTTACACCAACACCTTATTCTTAGCAATCGATACTCATACTCTACCTATGCTATGTTTAACAAATTAAGTTAATGCGTGCTAATTTGCAGTATTTATTTATTTTTTTCCTTATGTGATATATTGTTATTATTTTATTTATTTTTTCCACAGTTGGGTTTATTTATTTATGTCTTGTTATTCACAGAGGACCATAGTCCCTGAATGAAGAATTATTTCTATTTATGTTTCTTCGCGAAGGTTACAGCCGGTTTTCTTTTCTTCCTTTTGTCGACAATCGATAAAATCAAGTTTAACTGTTGGATATTTTATTTTCCCCCTTCCTTTGTTCCGTCGCGTCGATAAATCCTGTGCAGTCACGGATACTGTAGCATAGATACTATCTCGCTGGAATTAGGCACCCAGGTATCGAATTACACCGCCTTGTCGAGGAGGGTCCTGTTTTCCATTTTCCACGGTCGCTATGACAATGAAGAATGGGCTGCATAGTCTTCGGCCCTTCCTCTTCCGGAAGACCCAGAAGGCCATTATCACGAGCCTCCGCTGCTTTCTGGATCTAACAATTATTCGTATCTCCTGGAAGGCATCTGAGAAGATGACACGACTTATTCAAAAATTTGGCAGTCACGATTTTCGTCAGTGACAATTACGAATTTATAACTTTGTTGGACTTGTGAGGTGCACCAGTAGTGTATTTAGCCAACTCTAGATTATTAATCGAAAATCTCCCGGATATGATCTCCTTACTCCTCCCAAACAACTTCCTCCAAAAGCCATAATCTTCCTAACCTACATTTATTAATGCATTAATCGAACGACGCTCTTTCTTCTCTGGAAAAACTCCATTATTGTAGTATTCGCTTAGCCCGTTAAACCACCCAATGAAGCCTCGTCTCACCGTCCAATTAGCCTACTCCCTATCCTCTCAAAAATATTTAAAAAACTCCTATTAAAACGTCTACTTCCAATTGTTGAATCCAAAAACCTTTTTCCTACACACCAGTCCGGTTTCCGTCTTTGACATTCCACTGCTCAACAAGGCCTTCGCGTTGTTGATCACATATCCTCAGCCCTTGAAACCAAACAATATTGCACTGCTGCCTTTCTGGACATAGCGCAAGCTTTTGACAGGGTTTGGCACGCAGGTTTGCTCTACAAGCTCAAAAGACATTTACCACAGACCCTTTTCCTAATCCTACAGTCCTACCTTTCAAACCGCTTCTTCCAAGTCCGCTGTGGTTTAGAATATTCTAACTACTATCCCATAAAACAGTTCCACAGGGCAATGTCCTGGGTCCCATCTTTTATAACCTATACACCGCTGATGTCCCCTCTACTCCCACCCTGCAGTCGCCACACGCAGACCCCGTTATAGCATCCCATAAGCTTCAAAGACACCTTGATGAGATCGAGTATTGGTGTACCCAATGGTTGATCAAAGTTAATGAAGCAAAATTTTCTCACATTACTTTCACCCTCTGCCGCAAGTCCTATCCACTAGTTTTTTTTTTCATTCCTTTTCCTGTATTCGAGGCAGCGCGGTATTCCCATCTCGACAAAAGGGTGACATGGAACCCACACACAAGGATAAAAAGACAAGAACTAAACAGACGCTTTGGACAACTGTACACACTACTTCGAAGGACATCCCATTTCTCAATAGAAAATAAATTACTAATTTACAAAGTTATACGTTAGCCAATCTGGACTTAAGGATTAGAGCTATGGGGGACAGCAAAAAAGTCAAACATCAAGCGTATCCAATCATTTTAATCTAAAGTCCTGAGAACAATAGTAAATGCCCCTTATTACTTCAACAACAAAACCCTTCACAATGATCTGAATATACCCTATATTCTTGAACTCATCCCTTCCAAGTTCATAAAATTCCATACTAAACTATCCAACTACCCTAATCCCCTAGCACAGTCCTTGCACTTCACCACTCATCCCATTAATCCTCCTTGGAGACTAAAACGGCAGTGCCCTCGTGACCTGCTATATGCGTGACAGTGGAGTCCTGGCAGTGGTAAAATTCTCCAATCATGTCCTGATCGTCTGTGGCTCTCACGCTCTTGGACAGACTTCACTGGCTCGTATCCAGTGACGCGGCTGACCAAGGAGCGTGGGGGACTTCCCAAGACTCCGCTTCCTATTTCGCATGCGAGCGAGGTGACAACCATGTGGACTTGGGAGGCTGTTTGTAAATACTGTATGAATGAGCGAGTGAATGAAAATTGTAAATATGGTATGAATGAAAACATTTATCACAATTACTTGCCCAATAAAAAGTCAGGGTGCAATTTTATCGCAATAAATGTTCAATATAAATTAGCGTTGTTAGTAAATGATAAAGCAGGATAGAGATATGAACTCGGGATTCATCAGGAAGGGTGTCACTCCTGTAGGAATAGCCACCGCTGTGTGGAAAATGATAATGTAAAACCTTCAGATAACGATTAGTCTCTAAGTTTAAACTATTATTTTATCGATCATTAAAATTTGCTAGTTAGGTTGTACATTTAAACTCAGTTACTCCTTCAGCAAACATTTTTTACATACTTCATAATAATACCTTTTATTTTATTTGTTTCCATATGTGATGTAATATTTATTTTTTTTAACCAGAGTTAGATTTATTTATTGTGGTTATGGTCCCACATATAGATTTTTCCTGTCTTGTACATGAGTAGGAAGCACGTCATGGTGACATTGTACTTGGCATAATTATAATGATTTGTAATGAAGATAAAACACTAATTGTAAGCTAACATTCCAACTCCACAATTACAAGACTCGACACAAGTATTTCCTTGTAAGTCCTATTGTACAACTGCCCTCGTGATTATCCTGACTGAGAGAGACCGTGTGTGACCTATGCCTTCATGTGTTCCTCGTTAGCCCTCTCTCTCCTGTTGTACGTACAGGATAAATCCCAGGACCCTATTGTGCGCTATCCTGTAAATCCTTGATCTTTCCTCTGCGCCGTGTCCTTGATAGCTGATAGACTTCCCTACCTCTCGGTCGTATTAATCAACATGCTCCCTGGCCGGTCCGTCGCCTCTAACCTGTATTAACGTCCGCGCCCATATAAGGGACACAGGCTACATATAACATAAATTTGCATGTTATTATCTTTTATTTGCCTTCGCTTTAAAAGGGAACTTATTACAGCTTTATAAATACCTCACTTTCATCGCCAGTGGCTATAATTCAACAGGAGGTCGAAATTATTGTTTTTGTATAGGACTAGTAAATCAATGGCCATTTTTTCTCTTATTGTATTATAGAATTTTTATTTTAGTGTGAGTTTATTGTTTGCCCTTGAATTTACAAATGAGTAAAAGTGTTCACCCAAGGTCTTAACTTATTTTTTATTTATATATTTTCAAAGTTTAATCATTGGTTACATCAACTATGGACTATAGTCTATGTATCAAGTGGATTTCTTAAATACTTATTAAATATTTTCGAAAACCCGCTTGATATTTTTAGCAAAAGTAACTCATTTTATTTGATAAACTGCTTTAGTATGCTTCGGCGGGTTGTAGGTTCTTACTTATCGACAGTTATAATTTAATTGTATTATTTACGCACTAGTGCTTTGGAAAGCTCACACTTCCATTTTAAAGCGATAAAATAAGACATTACAACTTTACAACAAATACTTTGAAAAAACATTTCGGTCACTATTAGCTAAAATGTAACATTTTTTGAATAAAAATATTATTTTTCTACTTTTAACTAATGCCCTCAGTTCTACCCAAACCAATAGCCTAAGTCCCAACGTACCCTAAATTATGTCTGTAAGCAACACGGTACAGTTTCTCTAGCACACATGAAGAATAAAATTGAATAAATTGAGCTACACATCACTACATTATACCTACAATCATCCCGGTCCAAAGATGATGGTTGGTTCTTCCACTTTGATATTCGGCCGCCTGCCCTTTCCAGAAGTGGTGAATAGGTGGCAAGCATACCCCTTACACCTTCACACCTGGCAACATTCACCATTGTCCTCTCCCAGACCGATGTCTCTTTCTTTGTCATCTTCACCAGCTGCCATCTCTAGGTCTACCTCTCGCTGACTTCTGGGGCAATTTAGGGTCACTTTCTTGCCTCATCCCAACGCTATAGTTGAGCTCCTGGGTTAAAATACTACCTGAGAGACCTCTTTTCTCTTATTACCAACGATGATGGCTTACATTTCAGCGTATGTCTGGAACGCCTGCGTCCACTATGGGTGCTGGGAAGATGGCGTAAAATGAATTGAAATGGCGGGTATTGGCGGGACAACCACAGTTTTTGGAGTCGCTGATTGGTGAAGTCTCGAGTTTAAGCAAAGTTTACGTAAAGTTAAGTTAAGTTAGAATGTTCTAGAATTTAGTGGAATCGAATAGAACCTACAGTTATCAGTAGAACCTTACCTACCTGCAAACGAAATCGGTATGGATACGCTTTAGATTAATTCCTGTCTGGTAGAAGATTGTGGTAAAGAAATACCATGGCAACGCAGTGTAAGTAACGTCAAAAGACATTTTGAAAGTTGATTCGTTCCTTAGACTGTCCGCTAACAGGATTCATATCCTTTTCAAGATTATTCTTTTAGGTGGGTTGGGCAGGGAACCAAAACTTGAAGATGACTGCAATGAGTCAAGTTTAGTATATCTTTTGAATGTAGTTTTCTTCTAAACGGAGTCAACCGATAAAGGTCAGCTGACAGATAGGGGTGAAGGGAAAAGCTGGTGGTACTATCCAACACTTGAGCAATTGTCCACTAGAGCGCTCCCTGCTACATATTGGCCCACAATGCCTCGCAAATTAGACCAGCGAGCAAGGCTTTAATTGCTCTGTTGTGTATCCATTACAGCTTCCTCTTTGTGTCCGCAGTTTCCGTTCTCATGGCCCCTCCAGTGACGCTGGGGTGTGTCAAGTCCATGACGACTCCCACAAGTTACTATTGACGATTTTTGGAAGGGTTTCAGTTCGACAATTTGAGTTTAGAGTATCAATTTAGAGGTTTCATATTAAATAAACTCAGAGAACTGGGTAGATATCTAAAACTTCATTTCGGGCTCCCGAAATATTAGATGCTTATTTTCCCTCGCGAGGTTTGAGCGTTACTTGAAATATTGATCTAATGTATAATTTCCACCAGATCGTTTCAAACAGCTTTTTGTAACGTTTACAGAAAAAATTCATAATAATAAAAAGAATTGCAAAGTTTAATCATTTAATAGACCATTTATAAATTCAATCATTGCTAATGCCCATTATAAACCACTTAGCAATGGATATGAGTACTGTTAGTGAACATTTGATTTATTTACATTCCTCTTCTAGAATGTTTATGCAAATCAAATGAATTCTTCACTGGTCGTATCAACGCTCGTCCCATTAATCACAGCTGTTTATAAATAGACCTATCTAGCTATTTATCTCTCTATGTGCTAATTAATGTACAGTTAGCCTGCGACGCCTTATTCTGCTTATATGGAAAGTGAGAAGTAAACAATAAGACGAGGCAATATGGCGTCTAATTTCAAATGAAAATTTTAATGTTTTGTGTTTAAAAATAACCAATACACTCGTATGTATCCCATCTTGGTTATTGTTTCTTTTAGATAAAGTGGGTTATTCTTTGATAGAAGCTTCGAAATGGTTCATTCACTTGCCATTGATTGCATATCGATCGACGCACTTATTTATCGATTAGCCTTAGCCATTCTATGCCCGAGTCGTTCGTGAACGTTGGCATTACCCCCTAGTTGAAACATCTGCTTTAAACGCCTTGATATGCTGCCAGAGATTTATAAAGGGAAAAAATTGAAAAATGTTCTATTGCTTAGCGATTTAAAAATTACAGCTTGTATTTTAATTTTTTCTCGAGCCTCGAACGTTAGTTACGCCATCTTGAGGACAGACGCTGAGGTATTCTGCTTCGTTAGTCGCGGCTAATTCCGTTTTCACTTCCCCTCCCTGTTTTTTTCATTTTCCTCTCAAAACAACGTTATTTTCTCTTCGGTCTTGTAGTTTGAAATGAGAACCGTGTCTTCACCGGTAGGAGCCTGTTATCCGGATAAGAGGGAGCCGAAGCCATGTTATCCGGCGCTATCGGCCAGGTGGTCGCTCCCCGCCGAATATGCCCTGAGGCCCCCCGATCGCCTCGGCTCCGTCGGACTCGAAGAAGGATTTGTTTCATCACCAGCTCTGTCTGTATTTGGGATGATTGCTGTAACCCCCACGCCACAGTTATAGTACCCGTCTGTGTCTAATGCCGGACATCAAGGCGGAATACGTTTCCATAGCGATTTCATCTTAAACACTGAACAGAGTATAGCTAATTTTAGATTATCTATGATCCAGTTCATTACCTCATTGCACAATTCTCTTCTTTGGTATTGCAACATGCAACAATCAATGACAACACATTTGCTATTGAATTTCATGATTCCGGACCATAATGTACTCCAACGATCGAGCATTTGCTGTTTTCAATAATTCTTTTAATTTTGTAGAGTTTTTAATTATTTAAAAAAAGCCTTACAGAAAATACAACAAATTATAGAACTTCCTAGAATTATAGAACTCCAAAATCCTCCGATTAAGCTCTGAAAAACACTAATTATAGTCTAATAGCAACAACCTCGAAATCATTAATTGAGGACTCCACTTATCAAAGTAGCATATTATTCTTCATAAATCTCATAAATCTAAATAAACTGGGGGGGGGGCTTAAAGGGGGCTTTAGAGTTGAAACTTAAATAAAAATATAAATGATTATTAGCTAAAGACAATTATAACGGTAGGGTCATGACTCGAACCCAGGACTCTACAACTATGTTACTCTACCACGAGTGACGACCTTCGATATACTCTTTGGCCTAACTGCGGCGAAGACTGTACACAATGGGCATAGAGGTCTAATTTATTATGAAAATAAATAAATAAAACCGAGGTGGTTACACACATTGAAGAGCCATTGAAGTTGTTGCCCTAGTTGGCAGGTGGCGCCAAGGTGCTTGTACATCTTAAGAGGACAATACAATCACCTCTCAATCTTCTATTCGTTGTTCGGTCTATTCGGATCCACTATTATTTTCTCTAAAGTAACTACTCATTTATCCTCACGAGGCCTCCTGAAAGAAAAAAAAATTCCTTGTGTGAGCGGGGACCTCATCCTGGAAGCCTGGATAATTTATTATTGTCTTCAAAAAATGTTCTCGGTCCCAATTTAGTAGTTATTAAAAAAAATATTGAAATCCCAAATTTGTAAGTTACTTTTAAATACTATATTAGATTATCCATTTTGTAAACGTATACTCCGTTCCCTGCCCTTGTAATATTCCTGTTCCCGTTATCCTGGTCCAGGTGGAACATGCACAGGGAGTGTGTGCGTTATCTGACATCTTGCACAACGGTACCGTTTAACGACTCGTGCTCTAAGGCAGAACTAATTATCTCCAATTTTCCGCTTCGATTATTTCATTATGATCTACTTTACAGCAGTTTCCGTTATCTCTTCTAAGTGGAAACTTCAAACAGCTTTAAAACCCTTCGGTGAAGTTTTGCTTCAATATTGAAAGGGCTTTTAGACAACTTTACAGACTGCTGCTTGATAGAAAACAAACTGCTCGTATACAAACATTTGTTAAAACAGATTTGAACGTACGGACAAGAAAGGGGAGGGGTATTGTCAAACCTTCTAACACTTCAAAACCCTTAGAACTATAATTATATACTCATCCCTTCGCTATGAGTCCTCGATCTTATAACCTCAAGATTTTTCAAATTCCATGAAATCTTAGCCGCGCGAACAAATCCTCACGCAGATACTCTCGTCCCTACACTTAAAGCGACGGTGGCCTCGCGATCTACTCTAAATAGATATGAATGTCGAGTGCTATACCCACTCATATCCTGAGCGTCTGTGGCTCCGTTGCCCTCTTTTTTACTCATCACCACATAGTGAAACGGTCAAAGAGTGAGAAACGGGGAGCTTCGTTGTACCACACTTTTTCGCTTTACTGGGATAATCCCAGGACATGGGGGCTTTTCGGCAGATTGTATATTATACTAATGTAGTATGAGAGCGCACTGTATATATTGAGTTAGTGAAAGGCAAGGATGAGCTCTTACTATGGTACTAGTACCTGAATTTAATATTTAGTAAGTACTTGTACAGTGGTAAATCTAAGTGTTTGTAACTTTTTTCGCTTCTGTTCTATATTATCAGTTAAGCTGTCAACAGAGATTGTGCTAATCGGAATTCAAGGGTACAAAAGTAATGTTTGGAAATTGTCTTTTTTTTTTTTTTTCACAATTATACATCCTCAGGTGAATAAATTTACAAATTATTTTTGTATTTCCTGTATCGCCGCTACATTATATAGAGGGTTCGTTATTTTATAAAAAATATATAATGGAATAAACAAGTATAATGATACAAATTATACATGACTGGACTGAACTAATAAAGGTGATGGGGCTCATTTTTTTGATCAAACTTAAAACTAACTTACATACTAATTATTAACCTAATTTTTCCCCGTCACTCTGTTGCCATCGATGCGGGAGGGCTGGTGGGGTCATAGTGTTAAACACTGGTTTTTTTAGTTGCTGCAACGAGACAAAAAACGTGATGTGTCTCCGGCGGATGACCTGACCTACCGAAGGCACACCAAGCAACGGGTCCAGGTCAGCGTTCTTTAACCTCTCGAGAGAGGTATGTCGGACCACTTTTCGCATGATCCCATTCTGGAAATGTTGGAGACATTTGGCGGTATTGTAAGTCAAGTGGGTAGATAGCGGGGCACCATACCGCAGAGCTGGCCGGAGGACACATTTATAAATCATCAGTTTGAGACGAAGCGACAGGTTGGGTGCGATAGCCGGTAAGACCTCTGTCGTACGTTTTCTATCTTGTTACTAAAATGAGTAGAAAAATGAAGATGCCTATCCATTTTTATACCCAGATAGTGCATTGAGAAAGCCGGCGAGTTCTTTTGCACTCCATACTATATGATTTTGGCAAGGATTTTTTCCCCTTTTGGAGGGAGAAGATTACGCAGTCGGTCTTTCCGGCGTTTACACTGATGTTTAACATGCCATGTACGTCACTGATTACGTTACAAACTGACTCTGCATGTATAAGAGCACTTTGTGACCTCATGCTGCTGCTGTAAACCGCAATGTCGTCGGCGAAAGCGATTACCGTAGCTTTTTTGTAGTTTGTCTGAACATTTTTATCTACTGGGAGCAGGTTCTATAAATAAATGCTGGAAATAAATTTTCGAAACCTCACTTTTAAATCCTTAGACTATTGTGGCACCGTCAGGGGACATTTTACCTATATTTATTGAATTATAACCAGACCAAATTTAGTCATTTTGAGTGGGACCTAGTGCAGCCCATTCAATCTTTACTAATAGCTCTGCACTGTCACGTATTGTTCAATCGCTAGTTAGAAATTTGAAAGCATTATGCCACCTTTCACTGTCAAGATGTTTTGAAAAAATTCTCGATATATAAAATAGCTAGGTTTTCTAGAACCAAGACGAAGCTATTTATTACATAAAAAAATTCCTGATTAAAGATACTTAACAATTAAACAGACTTAAGGAGATTTTATAATTATTTATTTCTTGATTGTTCGCAATGAAAATATATACTTTAAATTCCCTGTAAAACCACAATATTTTAAATACAGTTAGCTGAATGCATCATCTATCTGAAAAATTAAAATACCGCAACTAAGGGGAATTCCACAGAAGGTTGTTAATACCTGGGACTAATTTCGTGAAAATATAGGTTCGACGTACACAGCGGTCACGCAGGCCGGCACAGCGGGACAGCGCATGCAACCTGTTCACTTCAGGGCAGAATTTTCTTCTACTTTCTGACACATTCAGGGCAGTCGTTATTTGCTCTGTCCCTTTTGGGTATTTTTGGGCAACGAATAAGGTCGAAGGTGTTAGAAGAAAGAAATTCATTATCCACCTCGCGCTTTAAACCCTCTAACTAACAGAAAAAACCGAAAGTCACCTATGGGTATAGATTGCCAACAGGCAAAAGACTACCATGTTAAACCAACATTATTGTTTGAAAGTGGATTAACTATTGTTGGCACTCATATCCAAGAATAATTTAATTAAAATCAAGAATGTCCAGCATCATTTTCCGGACAGAATGCGAAAATGAGACATGCCCACACCTGGATCCCATCAATAATGAGTAGTATCGTGCATACCTTCGCCATTTAGAGTTTAACTGATTAGTGTTTAATTCTGCAACTAGGACATCTAGATTTAGATTAATAATCTTTAAAGATATATAAATAACTTATTCCGGTTAATCAAATGTAATCTCGATGTAAAATTTCATGTTAATATCTCAAACAGACAAGCAGACGAAAATATACTGATTTTGAAACAAAAAAACAAAAACAGCTAATAAACAGTTGAGGACGACGATCCGAGTCAGGAAGTCGGATATGACCCCACTTTCAGGAGACACTCGTTCGCCAGTAAACCTTTCACGACTGACTATATAGCGGAAGACACGTAGGAAAGGGGGCCGGTATCGATGTATCGATTCTTCAACCCCTAGGGCCAGGTTAACTAGGGTGGTTTAGGGTCTACATGTGCCCGCAGTCCGAACAATACTCTTGTATTTCTTAGCTAGGGGAGGAATTTCTTGCAAGTATTGGCCGTCCGAGTGGCCTGGGGGTTGTCGTATCTCGCTGTTGAATAATCAATTTGCGAATCCTGCTAAAATAAATGTTGATAGAGTATAGTGTGTTCTCGACAAGTGAGCTTCAGCTGTACTGGGGTACACCCAGACCACCCAGCTCTGAACGATTGCTACGTTAAAAATATCTCTCCTTTGAAGGGCGATGTGTTCTTTGAACCCATTCGAGAAAAAAACCTAAAAAGGTGAACCTTCACTCAATTATATCCAACCCATGCAACTGTTTATGTGTTGTGTTCGTTCAACTATTTGTTACTTTTGTGGCATTTTTCAGAGATTTTCTTTTGATTCCATTCGATCATCCTCATTTTATTTTCTCTCCATTTCCAATTGGTTTCCTGTTATTTTGTTACTAATCACACAATATGCTTCCTTTTCTTAATTATTTTCTTCTTTTTTTAGCAAAATTCTTATAATAAAACGCGACGTACAGCAAACATTCGTACATTTACAACAGCTTTGTGGCTTAAGAAATGTTTTTCTTAATTCCCCTTCACTTGAGTCAATATTTTCTGGAAATTTCCGTGGATAATTCGGACCTTTGTCTGTCATTTTCAAACTGTTTACTGTGAAGAAAAATATGTTAGACATTAACAAAGAAGTTTCTCTGCCCATCATGAACGAGTCAGTCAAGACTGTGTGTCATATGTTTATTCAAGCAAGGGCCAACTCCTCTCGCCGTTTATCTCTCTCGAGGAGGTCAAACATTAGCAAACTGTGTTTTTGTCAGTTTTTAGCTCGTTCTCATGCCTACAACAATATCACCTACCCTAACCTGTAACCGGACTCTCGACCTGATTCAGAAAAGATACTCTAAATTCCTTCACCTCAGTTGGTCCTACAATTGACTTTTTTACTTATAGCAAATGTCCACCCCTTAGCCTATACTCTTTGTCATGTTTCTTCTAATAACCTCAATTCCAATTGCCTTATGTAAAGGGTGTCCCAGAATTAACGCAAGATTTGATTTAAATAGAAAACACAGTTTTTAGTATTTTTGTTGTTATTTTTTTATTGAATTATAAAGTAAATAGGATAGGGTTATTTATGGAATAAAACATCAGGCAAATGGCCTCCACGACTTTTCTGGCACATACGCACTCTTTTATCGAAATTTTCCATGACCACTTGGCATAAATGTGGTTGAATTTCGTTGATGCATCGTTGAATTTCCTCTTTTAATGCACGGGTGGGCTTGTTGACATACACCTTTGACTTCAAATAACCCCATAAAAAGAAATCTAAAGGTCTGAAATCACACGATCTAGGGGGCCAATTCTGATCACCGAAACGAGAGAGTACACGACCTGGATATGTCTCATGCAGTATTTGAATTGTTTCATGGGCTGTATGGCATGTGGCACCATCTTGTTGAAACCACATATTGGCCACATCAATATCATCCAATTTCGGCACAAAGAACTGTGTTTACGACGCCGAATTGATGTTCCTGGATTTTCAACAACACTCTCACGCACTGCTTGGATATTGACATTTGAACGGCTTGTTTTTGTACGACCAGTGTGTTTAATGTCTCCAACTGATCCAGTCTCCCTAAATTTTTCAATTAATCTCTTCACAGTTGTAGAAGTCAAAACACTATTCCGACCATATTTTGTATGAAATTTTCAAACTGCGGCCGCCAAACTTTCATTATTTTTGAGATAATGTTCAACAATAAAGACACGTTGTTCTATCGTGTAACGCTCCATTTTTACTAACCCTAAACTGTCAGCTGTCAAATTGTCTTTTTTTAGGGTTGCCAGCACTTTACTGCACAAATGTCGGCAAATTCAAACCTTGCGTTAATCCTGGGACACCCTTTACTATCAGTAACTTCTTCTATCACATATCTCCTTCCGACCTCGTTTGCTCTATCATGAACTCTAGAACAAAATACCCCTGTCCTGATTGCATCCCCGCTAAATTCCTAAAGCTATGCCTCCCTACAATTCTTCCATTTCATTAGCTCTTCACCAATAGACTCTAACGACTACGACACAAAGGCAGCTCTAACGAACCGATTCTGTTGTATTCAGTAGCACGATCTGCTAGGAGTTATAGTGCTGTAGTTTTGACTAAGCGGGTAAATGCCAACCCGTCGTCCCAGCGATGAAAAATAGCCTTTAGTAGACGTTGAATCGATTTTAGAAATAAAAGGGTATTTTTTTAATTAAGCGAACTAACTTATTCGAATAACCGACAAAAGCTAAGGAAGTAAACCACTCTACCGCTTAAACTGTAAGTTAAAACCTAATATTTGTTGACGCTCATCTTGAACACATTTTTTAAACTTTTATCGCTCTAGTTGTTTAGAAACAACAATCACCTATACTCGGGGGGGGGGGGTTACTGAAGTATTCGACGATTTTATGTAGTTCAGTATCAGCTGTTTTAAATCTCATAAGAAAAAAAAAAAAAAAAAAATGGAAAAGCAAAGATTACTGGTTAAATTGTTTTTTTTACCACAAACAATTTTTTTTTTTAAAAGAAACAATGCTTATAAATAAAGAAACTATCCAAGATTAATGAATAAAGCCACTCTCCGATTTTCAAAATAGCCTTTTTGAACTAAGAGGCGAGAAAGTTTTGTTTTTGGTTATTTTAAATGTAATCGCGATATCAATAGAATAAAATGGAACATAACGACCTAGTTATTAGAATATAACGGCCAAGATTCAAACATGGTCTAGCGTTATAACTGACCAATAACATACATACATGCAGAACATTTAATAGAAATGATACATTTGTCTATAGATTCCTGTTTGAGATAGTTGGTAAGGTTCAGCCTTACTATTGATTCATATATAATTTGTTAACCCCATATTTACATTTTGAGTCTCAACTTGTGAGTGGTTTGAGCGCCCAGTTGTGATAATGTTGCTTATTTTGTGTCACTTGCTCGAGGAGGTGAAAATATATCGATAAGGATATATGGAATCGGGCATATAGCTTAGA
Organism: Acanthosoma haemorrhoidale; assembly: GCA_930367205.1. Taxonomy (NCBI): domain Eukaryota; kingdom Metazoa; phylum Arthropoda; class Insecta; order Hemiptera; family Acanthosomatidae; genus Acanthosoma; species Acanthosoma haemorrhoidale. Next base: position 114,885,263 of record OV884013.1, on the reverse strand, counting down.
TCGATTACTTTTTCATCGATACACAGCAATATTGTACTATCGATATGGCTAAGCGTGCTAGAGGACTGTAGATAGCATACCGGAGCTGGGAAGTGTGTCCCTGGTAATGCAATATGCAATATGCAAGCATGTTCGGGGTATATGAAAGCCTTCCACTCTCCCTATCGCTCTCACTGCGCAAATACAATTTGAGAGGCACAAAGTCCTTTTTCTTTTCACTCCTTCAAGGAGTCTGTTGCTACCCTTTCTTATTTGATCAGATCTTTATTGTGTATCGATAGTCGTTGAAGTAGGTAGGGTTGCCTGCGTTGATAAAACCAATCAAGACATAGAATTAAATGTATGCATAGAGATATATTAAGATAACTGATACTAGGAGCATTAAGCCGGGTCGAGATGTGTGATGTGGTCACCGAAGCGTGATGTCTTGACGGGTTTCAATTCCACCCTCTTTCACTCGTCGGCCTGAGGCTGTTTGTAAGCAAGAGACGAAAACTATTTATACCTTTTGATTTCCTCTTGGCTGTCGGAGGATCAAAGGCCACAAATTTGTGTGGTCTTGGTAATTGCCGCTAACAAATTACCTGTTCTGTTTAGCTCTGACTTGTGTTTTCTCTGTCTCGTGTCCGTTTTTGAGGTTTCCTCTTCTGTGTGTGTGTGGTTCTGAGGCTGATTGAAACGCCCCTCCTATGTAAATATATCCTTTAGCAGATGTAAATTGTTTTTGCCTAATTGTATAACCGCCGTTGCCCGATTTACATCTCTACAATGGCTAATTGTCCCTTTTACAAACCCACATCAGAGAGAAAGCTCTGATGCCTCTCTTACATCGTTGTTATTGTTACATTTTAATGTTGTTGTTAGAATTTTGCATTTACCTGGTCTTGATACACATCAAGAAATAAGTTTTTCCCTATTTATCAATGTACATGCCTTGTTAAAACCTCCTTGCTGGTGAGATACAATCTATGATTTATTGCAAGTTGTTTGTACAATGATAAATGAATTATTGCAGGCGAGATATTCTTACTGCACCCAGCTTCACTTCACTCGCGTCAAAACTAATATAATATCTTTCGCTTGACTGTTTATATGTAATATTGTTTGTTTCTCAATAACGAACGATTGAGAATTTCTAATAATCAATAGAGAAAGAAAAAATGAGCGGAAAATTCTTGGCTGAGTTCGGGACAAGCCCAATATCTGGTAGGGCGCTCTACCAACTGAACTACCCTGCCTTGAGTAACAATCTTCCCAGTTTCAAATCTCTTTGGCCAAACTCTCGCAAAAACTGTACGCAATATGAACTAATAGAAACTAAAAATATTAAAATATTTCTAATTTCTTTAGTAAAAGGCGAAATATGGAGATAGGCATCTCTATTTCTCTACTTATTTTAGTAATAAAATAGAAAAAGTACGACAGAGGTCTTACCGGCTATCGCACTTGCTAACTTCACCCAACCCGTCGCTTCGTCTCAACTGATGATATATAAATGTGTGCTCCGGCCAGCTCTGCTGTACGCTGCCCCGCTATTTACTCACTTGACTGACAATACAGCAAAATGTGTCCAACATTTCCAGAATGAGATCATGCGAAAAGTGGTCCGACACACCTCTCTCGAGAGGTTGAAGAACGCTGGCCTGCACCCGTTGCTTGGTGTGAGTTCATCCGCCGGAGACACATCAAGTTTTTTTACTCTTGCAGCACCTAACCAACCCAGTGTTTAACACTATGACCCCACCACCCCTCCCGCGTCGATGGCAAATTAGGTTAAGAATTAGTATGTAAGTTAGTTTTAAGTTTGATCAAAAAGGTGAGCCCCATCACCTTTATTAGTCAGTTTAGTCCAGTCACGTATAATGTGTATCATTCTACTTGTTTATTATATATTGTTCATTATATAATTTTTATAAAATAACAAAACCTGTATATAATGTAGCGACGCTACAGGAAATATACAAATAATTTGTAAATAGATTCGCCTGAGGATCTATAATTGTACATAATTATCTGCAAATTTAAAGGGGCTATGAAGGAAAAAAAAAAATCTAATACTATGTTATGCCCTAACCTGATCTCCGATTTCTACCTCTTTGCCAGGATAAAGATTAAAGAAATGATATTTACAAGTCCGTTATTTGTTTAATAGTTTATATGAGGTATATATGTAATTAGTTAAAGTAAACATGAAAAGTCCTTGGAAAATTTAAACCGATAGAGTAGATTTGCTTTTGACAAAAAGTCTCTTACAATTTTTAAGGGACGTCGGTTAAAATCGTCTCAATTGAATTAATTAACCTTAACTTTACCATTTGTTACTTTTGTTATTAACTGTTTAAGTTTAATTTTATTCTATGGGTGCGTTAGAATCCTTATATTCCTCAGTGTCGTATTTCCTTACGGGTCGTTTCTTATTTGTTAATTATTCCGAGAGATGTGAGGAAAAGTGTATTTAACGAAATACTCTCGAGTGAATTAATATTTGAGAAGGTGACGGAGGGGGGGGGGGCATTCTCTCAGGCCTGCTGCAAAGCCATATATTTACACCTTAAAGCTGTGATTGTGTCGAATTCCCCGAATGGTAACCTGTGCCGGTATTATACTTAAAGTTTATTAACTCCTTAACGTTTTCAATATATTCTGAGTCTGAGCGACTACGGTGGAGTGAACAAGCCTGATGCCATGTCACGCAACGCTCCAATGGCGCTCTTAAATTTATTTATTTGGTTCATTAATAAACTGTATTTTTTTTTTTTTTACCTAGTTATCCTTGGTTTTTTTTACATGTTTCAGTTAAATAATACTGCTTATAATTAGCATACAGTTTATGCAACCCACTTCTAACTTCAACTAAACGCTTCGGGCAACCTCATACTCCTTCAGAAGCCATCTCGCTCAATAGAAAATAAACTTCAAATTTACAAAATCACACTAATACCTACGCCACACTTACGTACATAAGTCACACTAAAACCTACGGACAAGAGTTTCAATAACGACAGACAAACACAGTCAAACATCAAGCGTATCCATTCCTCTCAATCAGAAGTCCTGAGAAAAGAAGTTGAGCAGCAGGACCTAAAGAATACGACGTTGACATTATCCCTTCAGTACAGTTTGCCAAAACTTATCCAATAGTCCTAATCCGCAGTCATTGTACAACTTCACACATCCCTACAATCCGCAGGAGGATTACAGATGGAGTTCTGTTTGTTTGCATATGTCGCACGATTGTGTGAATGCTCAACTGTGCATGTTGAATGAGATCACAAATTCTTATTGCCGAATACGGAAGATCGATATTATTTCAACAAAAAGATTTTCTATATATCTGTAATAAACATACGAATTGTTGGTGGTCGGACCCGCTAAAATACTGTAAATAAATTCTGTAAGCAAGCACAGTATACTATTATAATCCGAACGGCCTTATTATACTTTTAAGTGAACATCTGGCGCTAAGCCGACCGTGCATCGAATCGCCGATTTTATCTCGAGTAAATCCTCCCATCTTTTACCATCGGAAACCGCAATACGGCAACGAGATTTATTCAGTCCATTTCCGCCAATGCCTACCAGATAACATCACTCTTTCCTTCCGCCTAAACCGCCTCAGGCCACTTAGTGCCAACTTATATGTTCCTTAGAGAAAATATTCTGTCAAAGTCATTTAAAACGTAATAAAGCGTGTCCCAGAATTACGCAAGATTTGAATTTGCCGTCATTTGTGCAGTAAAGTGCTGGCAACTCTAAAAAAAAACAATTTGACAGCTGACAGTTTAGGGTTAGTAAACATGGAGCGTTATAGATAGAACAACGTGTCTTTATTGTTGAACATTGTCTCAAAAATAATAAACGGCGCATAATGTGGCCGCAGTTCGAAAATTTCATTCAGAATATGGTCGGAATAGGGTTTTGTCTTCATCAACTGTGAAGAGATTAATTGAAAAATTTAGGGAGACTGGATCAGTTGGAGACACTAAACACACTGGTCGTCCAAAAACAAGCCGTTCAAATGTCAATATCGAAGCAGTGCGTGAGAGTGTTGTTGAAAATCCAGGAACATCAATTCGGCGTCGTAAACACAGTTCTTTGTGCCGAAATTGGATGATATTAACAATTAACAATTAACAAAAATACTAAAAACTGTGTTTTCTATTTAAATCAAATGTTGCGTTAATTCTGGGACACCCTTTACATTTTGTACTAAATGTGAGACAATTCCATCGCATTGTACATCTACAACCTATCGTTGAATGTGGGCCGTTTTTCATTGATCCCTGTCGTACCCTGCGACGTCATCCAGGTGGCGGCAACCCTCCTTTCATCATGTAAGGAAGAAGGAGGTGCGGTTCTCGATAGATCTACCCAGAACGGAGGCTGAGACGGGCAACGGTAAAAAAAAAAACCCGGGTAGCTATGAAGAAGGAGAGAGAAAAAAACCCGTGAAAATGGGGGCTATTATTAGTGTGGGGCCCATGTGTGCGACTATCCGTTTTGGGGTTTAGTGCCGCTGTTGGATTTGGTTAAACCTCTTAATGGCGTAAGCAAACACCGACAGGACAGCATTAGTTCTGATAATATCTCTGCAACTCATGTTATATGCGACACATACATACAAGAATAGAAGGAACACAGAGACAAGGAGATAAAAAAAATTATTAAGATTGGCTATTAGCTTTCAGATAAAAACAAAAATTACATCAGGTCTGAGTTTAATTTTAATTGTTGAGAAAAAAAATCATTCGGAACAACTCTTTTGGATATTTATGAATATATTTTTGCGTTATAGTCTTCAGTGAGCTCTTATAACAAAACCTTGGATCATTCATAAAAACTTGTGTAAAGGTGAACTTTAAAAGTATTTGAACTGTGAACCACATACAATTATATTTCTCTCACAGACCGACTGAGCCAGACGGAAACGGCTAATCCACAGGATGTAATTTAAATGACCGCTCTAGCCCAAATTTCCGATTACAGTCAAAGGCCGCTTGATAATAAAGAGATTGTTTTCTTTGGAATTCGGATATTTCCGGAAAAAAATGTCACAGTATCTTAGATTTATTATTACATTATCTGGCATTTTGATGGCATATGATTCATTAATAAGATATTATACATAGTGAATAAGATATATGAGCTGTTATTTTTGAAAGTGGTATAAGTCCACTTTTTGAAAAAAATGAGCTAACGGTAATTTTAGTAAGATATAGACATCTCTCCATATTTATAATCATACATTCAATGGAGTTTTTCTCATAAAATTAACAAAAGAATTTTGGCTATAAAATGTTATCGCAAAAGTTTTTTTTTTTGTCCATATGAGTATTCCTAATTATTATAATTAAAACAACTTTCTTATTGCAAGTATTATTGATTATTACAACTTGAGTGAACACTGCGCTTTAGCAGATATTACTTAGCTAGTGCTAGCGTATTAAATGCAAACCCTTAAATGTCTCGATACATGAAAAAATGGACTTATACCACTTTCAAAAATAACAGCTGATATTATAATGGATGATGATGTATTAGCGGGTTAACTTTAACAATAAAAGTAAGATTTTTAAGATAATAAATAAAATTACACTGGAAAAGAAAAAAACAACAACAAGTAAATTGAATGAAGACAAAAGTGAATAATTAATGCAATTGTAACGTGAATAAGTAACTTTATACACTCGGATATTGATATAACACTGGCCTCTTCTGTTCGCTAAGTTAGTTAGCTCTTAGCACCGGTGATACAGTTAGCAGGGTTAACGAACCGTTCGCGAGTGATCTCACAACGTTCAATTGTCTTGTGTCATAATTATGTGTTTGTTTTTTTTGGCATTTGACGAGTACATAACATTTAAATGAATCACTTAAAATACACAATTGCAAACTGACATCCAGCCTTTATCTACCGCCTTTGAAAACAAGTCGATAGTGCTTATCTCTTGCTTATCGGCTTCCCTAAAACTAACTGTTCAAATGGCCGACCTTTTGGCTAATTAGTCACAACATTTTCGTTGGGTTATTACCAATTGATCCGTAGATCGGATGCCGTACGTTTTCGTGTTATTTTGGTTTAACTATGAACTATTGAATTAGGTGATTAGGCGTGTTCTATAATTGTTTAGATGACGACTGGTCGTTGGACGAAATAGCCGATTTGGAAAACAAATTATATACTTAAGTATTATTTTTTCTTGCCCGTGAATCAGATGTAAATAAATAATCAGTAATGCATCCTTAACTCCTCGATATATTCAAGATTTATGTACAAATTATGCGTAATTATTTACATTTTTCTAATATTCCTATGAAGTTTGGTTTTTTCCTTCCTCCAAATGTATTTATCCTGTAGGCATTGTCTAGTTTGGCTGTATTGATTCGACTGCTGATGTAACCAACCGTTCTGAAGAAGTTTCTTTTAGTTGTTTAATTTTCGATTGTTGACTTCCTGTGGCACACTTCTGGATCGACTTTTCAGGCCGTCATATTGCTTATTGTGCATGTTTTTTTTTTCAGTTAATCTTCATTTTTTATAAGGAATTGGTCATAAGTCCGATCTGCTTCTATCCAACTACAGTTAAATAATCTTGTTTATTTTATTTTTTTTTTCTGAGCTCTCTAGTTAGAAATTCAGGATGAGGGAAAAATATAGAATATTTAGGTTAATCGGATCCAATATTAGCATTATAATATTCTTATCATTATAAAGCTTACGGTTAAGATGCGGTAAAAATTTTTTTTTCTAATAGCCGTCAATTTATCCAAGTGCTCCGGTACTGGTGTTAGGCTTATAAATTTTTCTACACGCTTGACAAGATCACTGTCACTGGGACAATCCTACCTAATATTTTGCTATATGTTCACTTGAAAAATGTCCATCGTGATACAAAAATATCTTGAATGAGAACTTGTCTAGAGCAGGGAAATAAATTAATATTTTTTGCTGGAGGAATTAGTTGTTTTGTTCACTTTTGTAAAATCTTTTACTACTTTAAGTTGGCGTTATTTTTTTTATGCATGCGTGTTAACACAGAAAAAAAAATTACTGGTACGTCAGTGACCCATCTTTTTCTTACAAATAATGTAAAAATGGTCAAAACCTTTCCATATCATGGGCATGTGATTACTCAACTGTATTCGAAATATTAAGTCCAGTTGTATTTTCAAAAATTTCGAAAAATCGATTTTTTCACCTCCATGCTCCTTAAACCACCTCAACTCCTCTAACCACTCAATTACCTCTAGCTTGACATATTCACTTGCATTATATAAATAATTAATCAGTTTACATTACATGAAATGTAGCATAACTGTGTATTTAGTTCCTTACATATTCTGAATATTGTAAACCAAAATAAAGGGATTTTTAGAAGAAATAAAAAGTTTTTACTTGTACCTGGTTACTAGTGTTTTTTTACTTATAAGAACAGTAGCCATTATAATTTTTGTTAGTTTTATATTTATATTATTGTATTCCATCATATTATTGTTTATAGATTTGGTCAGTTAGTCTGACAGAAAGTAATTTATTTTAAATGAATAGGTAGTAAAACAAGTATAAATTACTATTATTAAAAAAATTGTTGATATTTTATTAGTTACACTGATTGAAAAAGTAGTTTTTTATGAATTTTTAATAAAGCAAGTGTAGTTATAAACTAATATTAACAAAAAAAGTCTGTAATTTTTTAAAGAGAAGGTTGGAGGTAATAAGGAATAGTAATTTAAGCGATTAAAAACAGTAACAATTCATGCTGGGTATTATTCACACGAATTTTATTTTTGAATTTTGTAATTTTTAAAAATATTCTTAAATGCTGTAATGTTGATAGAATGAGTGAAAAAACAAAACAATGCTCAGGTATACTTCATGCCAACAGTTTATTCACTTCTTACAAAATCTTTAATATACAAAATAACAGTTAAAATTTTTGTAATACAATGGTATTAAGTGATTGGTGGGACAATTCTGGAAGCTTGTCTTTCCATCCAGGGGATTAGATTGTAAGTATATGTATATATATTATATATATATATATATATCATTATTACATTATACATTGGATGTATATATATTAAGATATATATTATAAAAGAATAAGATAGAATATAAATAAAATATCACCAACTCAAAGTAGTAAAAGATTGTTCAAAAGTGTGAACTAACTGACTAATTCCTTCAGACGAAAATATTTATTTATTTTTCTCGGTCTCGCATTACTGTTTCTTTAGACAAGTTCTCATCCGAGATATGCATATATATACTTTGGAGATATATACTTTGGAGATATATACTTTGGAGATACATACTTCGAGATATATACATTGGATGTATGAAGTAAACAATTAAGGGATCATCGACGACATGACAAGGGTAACAACATAGCTCCGATTGAATACGATAATTATATAGGAAATTACTTCTTTTTTTTTTTTTTTGGTGTGCTGTTTGTCAAACAGAAGACGGCGCGCGCCACAGCGGGAACCCGCGCTTCCATGATTAAAACTCGGAATCGAGTTAGCCGGTACAGGACGGATGGGAGAAAGCAAACCTCGTTATGACGTCATCAAAGCCACAGCCTCATGGATAATCATAAATTGATTTGTACCCTCAGCTACGGGGGAGGTTGGGGGCGTTCGGTGTCCCGCTTTTAATTTGGACCGTGGGCCGCAGTACGCTCCGGAACGAATCAGTCAAATTAAAATTGTCACTAATTGGCAGCGATGGGGCCAAGGTGCAATGGACCGATGCATTTTGTGTGTGCACCGCTTCATCGGCATTCATGTCACATCACCGCCGCCATTCGTATTGTGTATATGATTATGATGGCTGTTGTATTGAACGATATTTCATCCACTGACAATGTAGATAAATTTACAATGAAATATACATTACGCTTAGGTTTAATCAAAGAAAGCTGTTGGGTTTTCGTCAAATTTATTAATAATCAACGGACAGGATACTTATATCAGCAACAGGTTACTGATAACAGCTGATGAAAGTAGTAGGTGTTAAAGAAGACTGATAATAATCAGTGAAAAAATATTTATATGATAATGTATAAAAAGTGGTTTAATCGTTTCTTAGAGAATCTGCATTCAAACTGAATTATGCTGTTAATATATGCAAGCTTTTCTGCAATAAATACGTGGCAGTCGGAGTCCTGGCAATGGTCAGTTTCTCCAATCATGTCTTGAGCGTCTGTGGCTCTCGCGCACTTGGTCAGTCCCCGCTAGCTCGTATTCAGGTAGGAGCGTGGGGGACTTCCCAAGACTCCGCTTTCTCCTTTGACACGAGGTAGGTGATAACCACGTGGACTTGGGAGATCTCTGGGCTGTTTGTAAATATTGTATGAATGAGCGAGTGAATGAAAATTGTAAATATGGTATGAATGAGATCATATATCACTGTTACTTATTGTACAATGAGGCAGATTGTAATTTTATCATAATAAAGTTGTTGAATATCTGCAATCTGGTAATCGAAATAGATTTGAGATACGAGAAGTGAGTTTCTTAAACAGATACAATTTATTTTTTTGAAAATATAACCTAACGAGACCCCAAAAATGAGGTATTCTTTTGTAATATTCAAATTTTACTTCTATTTTGGAGCTTTGGTCACTGACAATAATCTGTAACTTTGATAATATTTATAACTAACAGCTGAATGTTTAATATAAAAACTACGTATTCACCGTAAAAGCTATTTCGATGACAAAATGTACTTCACGATAAATTTTAATAGATTTATTATATTTCCTTTTTTGCGATTGATCAAGAGGCAGTTTATTTATCCCTTAGTTTTCGTTTATTAGTATTATTGTCCTACAATTACAATTATGGCGTGGATTATTGAGCAGGATATCGATTCAAACTTGTTGTCTCTCCCGCCTTAGTGAATAATTGAAGAAGGCACAAGACTGTTCCGTGTCCTATTAATCCTTTTGTCACATTTTTCGTAGTCTGTAGTTGTGTCTTTCTCTTCCTGTCATTATTCTAATGGACCAATAATAACGGTTATTTCACTCTACCTATAATATCTTGTTCGTGATTGTAATAGAGACGAAAGTGGTTTTGTTTATTAATGCGCAATTGTCAATTGTTGAGTAAAAAACGCAGTTTTATCTCTGTCTCATGTACAGATGTTTTTATTTGTCATAACCTGTCCATTTCATACAAATACCAACTCACAAAATATCGATGACAAAACAAGATGGACTAACGCAAGGATTTTGAATAACTGACAAACAAATTGAACAAGACTATAACTATTTAATTTACTATTGTACATTACTTGACTTACCAAGGCACAATATGATAAAACGGCTGCTATAACAACAAGAAACTTGGCCAGACAATAGAGAGAACTTACTATTTACACACTGATAGGAATTAATGACTTTTAACCACAGCAAATGTTTTGCTCTGCTACAGTGAATACTATATATTAGTTTTGATCATTTTACATTAATAATAATAATAATAAAACAACTTTATTATGATAAAATTACAATCTGCCTCATTGGGCAATAAGTAATTGTGATAAATGTTCTCAATCATACCATATTTACAAACAGTCCAGAGGCCTTTGGACTATAAATAAAAGTTGTATTTATATGTAATTAATTTAACGTATTCTTTTTTTGTGTTTCAGGTAAGAAATTTCTTCTTATGAGATTTTTGGATTGTGAGTACCACCCACCTATTTATGATACATTTAATTATCTTATTTTGAATTAAAGCTCATTAAACTTTATTACGGGAAGATTCAGTTTCATGGCGGAGTAAGATTTTTTTTTAAAAGTAAGATTTGTCTTGACAAGGACGCTTATTTTGTAGAAGTTGCAGACTTTCTTTGTAACTGGGGTTCTTGTTTGTACCATCTTATTGTTGAGGTAGAATAAAGAGGGTTTTCTATGGTAGTGTTCTTATGAATGATACTAGACCCACTTCAATAGGGTTTTTGTAAATTAGGGTCTTAGAAAACCCAGTAGATAAAGTTAGATGTACCGTTGAACTATCTGTGATGGCCCGTCCTTGGCAAACGGCCAGATGATAGAATTTCATCAAAGATGTATCCTTCTCCTCTCTGAGATTTATCCTTTAATTTTTCCCTCCGTCCTCCTGTGGGCAGATATCAGTGGATCCAGTGCGGGCGATTAGACTCCATTTCTCGGCTGACAGGCTCCGTCGTACTCCTTTGATCCTGGAGATGGGACTGCGGCGATACCGCTCCCGAGGGAATTGCCTATTTGCTACCTTCCTGCTATTTCAGGAGAGCACTTTTCTTCAAAGGGATCAATTTCACTGCCGATCTAATCTAGCCAATGTTTCATCTGGGATTTATTTTTTTTACTTTATTGTCTGTAACTTTGTTCCGTGTCCAATCTGTGATCGTGTTCATTTTTGTCACAGGACTAGAATAACCGCGGAAAATACTAATAAATAAATTAAAAAACAGGAGCTCTTAAGATTGACTTGAACTAAAAGCGAGGAAATTAGTTTCATTATGATCGCTGGTCTTATTTAAATATTAACTTGACCTTTATTCCATCCTATGGGTTCGTCCTGCAGAGTTTGAAGACTTTATGCTGAGCTTAATAGACTGAATATCAATATATAGCAGATTATTAGCAAAAAAAAATATGCTTGCAAGATCGGGATTCGAATCACCCGGACCACTCCCAAAATATACTTACGTACAAGTATGTCAGCCTTTCTTGTTCAAACTTGAAACCGTACAGAACATTACTTCTTGAAATATCTTGTTGCCAGGCAGGGGAAGGAGGATTTTTAGAGCATAAAATAGATTTTGATCTGTGACTATAGAAATGTTGGCAGACTTCTCGTTTTATTATATAGCAGTTACACCCATACAGCATACGATTGTTTCTTCCTTGCTCGCTCCACTACCCTCTAGACTTCTCTACCTCCTAACATACGCCATCCTTATATCGGTGGGAACCTTCAAAACCCTCCTATTCCAACATCTTCAAGACTGAAACTTGTTAGTTGGGAGCGATTCAGTTAGTACATTATATTTTCATGCTTGTATTTTTATTTCTCACTATTGAAAATTTAGCTGGTATGTTTTGTTTTTTTTGTTTTTTTCCAATCCCCTTAAAAAATGACAGAATTATTATGTACTATAGATTCTTAGGTGAATATATTTACATATCACTTTTTTTATTTGTCCTGTAGCAACGGCACATACTATACAAGATCTGAGTTCGGTATAAAAGTTATATAATGAATAAATGTACAACGATACACAATGTAATATACTGATTGGTATTTTTTTTTGTTTTTTTCATAGCCCCTTTAAATTTACAGATAATTTTAGATCCTCAGGCGAATCTATTTACAAATTATTTTTGTATTTCCTGTAGCGTCGCTACACTATGTACAGGTTTTGTTATTTTATATAAATTATATAATGAATAAACAAGTATAATGATATACATTATACGTTACTGGACTTAACTGACTAATAAAGGTGATGGTGCTCACCTTTTTGATCTAACTTACATACTAATTCTTAACCTAATTTTTCCCGAACAGTCTTTTGCCATCGATGCGGGAGGGGTGGTGGGATCATTGTGTTAAACACTGGGTTTGTAAGGTGCTGCAACGAGTCAATAAACTTGATGTGTCTCCGGTGGATGAACTCACCCACCGACGGAACACCAAGGTGCAGGTTAGCGTTCTTCAACCTCTCGAAAGAGGTATGTCGGACCACTTTTCGCATGATCCCATTCTGGAAATGTTGGAGACATTTGGCTGTATTGTTAGTCAAGTGAGTATAAAGCGGGGCACCGTACAGCAGAGCTGGCCGGAGGACACATTTATATATCATCAATTTGAGACGAAGCGACAGGTTAGGTGAAGTTAGCAAGTGTGATAGCCGGTAAGACCTTTGTCGTACTTTTTCTATTTCATTACTAAAATGATTAGAGAAATGAAGATGCCTATGCATTTTGATACCCAGATAGTAAGTACATTGAGAAAGCTGGGGAGTTGTCTTGACCTCCTCTCCTATACTATATGATTTTGTAACATGCCATGTCCGTCACTGATAACTTTATTACTTTTTCTTTTTTCTTTTGTATCAACCTAATAGTTTTCATTAGATGGGGTTTTCATTTATTGTTTTTTTTGTTGCATATATTGTTTTTTGTTTTTTTTACATGCTATGTGGGACCCATTTATGATATTATTTGCTAAATGCAGTTAAAAAATCTATTATAAAAAGCTCACATTTTATTTTAAATTGTTTTGATTTAGTATATGTTTCATTTTTTATACTATAGTATTTATTTTTATTTGCCGGACATAAACATGTATTCTGTGCACTATTGTTATTCAAAGGGGACTTTGTCCTGGAATACACTTTTTATTTTCTAATTTATTATTTAAACTAATTAAAGGGGTATTTGGTGGCGTTGGCGGATGTACATTTAAACTCGGATCGGTCGAATCCTTTTATCGTACAAATGGTGACATCTGCTTGAAAGTAGGGCGTCAACTTCTGCTGACGCAAGATGATACTAAACACCCACTACATATATTATGTAATATGTAAAAAGCAGTAACTATTATAATTTTTGCCCACAATCGTTAGAGATAGTAATTTATTATTGATATGACCCTGTCGATAAAGTTTAATGATGGCGGCCCCTTTGTGGCATGGCCCATTAATCTCCTTGGGCCTTGTATGAGCAGTATCCATGTTGTCGTCAATTGTTTATCGTCCTTTGTCTAACCATCGATTTTCCTTTTTCATAACATCAGCTGTTAAATGTCTTACAACTCGCTAAAAATATAACTCAATATCTCAGAAATTAAATATTCATAAGATGAAATTCAATTAAAACTAAAGAAATACAGAAACGCAACTAGAAGCAGTATATATGATGCAATCTCAAGAAGAAGACAATTTATTTTGTATTGATTAGGAACTCTTTTGTCATTATGGGAGGTATGTTATAATTTTTATTTCGCTGGACATTTTCTGATTCGTAATGATATTTGTCGGTCTTTTAAAATACACTGTTCAATTTAATTTTAGTTATTAATAATATGTCGGTATTATATGGGTCAGCTCGAAGCTCCTTGACATAACAATTCTATATCATTATGACAATAATTTATTCAGGCATTATTAATGAGCAGGTTGTTTAAATGTGTTAACCAATTTATGGCCATTGCATAATAATATTATGGTTATTTACAGGTTGGCACCCTCTTACAGTTTGCCACGAAATGTATCCTTCTCTCGCAGGTGAGAATGGAAATGAGGCTGTTAGGGTCTACATTTATCTGTTCGAGAGTTACTGTATACTTCTTATTGTAGTTATCTATTTTTTCACGAACGGTCGAACTAACTGTTGGAGAAACATAACAAAATGAATAAACAAATTTAATTAAGTAGATACATTTAATAAAAATCCATGTTTTTTTTTAACGATATTTATGCCTTTGTGAGTTATTTTGACTGTTTATTGCATGTTTACTCGCATGAACAACAAGTATTCATTTATTCAAGTTTGAAAACTAGAGTTGTCAGTCTTACTGTTTAAATTGTTAGAGTGTGGTAAAGTTTTGTAGTTGTACAAACATGGTGGTGATGTTATATTAAGTTTGGAATTTCATAAAATTTTAAACACACAGTCCATCCCTCTATCAACAAAATAATTCTTTAATGGACAAATATCTTATGCGCCCTTTCGACTGTTTTCGCCCTAGGTCTGGATGTCTTGGTGTGTTTCCCGCATTCGACTGTTCTATTTGTATGAGTACCCATGTGTGTACTTGATTCGACAGACGATCTTTCAACTCTGATTCAATTCCTCTTGTGTTTGTACTATTATATTTTCTCTCTGTCCCGGTATAATATGACAACATTAATCAAGGAGGCGTGCTTCCTTTTGAACACTTTCCTAATTAAACGGGATGAGAAAGAGCTTTAATAATTAATTTAAGACGTTGATGTATTAAAGTCAACTCCAGTAAATTTTCCGGGGGAAATATCTTTCCCTCAACGGGAGACAATTATCCGGTACAATATTACCTCGCTAGTACCTCTTCTGATAAACAGCAAGTACCTCTTTAGGATTTATGGCTAAGTCCTTGTTGGGCTTCATGATGATGCTTAGTGCTTTACTTAAACCTACATCAATGATGCCAAGATTAGGTCTGATATTAAACATATATTGCCATGGTGAGCAATTTATAGTGTTTATAATATATATTGTTGAAAATAAGACTCAACCGATGTATTCTTTGACTTTTTAAGCTTTTTTAGGTCACGTTTCATGGGCAAAGTTTTTTCTCCCACGTTCGAAGGCTAACGCAAATTAATTAATTGAAATCTATAACAAAATTGTGGACACTCGGTATCACACAAACGAGACTGTTCGGAATTCCTCGCTAACAATTTAATACAACAAACTGATAAAATAAAAAAATACAGTCGAACTTCAAAACTTGGTAATACTTTGTGGATATAATAAATACGTTATATAATATACGTTTATAAGTTTAAATTTATTTCAATTGACACATCAGATCAAACGTGCATTTAATTCCCAAAGAGTGCTCAATAAATGACTGTTCCATTCCAAATTCCTTGCCAGAAAACAATTTAATGACAATTTTAATTTATATTATTTTTTGTAATTTGGAACGACACGACTTGCAACTAGTTAACCTTATGAGCATTGCATTTAGTGAAATATTCTTTTTTAAAGGAAAACAATTTTTTACTTATTGTAACTATACCATATATTTTTTTCTAGTTGAATGTGCATATGAAGGGTTTGCTGCAAAAAGGTGGTAGCTCCAATTTTTCCATTTGTTGGGAAACCAAACAAAACGTTTAAAAAATTCAAATTTTAAGTTATGTAAAAATATTGTTGTTGCTTACTTTCAATTATAGTGTTTACATATTACGATTGGAGCTGCATCCTTTTGTGCCAAATAAAAGAGGTTTTTTTTTGACACAAGAAAGTGTTTCTAACTCCCAACAGCTATGGGATGGAGCTACCTCCTTTTTGCAGCAAACCCTTCATATGTCGGACTAATGGGGTCTGAAACGTCGCAACATGATATGAATAAATATATTTTGTATAATGAGTAGGATATTATGCACAGTTTTAAATATTATTCACTTTTACATCTTTCATATTAATAAATGCAATATTATTTTTTTTTTTAATTTAATTTTATTTTATTTTATTTAGTTTTTTTTTTACGTAGCTCTCAAACTTATAAAAAATAGGATGTAGGAAAAATAAAAGGAAAATTATTTTGGATTGATGGGGGTGCCTTTCACTAAGGGGAGTCCTATTTGAAGGATGTATGAGAAGGATATGGGGTTATTACTAAATCATATTTAATTTATTATCGAACACGATCCTATAGGCTCTACTTTCAAACAGATATCCCCTCCCTATTTTTTAACAAGTTTATTATGTTAAAATTACAATCTGCCTCATTGAGCAATACGTAATTGTGATAAATTATCTCATTCGTACCGCATTTACAATTTTCATTCACTCGCTCATGATCTCTGGTCTCCTTTCAAAAGCGAATAAATCAAACAGATATTAATTAATTTCCTTTTGTTCCTTTATGAGATTAAATTGTTTAACACATGAAAAAAACAAAATGGCGAAGCCGCTTCCGTCAAATGTTTATATTTTTATCAGTCATTTCTTCAACCAGTCCACTGTGGTTTTCTTTTGTTCCTATTGAGTATTCTTTCTTTAGTTATCCGTCCATTTCTTCCGTCTTTGTCCATTGTTAATAATCACATAATAGTCGAACAGTTTTTCTTTCCGTGTCTTCTATTTTTGGAGACTATTACATAATATTTTTCATACATTTACAACATCGGTTATCAGTTTTGTTGTTTTATAAACTTCACCCGTTCCTTAATTTCGCGAATCAAAATATGTTTGACAGCAAGTATTTGATGGTAGGCAACACTTCCTCTGTCCCTCTGTCCGTCAAGACAGCGAGCCTAGAAACATTTAAAGTTCCGTTTATTTAAAACAGCTGTCGAGAACGCGAAGATAAACATGACCTATAAAGCCTAAGTGAGACGTTATGCTGATATCCAGGCTGAGGTTTTTCAACGGCTCGTACCTGGACTAGCAAGCACGCCATCTGTGGAATGCCATCTTTATATGTCCATGGTCTGTTAATAGGTCAATTATCGATGCATTGATCTGCAATGGAATGTTCCATGTCATTAAAACAGACTTGTAAGGTTTCATATCAGTCGGCAAGATCTCTTGACTCGGTAATGACCACTGTCAGACCGGCTAGTACTTCTTCCGTGTTCGAGCCTGGTTACTGAGGCAAGTCTATTCTTGTTTTGGTTAGTCGGAGTACCACACATCGAATCTGTTCTATTCACCTTCAACCATATCAATTGTATTATTATCTATACACTTTAATAATAATTATCACACAAAATCAAAATGATTGGGAAAATCAGGACTCGAAGCCGGTGGCCTTAACAATTGAGTTACCCTGCCTCGAGAGTTAATTTTCCCAGAACTAGTTTTCCAATGTCCAGGCATTTTATGAAAGTATTAGAAATATTTTAATGTATAGTTGCGAAGGTGGGGTAGCACTTGAAACGTGAAGCCTTAAATGTACTTGTAATATGTAATATGTATATTAATGATATGTACAGACGTATGCTATGCATTCAGGGGTGTTGTGATTGTATCACATTTACCTCTAAGCTAGAACATACATACAGACAGTCAACATACCATCACAAGGACCTTTGCTTGTTTTCTATTTATTCAAAAATTATTGAAATTTACACCTGTATATGTATATGACAACTAATAATTATTAATAAAATGAAAACTTTAGACAAAAAGCGCCTAGGGGTAGATTGTTTTGGAGAAAATCTCGCGCGGACCCCCCAAGCTAAAAGTTAATCGCCCTTTATCTCCGTTACCTGCCAGGGGTCCCATCCCTAAAACCCTGGGGATCTGCGGGGATAACCCCAACCCCTGTCAGCTGCACCTATCTCCTATCTGTGTTCAACAGCACAATAGTTCTCTCTGTGAATGACGGATCGAGGGTCGGCGGTGCAGATAGTGATAGCCCTTTTGTCGGATTCAACTTACAAAAGGAGTTTTCTCAATGGTACATAGAGCTAGTTTTGTTCCTGTTATATAATACCATGTATATGTCTTTTGAGGCTTAATGAATATAGTAAGAATTATATATGTATTGAAACTTTTTTTATTGTGCTAAAATTACAATCTGCCTTATTAGGCAATAAGTAATTGTGCATAATGTTCTCATTTATACCATATTTACTATTCATCATTCACTCGCTCATTCAAGCAGTATTTACAAACATCCCAGAGAACTCCCAAGTCCACATGGTTATCACCTCCCTCGCGTGCGAAAGAGGAAGCGGAGTCTTGGGAAGTCCCCCACGCTCCTCCGTCAGCGCGGGGAGGCTGACGAACAGCGCCAGAGCCACAGACGCTCAGGACATGATTGGAGAAACTGGCCATTGCCAGGACTCCCACTGTCCAACATTTATAGCAGGTCACGAGGCCACTGCCGTTTCAGTCTCTGAGGAGGATTATAGGGATGAGTGGTGCAATGCAATGTGTTAGGGGATTAGGATGGTTGGATAGGTTACTATGGAATTTCATGAGCTTGGAAGGGATGAGTTGAAGAATGTAAGGTATATTAAGATCGTTATGAAGGGTTTTGCTACTGACGTAATAAGGGGCATTTACTATTGTTCTCAGTACTTTTGATTGAAAGGATTGGATGGATCGACTTTTTTGCTGTGCCCCATAGCTCTATTCCGTATGTCCAGATTGGCTTAGGTATAACTTTGTAGATTAGTAATTTATTTTCTATTAAGAGATGGGATGTCCTTCGAAGTAGTCTCTACAGTTGTCCAAAGCGTCTGTTTAGTTCTTGTCTTTGTAGCCTCGTATGTGGGTCCCAGGTCAGTCGTTTGTCTAGATGGAAGCCTAAGTACCGTACTATTTCGGATACAGGGAGAGGAATGGAATTAAAAAAAACTTGTGGACAAGACTTGCGGCAGATAATGTGGGAACATTTTGTTTCATTAAGTTTGATGCGCCATTGGTTACACAAATGCTCGATCTCATCAACAGTAGTAAAAATCACAAATGAAAACCGAATCTTGATAATTCATAAGATGATTTTTTTTCATTTGTTAAGAGATAAAAGCAAATATTTCTTAAAGATATTAAACTGGGGTTTGTGAAAACGACGCTATCGAATTTAGTGAATAATATGATGGGTCCCATCTTGCCCTCTGATATCATCTACGCAAGGAGAGGATTTATTACAGGGTTCGAGGCTCCTTAACTATTAGACTTCATAATTAACTTTATCAAAAGTTATTTAGTTAGTAAGGTATAGTTCAAGTTAACCATTTTGCACCTGGACTTGTAATCTCATGTACTGCACTACATAATAAATAAACAATATACATAATATTCAATTAAATATTATGTATCGAATAGCAGATGATGTGTCAGAGGACTGCCGACACACTAATCACCGGCTATTATTCTATGAAGTTATCATCCAGTCACTGCTAGTTCAGTCACACTACCGCCATAGTGTTGTCTACGAGGCCCGGATCCTCCTTTAATGTCGGTCGCTTCATTACTCCACTAGTGTGTGGGATCGACTCATCCCGAGCGGGAAACACTCACACCGTTAAATCATTTATGAGTTTTTGTTCTTCTATCTTCGGAGTATCTGCCTCGGAAGATTCTGTCGGTACGTTCATGTGGAATGGATGAGGAATAGCGATGGTGTTTAACTCTCAAGAAAGTTAAAACGTGATCATAATAATGAGTGATCACGTTATTTAAGCCACCCCTAAAATTAATTGGCATTTATTTTCTTCATGTATATTCATCGGCGAAATTATAATTTTTCATAGAGCGTCTATTTCACATATTGTATTTTGTAAAGGGTGTCCCAGAATTAACGCAAGATTTGAATTTGCCGCGATTTGTGCAGTAAAGTGCTGGCAACCCTAAAAAAAAACAATTTGACAGCTGACAGTTTAAGGTTAGTAAAAATGGAGCGCTACACGATAGAGCAACGTGTCTTTATTGTTGAACATTATCTCAAAAATAATGAAAGTTTTGACTTCACCAATTGTGAAGAGATTAATTGAAAAATTTAGGGAAACTGGATCAGTTGGAGACAACAAACACACTGGTCGTACAAAAACAAGCCGTTCAAATGTCAATATCGAAGCAGTGCGTGAGAGTGTTGTTGAAAATCCAGGAACATCAATTCGGCGTCGTAAACACAGTTCTTTGTGCCGAAATTGGATGATATTGATGCGGCCAATATGTGGTTTCAACAAGATGGTGCCATACAGCCCATGAAACAATTCAAATACTGCATGAGACATTTCCAGGTCGTGTACTCTCTCGTTTCTGTGATCGGAATTTGCCCCCTAGATCGTGTGATTTAACACCTTTAGATTTCTTTTTATGGGGTTCTTTGAAGCCAAAGGTGTATGTCAACAAGTCCACATCCACCCGTGCATTAAAAGAGGAAATTTAACCACATTTATGCCAAATGGTCATGGAAGAGTTCGACAAAAGAGTGCGTATGAGCCAGCAAAGTCGTGGAGGCCATTTGCCCGATGTGTTATTCCATAAATAACCCTATCCTATTTACTTTATAGTTCAATAAAAAAGAATAACAACAAAAATACTAAAAACTGTGTTTTCTATTTAAATCAAATCTTGCGTTAATTCTGGATTGCGTTATTCGGAGAGGAAAACAGACTTTACGACTGTCTGTAAATTCTCAGCGTCAGTTTGAACGTCAAATGTTTCTCAACTTAGCGAAGACTTCTTTTGTTTTATTTACTTTTGAGGTTATTTCCGAACTAACGTTCCCCGGAATAGGTAAAGTTTCACACTTTTGTTTTGCTAGTAAGTGTGTCACCATTCATTTTCTTGCGGTTGGCTATTAAGTTCGTTAGTATTTGCTACATTTATTCTTATGCCTACTCCTTTTTTAATCGCAGTTATAATACTTCAATAGAAGGAGGACATTTTTATTATTGCCTTATAAGCGAAAGGTAAACAATACTATGGCCAGAGGGTGGGTCGATATTCCGGCCATAGAGCTACCATCTGGGCCAAAGAGGCTCTGTGTCTAGTTCATTCCAAATTCATAAGGCCCTGATGAGGCCTCAAAAGAGAAGACACCCGAACGAGGGGGGGGGAGATCCGCCGAAATGACCCCTTCAAAGTGAGCAAACAGTCGGCGAGGTTATTAAAGAAGAAGTTTCAAGTGGAGACCAAACACTAGCGAAAACTCATTAGAGGCGCACGCCTGCTCATTCATCGAGAGATGGACGGTCTGCCTTTGTGCCCCCGTTCGTGGGAACTGTGCTCCCATTGTCGGGGCTGTGGGTTATTCACAGTAGATAGTCACTGGCCCGTACATTCATCAATAAGCCCTCGCCGGCAAAGCATGCGAGAGTAGCTGCTTCATGCATCATAACAATAATTTGGAAAGGGCCACACCGCATGAGGCTGGAACACCAAATCATACATGTAAAAAAAAACACATGCAGTATCAAACAACTAAAGGTTCCTTATAGTAAAATTATTTATTGTACTAAAATTACAATCTGCCTTTTTAGGCAATAAGTAATTGGGATAAATGTTCTCATTTATACCATATTTACAATTCGTCATTCATACAGTATTTACCAACAGCCCAGAGACCTACCTCGCATGCGAAAGAGGGAATTTTGGGAAGTCCCTCACGCAACTCCGTCAGCCGCGTCACCGGATACGAGTCTGCGGAGGCTGACGAAGAGCGCGAGAGCCACAGACGCTCAGGACATGATTGGAGAAACTGTTCATTGCCAGGACTCCCACTGTCCCACTACAGCTGGTCACGAGGCCAGTGCCGTTTCAGTCTCCGAGGAGGATTATAGGGATGAGTGGTGCAGTGCAATGACTGTGCTACGGGATTAGGGTGGTTGGATAGGTTACTATAGAATTTCATGAACTTTGTTGCATGTTTTAAAGAATTATCTGAAGGTTTTAGCAGTATCTTAGTGGTTTGGAAGGTCTTCTTACAGTAACTTGTCAGTGTTTTTTTTTCTTTTTTACATCTAGGAATTTCAGCATAAATTATATTTGACCATTGCATTGGGTTTAGTATACACGAAGTCATGATAAAAAGGAATTTTTGAAAATACTTGCTTCACAATGATTTGATATAAGTTACGATAACTAACTGTTATATAATATCGGTGGGTGAGGTTTTATAAAGTGTTGGAAAATGCCCTTTTGCTATAGACAAAGCGACTAGACATTAAAGATATTATCTACTTCTTAGTATTATGAATCATAAAATATTTTGTATTATCTGTTTATTTATATAGTATTACTTACAGAACAGAAGTTTTCCATTTTCTGCCGGCATTTCCTGTTGCTTTAAGGAGGTTTTGCCGAAACGGTGTAGGAAATGTTTCAAATATGACAGAAATACCAGCCCCCAGCCCTTAGAGAGCAGAGGGGCGGCCCAAGAAGTGCCCGAAGAACCGTACATAAAAGGGATTTAACAATTTATTTACTGTCGAGCCCCCTCCCTCCCTTCCTGTTCAGGCCACCGTAAAATAACTGCAGTAAACTTTTATCGCCGGTGAAAAAATGACTCACTCCTCGGGCGAATGTCCTTCATCCGGAGGCACATGGGCCAAGGGTCTAAGTTTGTAGGGTATCAGGCACCTCCTTAGGTAGGGTACCCACTCACATAGGGCCATTCATGTGTGGGGTAGGGTGTGCTATACTGCCTCTCTTTCTGTTTGTTTGTCCCATTTACCTTTTATATGTGTCATAGTCACAGTAATAGCTAAGCCATTTTTTTTTTATTATTACACAATATAATTTTCTTAATAACTTATAGGCTGGCAATAATATTTTCTAGCCTCAACAAAATATTTTTAAAGAACGAACCCTTTCGACAATTCTTCAGCCCAAAAGAAATAGCTTTTTATTTTTTAATGAACAGTTAAAATATACTAAAACCAATGAAATGGTCAAATATAATAAACTTATAATCTTAATTTATGCTAAAATTCGTAGATGTGAAGAAAAAAAAATGAGATTGATAAGTTACTATAAGAAGATCCTCCCTAAGATACTGCTAAAATACGGCGACACTTAATAAAACCTTCAGATTATTCTTTAAATATTTATACAATTATTAATGAAAATGTTTTATTGGCCAAAACATAATAAGTACCTCACATTGTGTACCTCTTTGTATACTTGAGGTAATACCAAAATTATATATCTTATTTACATATCAAATATTAAGGAATTACATTAAAATTCATGTGATGTTAAAGCCTCGAGTACGCTTGTTCAGTTGTTGGGTCTTCTGTCATTGTTCCAATTCAAAGTTAAAATATAATTTACAGATATTTTTTTTCCTGTTGAATTCATAAAAACTTTTTTTTTTTTCTTCCTCGTGGATTAATTTACATTGACTTGTTTTGCCTCTAAGTTAATTTTTTTTTTAATTAAGGTAGTTAAGCAAAGATTAGACTGTGGGTTATTGCATATTGTAAGCAGCGGAGTTTAATGAAAAATTCATGAACCTCACAGCTTCAAAAGGAAGGCAGTATTAAAAATTATTGACTTTTATTTTATCAAAAGGATTTTTTAGGCCATGTAATACAATTCACATGATTCGTTTTATCAATAGGTTTTTTTTTTTTAAGTTATGTTCAAATATAAATAAGCTTGTTCAAAGATGAGTGATATATGATCTTGCTTGGTATAAAGTTTAGTAGTGCATGTTATGCTTAATAGCAGTGAAAGAATAATTTTTTTGAATTATTCTATAATCTAGTGTGAAATCTAACAAGAGCATTAATAATTATTGAATCAACTCAAAACAACATTAATATCCCAGGAGAGTAAAATTGATGGAAATTATCTAATGGTGGGGAAATTATCTAAAATATATGTGAATATTTTATGTCTTTCCGTGGCCACAAAAAAATGCACGGAAGATACTCATAAATAATTTATAACAGATCTCTGAATCGATACTAGTTTTGAAACCCTCAGGCGTTATGGGGCGAATCATAACCATAGTATAGAAGTAA
Organism: Acanthosoma haemorrhoidale; assembly: GCA_930367205.1. Classification (NCBI taxonomy): domain Eukaryota; kingdom Metazoa; phylum Arthropoda; class Insecta; order Hemiptera; family Acanthosomatidae; genus Acanthosoma; species Acanthosoma haemorrhoidale. The sequence continues at coordinate 114,861,058 of OV884013.1, read as the reverse complement.
AACTTTATTCGTGACCCAAGCATGAATATTAATATAGCACAAACCAAAAAAATCACTCATGGCTCCCAAAAAAAAAACAATGTCAAAAAACAAAAGAAAATAATGTCTAAACCTCAATTAAGAAAAAAAAAATATTTTTAATTATTCCAGTAAAAAAATGCATAGATGTTATAGAAATATGAAACCATACGAAAAAATTAGTAAAAAAGAATTTGAAACTAAAAGGAAGCCTTGAAATTAATATGGACATACGAGATAACATAACAGATAAATAAACAACAGTGAGATGGTGCCCTGCAAACACCAACAATGATCTTGTAATCATGTAAAAATTATATAATCTTTTTTTTCTAATTTTATCCTTTATTGTGCAATAATTACAATCTGCCTTTTATAAGGCAATAAGTAATTAAGATATATGCTCTCATTCATACAATATTTACAGTTCATCATTCACTCGCTCATTCATACAATATTTACAGACAGCCCAGAGACCCCCCCAAATCCACCGCGAAGAGAAAGCGGAGTCTTGGGAAGTCCCCCACGCTCCTCCGTCAGCCGCGTCACCGGATACTAGCCAGTGGAGGCTGACCAAGAGCGCGAGAGCCACAGACGCTCAGGACATGATTGGAGAGACTGGCCATTGCCAGGACTCCCACTGTCACGCGTTTATACCAGGTCACGAGGCCACTGCCGTTTCAGTCTCCGAGGAGGATTATAGGGATGAGTGGTGCAGTGCTATGACTGTGCTACAGGATTAGGGTGGTTGGAAAGGCTACTGTGGAATTTCGTAAACTTGGAAGGGATGAGTTCTAGAATGTAAGGTATATTAAGGTCGTTATGAAGGGGACAGACACAGACAGGGAAAGGGCGTGAAAGTCAGAATTACGGGATCTGTGGAGATTTGGACTGTAGGAGGGAGATGAGAATTAATGTTTCGGAAAAAAAATATAATCTTTAAGTATTTTATATCATTGAGTAATAAATTAATTGATTAAAATAAGCCATAAATAAATATAACTGCACTGATTAATTGACAGTATAACTGTAATCCAACGAAGTTACTTAGGAACACACAGATCAAGCATCGATCAAGGCTCGACATGGTTTAAGGGTCATCAATCATGGAATCTCGCAGGGACAGCTTTTCAGTCCGCTCCTATTATCCCTTTAGGCCGCGACGTCTTCGCAGCAGCATTGATGAATGGTCCGCCGTTTTTCCGGTACAAATTCACGCGCCATTAAGTATCAGTTCTTTGTGTAAAACTTTTGTCTGAAAATAGTATACAAGCTGTATATATTATAACTTAAAATATCCACGTTTTATAAAACATTTCAACCATATAATAATAATAATTCACTCAGTGTTTCAAATTAGAAGTCTATTCATAACTGCTTATCATGACGCTATAGGTCACTTGACTGAACGACGCAAACACAAATGCATGGTACTGGTTGTAACTACTAAGTCGGACATTATTTAAAAAATGGACTACCTGTCTTTGTTTTTGTTTATGTACATGTACGAATGCTACAGCAAGTGTGAGTTTGGGTTTGTTGGTGCCACATATACATCACACGAACCTCGTCTATTACAAAAATCATTCATTTAGGAGTCGTTTGCTTCTTTTCTTTCTGTTTAAAAAAATATTTGTATTGGCAAAATCAAGTATTTACTACATCGCATCTGTTCTATGGGCCTTGGAATTGTTCAATCTTGCAAGAAGGAACCCTTACAGCTAATACAGGTTATGCTTCTATTTAAGTCAGCTGAAGTCACAAGGTCATTCTTTGGTCGTGTTTGGTTTAAATCGCCCCTAAGGGGTCCGGGCCGGTCCTGCAACGATCAAGCTCCAATGATAGACTTTTACGTGGTGGCCTACCCTGACATGTGAATGTAATGTAAAATTATAATGCATACCAAGGGATAGAGTTTGCGAGGTAAAACCCAGAAGGGTCTAAGGAATAACTATCAGGTATGCGAAGGGCCCAAATTGGATCCAGATGATTCTTTTATAGACCCCCATACAGACAGATTGGGGGGTTTGTCTCAAAAAAGGGACCCGGGACAGTATTTTGAACCACATCCTAACTTTTTTGCAACTTGATGATATTCTCTTAGATCACTCTTGGTGATATTCTCTAAACAACAGAGGGGAAGACTACCCTTGCTAATGAAAAGTAACCTGCTCCAGTAGGACGAAATATAAACATAAATAAATAAATATTCGAATGACTAACCCGTCCTTGGCAGTCGCCCTGAAGATAGTACCACCATGTTGCTCTGGGTCGTCGAGAGAACTGCCTTTGACCGGGGAGTGGTTGGAGACGCTAGCTGAGTGAGGACATTGGCTTTTGCGGTTGCACGACCCATCGTTGCATGAAGTAAGAATTAAGTTTTATTGTTAGCTAGTAAATCTGTAAAACTTCATTTTAGTTAAACCATTTTAATAAAACATATCGTATTTAAAATTATATTTTATATAATTGAATTCCTTCCATTTTGAGCACCACGTTAATTTATGAAAATAAATTACTTTTTGGGTTTATATTTTGAGAAAAGGTAATTTGGTATCCCTTTACGCTCAGGAGTTGATAGAGGAATCAAATCTGTTAGTAGTTGAATAGTTAGATGGCGCCTCTTTTTAATTATTCAACTAGATCGTAACGGCGTGGTGTTTCCGGGCAAGTGAGATAAATACGAGGCTTACAGTTTTTATGTATTTGGATACAGTTGTATATCAGATATATTAGTGTATCGATTCGCAAGTGACAATTTAATAACACCCCTCAGAGTGAGTTTTTTTCATTCACTTCATATAAAATAATTTATTTCGTCAATAAAACTATTTGTATTTTTAAAATTTCATTTTATTGCTTAACGTCTATTTATTATTATTTATTTCGTGAGCTGGGAAATTATTCTAGATCAACTAGGTCGTAGAAATTACTCGGGGATGTGTACAATATAAACATACTAAGGAAATGAGGTTTATTGAAGTTACCCTGGCGTGGCTGCGGCCCTGTGGAAAGGAGATAGGACAGACTCGCCGAGAAGAGTTAGGTCTTCAAGCCCTCTTAGACTTAACCCTCCATCAGTTTTTTACCCCCTAGTGCTAATGGTGACATAGAAGTGCACTCATTGTCAACACCACACGTGTGGTGAATCATAGGATCTGCCTTCTGCTGATAACTCCCCAATAATAGAAAACTTGTGAAAGGCGCCTGCCCTCCGTGGTTCATGCAAAGAGGGCGCTAAGAAGTTCTTAACCGGGAGGGGGGGGGGGGCTTGATCCATGGACATTGCCTTTTGTCAAATCAGAGTGCATTTTATACACGCTTGTTTTGTATTTGGATCAGTAACACAGAAATTATTTGAACCAATAAATTGTCCATTATTTACTTCTTGCTATTTGTATTGACAGTTTTTATTATTATTATATTCCTTTATTGTGCTATAATTACAATCTGCCTTTGTAATTATAGCAATAAGTAATTGAGATAAATGCTCTCATTCATACAATATTTACAGTTCATCATTCACTCGCTCATTCATACAATATTTACAGACAGCCCAGAGACCTCCCAAATCCACATGCGAAGAGAAAGCGGAGTCTTGGGAGGTCCCCCACTCCCCTCCCTCAGCCGCGTCACCGGATACTAGCCAGTGGAGGCTGACCGAGAGCGCAAGAGTCACAGACGCTCAGGACATGATAGGAGAAACTGGCCATTGCCAGGACTCCCACTGTCACGCGTTTATAGCAGGTCACGAGGCCACTTCAGTTTCAGTCTCCGAGGAGGATTATAGGGATGAGTGACGCAGTGCAATGACTGTGCTACAGGATTAGGGTGGTTGGAAAGGCTACTGTGGAATTTCATAAACTTGGAAGGGATGAGTTCAAGAATGTAGGGTATATTAAGATCGTTATGAATGGTTTTGTTACTGACGTAATAAAGGGCAGTTACTATTGTTCTCAGGACTTTTAATTGAAAGGATTGGATACGCCTGATGTTCGACTTTTTTGCTGTCCCCCATAGCTCTATTCCGTATGTCCAGTATTGGCAGTTTTTAAATTAATTTATTATATTATAGGTTATCTAGCTTAGTAAACCGTAACCCCGTTTGTCGCCGAAATGTAAATTTTAATGCTGAAGGATTGGCTGCTTATATTTGTTATCCCCTCTAAATTTAAAATATTTAATTATTTATTCTTTGCAAAAGCTAATAGGAAGATTATGAACACTTTACCCAATGTGTTCTTATCATTTTACTTCCCTATCTAAGAAACTGCTCGTGACGTGGCTGACGGAGGAGCGTGGGGGACTTCCCAAGACTCCGCTTCCTATTTCGCGTGCGATGGAGGTGACAACCATGTTGATTAGGGAGGTCTCTGGGATGTTTGTAAATACTGTAAGAATGAGCGAGTAAACGAAAATTGTAAATATGGTACGAATGAAAACATTTGTCACAATTAATTATTCCCTAATAAGGCAGATTGTAATTTTATCATAATAAAGAAGTTGCATAAATAAATCTATGAAATAGCAATGTTCCCTTCGTACACCAAAAATAAAATATACATGAAAAACTGACCTCTTACTTTAGTCTAAGGTGGGAGGGGGGGGTCCTCCCAAAAAAAAAAAACCGTCCTTTTTTTCTGAATTTGAATTTTTTAAATTACATAATTTAGTATGGAGTTTGCCGATACCTGTTGGACTGTTAGGTTGTCCGCACGATCTCTACTTGTATATCTTTCACAATTGTGGAGGAGCAAAGAAGCTCGTTGTGAGCGCGGCTGCGACTGGTGGCCATTAGACCCTGTGTCGCCGAATGAAGGGAGTGCAGCATGTGGCCAGTCCCTAAATGCCATTTCCCGCTCTCTGCCATTAATGGCCATTCTCCTAATGCCCCTCGGCTATATACTATTATACATTATAGGACCGATGCCTTCTCAGCGTTTGTATTTAGACGCCAATAACAGTCGGGGTGTTGAATGGCCTGGAAGTATTAAGCGACAGAAGCGCCCGTCAAGTTGCTTTTGCTAACATATATGTATTTATTCATTAATCTTTCATCACCTCCCCCCCCCCGCTCCCGTCGGTCGTTTTAACGGACGACGTCCCAATGCGTTGATCAATGCACTGGACAGAATCGCAACTTATTCAATAAAGCTAGGACCGTTACCTTCACCCTTTGTCGCAAGTCTTGTCCACTAGTTTATTTTAATTCTATTCCTCTCCCTGTATCCGAGACAGTACGGTGCTTCTATCTCGACAAACTGCTGACCTGGAACCAACATACGAGACTAAAAAGACAAGAACTAAACAGACGCTTTGGACAACTGTACAGACTACTTCAAAGGACATCCCATCTCTCAATAGACAATAAACTACTAATCTACAAAGTTATACTTAAACCAATCTGGACATACGGAATAGAGCTATCGGGGACAGCAAAAAAGTCGAACATCAAGCGTATCCAATCCTTTCAATCAAAAGTCCTGAGAACAATAGTAAATGCCCCTTATTATGTCAGCAACAAAACCCTTCATAACGACCTTAATATACCCTACATTCTAGAACTCATCCCTTCCAAGTTTATGAAATTCCACAGTAGCCTTTCCAACCACCCTAATCCCGTAGCACAATCATTGCACTGCGTCACTCATCCCTATAATCCTCCTCGGAGACTGAAACGGCAGTGGCCTCGTGACCTGCTATAATCAAGTGACAGTGGGAGTCCTGGCAATGGCCAGTTTCTCCAATCATGTCCTGAATGAATGAGCGAATGAATGATGAAATGTAAATATGGTATGAATGATAGTATATCTTAATTACTTATTGCCTAGCAAGGCAGATTGTAATTTTAGCACAATAAAGGAATTATATATAAAAAAGCTAGGACAGCTCAGAACCAAAAGAGAAAATTAACAAACTTTTTTTATTTTATTATAAAATCAAATAGCTAGACTCCTTAGTTTCGTTTACATCGCTTCACAGAATGCTGTCCTTTTTTATTGTAACTTGAGCTTCGAAGGAGTGGATGCTTGTTTCTATAGAGTGGGAACCATTAAATTATTTAATAAAAGCCATGTGTAGATCAACTCTTCGCATTGCTAATATTTCAAAGCCTTTCCGTTTTGCATCTTACACGTTTGATAAAAGACCACGTTTTTTTTTGTTATAATTATAGAATAATGTACCCTTGAATGAATGAATTAATCTTATTAAATTTTGATATTTAATTTATTTTTATTTCGTGGATAACAAGAAACTTTTTTAGACAGTTTTACGTATTGTCAAGGACCTGAATTCGTTTTCGGAGCAAAAAAAAAAAAAATGAAGGGGCATTAATTTTTTTTTGAATTACTTAAAGTTCTGAAGTTCTTCCGAATCAAACCATTTTTGTAATAAATAAAAGGATGTAATAAATGTGATGAAAACTGATTTATTCAGAGCGCACAAAAGAGTTCAGAAACATACATGAAACATGAGCAACAACAACAAAGTGAAAACTCCCACTGCCATACGTACATAATCACACATACATAATATAACGACTAATTAAACAATTACACTTAATAATGATATTAACCAAATGGGGAATTATCAACAACAGAACATGTCTTAGATTGATTGAGTTCTAATGAGATCTGTAAACAGCCATTAAAAGACAATGGGTTATTTTTCTCCCATTTGTTTATCAATGAGTTCTGTTCATTTTGGTACCGGACTGCCCGCAGTGTAGGGTTCAATGTAAAATTAACGTGAAAAACGTTTTTTTTTTAATTTTTTGTCTGAATACAAACATGTACAAAGACGAATAGAAATAAATAGAAGGGGCGGATATTACGGTGGGCAATTTTGAATGTTTTTTTTTATTAACTGTTCCAATTTTTTTACTCACAATTAAAAAAAAAACAAAAACTATAATAAAGTTGAAAATTATAATTTATTCCGGCGGCAAAGGGTAGTTACACCTTGAGGCGAGATCCGAGATAGGACCAATCTGGCATTACTATCTCTCGAATCAACGTTGTATAGGCCAACCGCATGCAAAATATGTAACTACTTACAGAATATGTTTAGTTTTACTTATTGTCTTAGTGCCTTCAGGCTGATGTTGAAGATGTGTTGCGTTTTATATTTTAGCTGCTATTTAGTCTATTTAGGTTCATAGATCAAAGGGAAAAAGGACAATAGCCTCTTCCATGCCTTAAGCTGTCTGTTCTTAAAGCACTCTTTAATACTTTCAAGTCTGATAAAACTTTATAGTAATTCTTCAGAACCTAATTTCAAATTGTATAGCTAATTTTTAGGGTCAAATGATGGCAAGCATTGTATTTCAGCCAGATTAGGTCACGCAATCGTGACCTGCGACCCTAAAAAATATTATTTTTTTCACTTATATACTCTGTGCAATGGGTTTTTGGTTTTAATCGAACTCGGCAGGTCATGTTCTGTTAGTTTAATAGAAAAGTTTTGACTTGACTAATTCTTCGTCACAGTCAAATTTTATTCAACTTGACTGTTCCTCCGCCTCCTAGAAGTGCGGACAATAACAGGCTACTTTCTGCAGGATGGGGGGTCGCGACAGTTCGGTTGGTTTTCACGATCTTTGTTTTGTGTTTTAGCCTTCGAAAATCTTCGATTAAAAATTTTTTGTCAAAATTACTGCAGAATGAAAATGTCACAGAGCAAGGGGTGAGGGACAATACAACCTTGTGCTGCATTTGTTGCGCAGAATCTGAAGAATTTATGTTGAGTTTTAAGGGGTGTTTTGTCTTAAGCAATTAAGGAGTACTTGAACTTATTTAGTAAATCAGCAAGCGTACATCATTCTGTACTAAGAAAGATATCCTCAAAATTGAATTAAAGTGGAACAGGAATTGTTTATTGAGGGTTTGTAAAGTTTTCCCCGATTTCCTCCATAACGACGAGAATGTTCTCCCCCTTTGGTAACCATATTTGCTCACCCTACCGCCATTAGCATACATCTGCTTGAAGAAGTTTAGTCTTTTAACTTGCCACGGGCCACTGATGTTTGGTCATGTTTTATTCAACAAACAACCGCCGCTACCTCTTGAACCTAATTCACTTACTTACTTGTCTCTTTATTCCTATCATGGCCAAATCTTTTTTTGTTTTTTTCCGATATTAGTTCAAAGATACCTTAAGCAAGTAGCTGTTTTTTCCAACTCGCAAAAAACGTTATATTTATTCTCCAATACAAAACTTTTAAGTACGAATGAATGTATAGTAACATTATTGAGTACTTATTTATAACCTTGTGCCGTTAGTTTCATAGTTTTGCAAAAGGTCTCATGATGAATGATGAATGATGAATTTGTCATAAATTATTATAATTTAACCCATTGAAGGATTTGAAAGCATTTGATTTTCGTCTATTCTAGAATCAAAGCTACCTTCACGTTTTCACTCCTATTTGTTCTGATTATCCGAAGAAATGTCTTTCATTAGTTGAATAAAATTTCTTCTAGATCGCCATGAGTATTGGCTAGTGTCCAAGCGAATAAGTCACTTTAGGCGTATTGAATAATTTTTCCTCTGCCAGTCTGTAATTTATGGGAAAATGAAATTTTATCCTATGAACTCAATGTTGTTGTTTATTTAAATTAGCCGCACGTGTTTGTGACCTCTGCTTGATACTTGAGTGGCCCAAAAGCAATGTTTAGCTAACACGTTGACCAAATATAGCCGCCAGGCAGTTCCTCCATGACACAACATCCAGCACCGTGCACACCCGTAGTGTTTGTGCGGCCCACCCACACTCGGCTCCCTACCACACACCACACGTTAAAACTGTCTGGCCCTTATTGATTTCCCTTCCCTAGCCTTTTAAAAAATTCATCCCTTACTAATGTGCTCCGACTTCAATTCCTTTCTGTCCCCCTGGAGCGGTCTCTCATTGCCGCAGACGGCACACGGGTCGCGGAAACCTGATAGGACGGTATCCACATTCGCGTGTTTGCATATATTTTCATCGTGGGATGTTGGGGGGGAGGATGAAATCATTTTTGACCGAAATATACATATGCAATTCTCTACCTCTTCTCTGTTTACAAACTGTATTCATTTCTGTTTCGTTTACTTTGCATATATTTTCCTGTACTCTCTTGTATACTCATGAATATTTATAGTGGTTATATGTTTAATATGTATCATCTGACACTATGCTTTACATACACCTTCAGGCTTATGTACTATCTTTATTTATGGGGCCTGTATCAACATGAATCAATGTGCCATGAGAGCCTTGAAGAGCTTGATCTAGCCGGTAGTCCGGGATAACGCGAAAAAACCCGAGTCCTGTCACTGTTTCCTTCCATTTTAGATATTTTTGTAATTCAGCAAATTGATGGGTTCTGGTCCGATAGACTACTGACCAACAATATACAATTGAATGAGACAGCCACACAGACTGACAGGCAGTGCTAATATCCTAATGGCATTCTCTTTCTTCAGTGACTCCTGCCCTTCCAAATATTGAAAGGGCTCACCCTTCAGGATACGTGGTGGGATTCGTGAATATAGTTCTGGGGCTTTGCCTTTTATTTTTTTTTGGTTTAGGATTGGGATGGGGGGGCTTCGTCCGAATCGATACCTTATTTCAGACCTTCACTGAATACCTAAGCAGCCAAAAGTCAGCGGGGAGATAATGCTTTCATCTCTGCTACTTTTCAATTGTACTGTTAACGTTGTCACGTAGTTACCGATTGATTGCATGGACAGTCGCTTGCCTGTGATGTGATTTGGGATATGGTGTGTGTCACGAGTGCAGAAAAGTCGATTCGTTTGTAAATACATTGTGTCATAGCTGAGAGGGAGGTGACAACCATGTGGATCTGGGAGGTCTCTGGGCTGTTTGTAAATACTGTATGAATGAATGAGTGAATGTAAATTGTAAATATGATTTGAATGAGAACATTTATCACAATAAAGAAGTTTTAACTAAAAAAAAATGAGCACAATAGCTTGTATTCACATTAGGTTAGAGGTTTTCTAAGGACCGGGTGAGCTGAACGATCGTTGATAGATGTGTCCAAATAAATAATGGTGGAACTCCTTGAACCTTTAAATTTAAATTTTTAACCATTAACTCACTACAGTTTAGTTTAATAATTTCTTCCTTTCCGTAATTTTATTTTATCCTTACTCTAATTTCATCTATCCATATACCCTTACTCTTCCCAGTTTTCCTCAGGTAATTATCCCTACTTTTCAACTTGTACTTTAAGACGGTACTTAGGCTTCCATCTCGACAAACGGCTGACCTGGACGCCACATACGAGGCTAAAAAGACAAGAACTAAACAGACGCTTTGGACAACTGTACAGACTACATCAAAGGACATCCCATCTCTCAATATAAAATAAATTACTAATCTACAAAGTTATACCTAAGCCAACCTGGACATACAGAATAGAGCTATGGGGGACAGCAAAAAAGTCTAACATTAAGCGTATCCAATCCTTTCATTCACAAGTCCTGAGAACAATAGTAAATGCTGCTTATTACCTCAGCAACAAAACCCTTCATAACGATCTTAATATACCTTACATTCTCGGACTCATCCCTTCCAAGTTCATGAAATTCTATAGTAACCTATTCAACCACCCTAATCCGCTAGCACAGTCATTACACTGCATCCCTATAATCCTCCTCTGAGACTGAAACGGCAGTGGCCTCGTGTCCTGCTATAAATGCGTGACAGTGGGAGTCCTGGCAATGGCCAGTTTCTCCAATCATTACCTGAGCGTATGTGTCTCTCGCACTCTTGATCATCAGCTTCCACTGGCTCGTATCTGGTGACGCGGCTGACCTAGGAGTGTGGGGGACTTACCAAGACTCCGCTTCCTCCTTCGCACGCGAGAGAGGCAACAACCATGTGGACATGGGAGGTCTCTGGGCTGTTAGTAAATACTGTCCGAATGAGCGAGTGAATGAAAATTGTAAACATGGTATGAATGAAAACATTTATCATAATTACTTATTGCCCAAAGAGGCAGGATGTAATTTTATTATAATAAAGTTGTTTTTATCAGCATCAACTTGTGCTACTTTAACAAAATATTGTATTATGATTATTCATTATAATGCTGTTTTCTCTAACTTAATCCATCTATGTATGTATATTGCATGTTACTATTAGAGGATTATTACGAGATACTGATCACCTCGCATTATAAATTTGTCTCAGCTTGAAATTTCTTTTTGCGCTTTTTTGTTATTCGAAAGGGACAAAGTCCCGGAATACTTTTTCATTTCATAATAAAAAGGCTGGAATTCTTCGTTGTTGTTTTTTTCTGATATCTTATGCAACAATCGTTACGACTTATTCCATGGTGATGAAGAGAATCTCAAAGACCAGCGAAGAAACATGAATCTTTTCTTAGATGCGATTTACAAGCCCATTATTTCTCTTTTCAATGGGTCTTCCATTCTTTCGCTTTTCATTCTTTGCTGTTTGAGACCCTTCTAAGGTTCTGATATGATTTTGAGCAATATTTTATGTTCCATTATGCTCGCCTGTAAAGCTTCTTTTTTTTTCTCGTTGTTTAAATCAAGAGAGAGTTATTTTTCTCCTTTTGTATTGCAAGTTAATTACATTTATGTATAGATTTGTTTCCGGTTGTTAAATAGCAGTTATCAAGCTAGGTATACTGTGCCGAATTGAATCTGCTCTTCCTTGTGGGAATCAAATGCCATTCCGGAACGATACACTGGAACCCAATCAGGAATACCGCCATCAAGCAGAACTGGCTAACTCGGTTAAGTCACTGGTTACTTATTTAGGCTAGAATCAATAGGACGAAGCAGGAAGCTCGCGCCCGGCAGTGAAGATTGAATGACTAATTAATGCGGCAGAGACAACAGCTAACAGATTCTGGAGCAGTCTGTCGGTACATCGTCTTCCATGGAAGACTCAAGACAAATGAACGTGCTGTCAAATGTCTGCATTCGCCATCGACCATCTTGGGTTTCTGGCCATCACGATAATAATTATCTGCTACCCTTAATTTAATTTAATTTTTTTAATCAACTACCCTGCACAGTTTTCAAGTCATCCGTCAACACCGAGGGGTGGCTGTGTTTTTTCTAATTTTTCTCTTTAATTTAATCATTTCCCCTCAAAATTGAAAGATAACACCCAGCCATGTTTTAATTACCCAATCCATTATATTGCCTAATGAAGGGTTGGTTGGTGCATTGACGTCATTGCCTTCAATTAGTGTCATACGGGCTCCGGGTATAACTGGTCATTGGCTTAAGGGTGATTCCGGAAGACTGGAAATTGTTAATGTATATATTATTATTGTTGTTATTGGCTCCACTGCTGTTATAATTATTAGTCGCTTATAGCAAAAGATAGAATGACTGGCAAGATTGGGACCAGGGCCCATTCCAAATTGAATTCTCTTTGGCTAAACTCAGACTGTAGGCCCCTTTTTTTTCTTCCTAGCCCTTTTTGAGCCTCTTTACAGATAATTGTATACAATTATTGATCCTCAGGTGAATATATTTACTAATTATTTTTGTATTTCCTGTAGCGTCACTACATTATATACAGGTTTTATTATTTTATAAAAATTATATGATGAATAAACGAGTATAATGATACACATTATACGTGACTGGACTGAACCAAATCTAATAAAGGTGATGGATAAGGCTCACCTTTTTGATCAAACTTAAAACTAACTTACGTACTAATTCTTAACCTAATTTTTCCCCGACAGTCTGTTGCCATCGATGCAGGAGGGGTGGTTGGGTCATAATATTAAACACTGGGCTGGTTAGGTTAGGTGCTGCAACGAGTCAAAAAACAACGGGTGCAGGTCAGCGTTCTTTAACCTCTCGAAAGAAGTATGTCGGACCACTTTTCGCATGATTCCATTCTGGAAGTGTTGGAGACATTTGGCTGTATTGTCAGTCAAGTGGGTAAATAGCGGGGCACCGTACAGCCTCTCAGGGCCGGCCGGAGGACACATTTATAGATCATCAGTTTGAGACGAAGCGACAGGTTGGGTGAAGTTAGCAATTGCGATAGCCGGTGAGACCTGTGTCGTACTTTTTATATTTTATTACTAAAATGAGTAGAGGAATGGAGATGCCTATCCATTTTTATACCCAAATAGTGCATTGAGAACCCAGAGTTTTTTTGTTTTTTTTTTCCTCCTTTCATAGCCCCTTTAAATTTACAGATGATTATAGATACTCAGGCGAATCTATTTACAAATTATTTTTGGACCACTTTTCGCATGATCCCATTCTGAAAATGTTGGTGACATTAGGCTGTATTGTCAGTCAAGTGGGTAAATAGCGGGGCACCGTACAGCAGAGCTGGTTTCCCAGTTTTTTTTTATTTTAATATGGCTGAAAATTATTATACAGTTCAATTTTATTTTTAGATCAGAAGTCGATTTTCATGAAGTTATTATTTTTTTATAGTAAAGTTATAGAATTAATCAGTATACAAGCTCGAGGGGAGAATTTCTCTCTTGCTTTGAAGTTCGCAATTATAAAAATTTAATTTTCCCTTTGGTAATTGGTAAACATCCCCCCCCCCCCCTAAATAGAAAGCACCACTCTAAGAAGGTTAAAAAAAAGAAGGGAATTGGATTATCCGGGAAGTCGGGACGGGAAGGGAGTTAGGTGTTCTCCAGGGGAGATATCTCAGGCCCATCTTACTTCCATTTTTTCCTCTCATCGCTCCTCGTTTCTTCATCTCGTTTCGGAAATTACTTCTTCGCTTCTTGTCCGGGCCCGATCACTTCCGTGCTGTTTTAATTAGTTGTGCTTCCTTCGAGAGAAACATTCTCCTCAACACCCTTCCGACTCCTTCCGATACAGCAATCCCTTCGCTATATAAATTAGTAAATGGCCAGTATTTACACATTAACTGGATTTTCCTGTAAAATGTCATGCCACAAGATCAAATCGTATGATATGATGTTATGCTCTACATTTTTTTATTATGGTTATGTTCTTATTTACAAAGTCTGAATACAATTGTTATTGTATGTCGAACAAATAATCATGCATTTGAAATAATGGCTGACATTGTTCTAAAGAGATCGTGTAATTCTTAGGTACAGTTGCCTGTATTAGCCGATACCGTATCAAGCAAATGTTATTGACGAGATAAGTGTAGGCAATAAACCTAGAGGGGCATTCAATGGTAAAAAGGATGTACGCTCTACTTTTTCAACATGGCGGAGTAGCAATTCAATCTGCTGGCTAGTACTTTCCCAGTCGTAAAACCTCACTGCTAACTTAATATTAAATGTTTGAACCAAACCAGGCATAAAACCACCTCAGCTATATGAACCATCGACAGAGCTCGTAGTGCTGTCGTAGCCTCATCTTCCGGCTTTCTCCTCTCATGGATGCACTCTGCACTTAAATGGCTTTCTGTCATGAATATATTATAACTTTACCTTTCTCAAGAATGAAATACAAGCAATATTTCATAATTGTAAGTTGCGAAATGATTAGAAAGGCAGAAATTCAACTAGGCGAGTTAAAAAAATATGTTATAATAAGAAGTGTGTAGAAACGTCGGTAAGATCACTCCATAACAGAGTGGATTTTATGGGGGAAAAACTGCTCAAACTAGAAGGAAGATGTGCCAACAACTTCACCACGAACAAATAGAAGTTACCCTCTTCACGGACCAGAAGACACCTGCCTAACTTTCTATATTTTATTAATAAATCTTCGGCGTCAGTATAGAGAAGAGAGGGGACTAGTTCACAATCCCGACACTGCCAGAGCTTACTAGGGGCGTGGGTGTAGTAGCCTCTGATTGGCCGAAATAAAAAGCCCTTATTCGCTGTAGGTAGGAATGACCTGCCAATATAAGGCAGAAATTCTGAGGTTTCTCACAGTCGGATTCAGACACTTGAAGTAAACACTGCTCTCTCTCTCTGCACTAGCGCTTGTTGCTCTACTCGAACCATGGCTTTCTTATTTAATAACTCTGCACATCTCTTTCCTAACATCGCTGTTTTAGTTCGGCGTTGTCAGACCCCACTCCTTCCCAGTGGGATTCTCTGCCTTCGTCTCGCTAAAACTAGCACCTCCTTGGAAGAGATCCCTTCGATCTCTGGGGCCCTACAAACTGTACCTTCTAGCGTTTCCCACCAGCGGTCTATTCGGCCTCTTTCTGGTTCACACTCGCCTTTGGTATCCGAACAGTCTTCGTCTACCCTCAGATACCGTGGGAACTAGTGTTCATTCTAAGACCTATCATGTACTTCTTCTCATTGCACTGCTGGGGCACACCTTCTAAGATCCTATAGAGTATATAATAATACTAAGAATAATAATAAACAAATACAAATTAAGCTAGGCCGCCGTCAAAGGTTTATTCATTTATCTCTTTATAGCGGCCACGCGGCAGTAGCTGGGTCGACAAGACCTCCTCCGGTGTGCCCACTTTTGACTTTGACAGAATGCTAGTGACAGAATATACTCCGCACAAATACCATTCATTGTTCTATCCCATTGGATATGTTACTAGATGTCTAGCCAATATGCTCACAAAGTATTTTTCCCGAATAACAAAGTGTTTCTTCCCCATGGGGCACCCCCCTTGCTCAGACTGACAGAGTTAATAGCGAGACGTGAAGGGAGCCGTGGGGCACTAGATCTAGAAGAGGCTGCGGGGGCAGGTCGAGTACTTGAAGATGTTGCAGGGGGCCGTCGTCATGGCGACACTACCTCTCCACTGGGGGGGAAACTGTTCAGGCCGTCGAGAAGTCGGGCTAAGCACCTTAGTAGGCACTGCCCTAACTCCGAGATGAACTATATTATATATAATAATAATAATAATATGAGTTGTTGATCTGGCCATGTCTTCAGTTGTTGGTCGAGAGCAGCGAAAGATATTAGGAATTTACTAATGGTTCGAACGCATGATGACTCCTTGAAGTGCTAGGGCATACGTATTTTCTTTAACTAGCGATATTTTGAATAACGAGCAATGCGTAATAATTAGCTGAGGTTTCAAGAAAACGTATTATTTTCGTCAAATCGACTCATCGAGACTAGAAATGAGGCAGAAAGCAAACTGCTGCACTGCCGATCTAGAAAGTGAATAAGAACTCAGACCTTCCAGCTCCCGGATCTCGAATATACTACAGATAACATTATAGAGCATTTGATATAATTTTTGATATTGAAAGGTATGTATTCATGACAAAGACTTTTTACTTCAATCTGATTATTATGTAACCCAACCTTCTTCAAATGCATCTGCGAATAGCAGAAAGAGGAGAAAACTGTCAATTCTTGTTCATTGATTTTGTTCATTTTCACATATTGTGTAGATTAAAGAGCTTAGAAAAAAAAATAAAAATATTGAAGGGTGATCTCTGTCTTGATCAGTGTCTGTTAGTTAAACTATTGGGCGAAAAACAACCAAGGCACCAGTCATTTTGCCATATCGGCTTTGATACGGTTTTTCAATTTAATAATTTCCACCAGGTACGTGAAAATCGTCTGGAAAATATGTAAAGATTTAAATCTTCGTTAGAATAAAACTTTTGATTTTTCCTCCATGACTAAGGACACATTGAAAAGTGTCCTTTTTGTAACCTATTATCTTTGTTGAAAAGACAATTTTGAGTTACCGAGGTGGTTTATATAAAATTTAACTCATTATTTTAAGTCTAAAGTGGCTATTTTTTCACAATAATTTAATAAGGAGTGAAGATAATCACGACGAGTCTGACAAGTATCACTCGATATTATTTCTTCATTTTATTAAATGTAGTCTGAACAGTTTTCTTGCTCCCCCGTTACTATAATGATTTCTCAGTCATCAGTGTATTAAATATACATCATCTACTTTAAAATCAATACTGTAAACGTTCTTGATTCTAGTGAACAAAATACTACAACAGTGACGTAATAGAGATGTCACGGGACAACCATGTTGTCTGAATGCGCAGGGTGTCTTCACTTGGTGAAAGGGACCGCCGACCTCGAGTATCCTATGAGGATATGCCAACCATGTTGCACCTATGACCTCATATATAGCGGCCTCTTGTTTCTTTTGCATAATGACGTCATTAGCAATGAATTCCATTCCTAGCATGTCCCATTGTCTCTATGCTATGTACGATGATAATTGTTGCAAATATGATCTGTTGTCTTTTTTGAAATTTTAACTATTCATTCCACAACATCTCTCGAAGCATGTTTCAATTATATGCAATTCTGGTGTGATATTGGGACATGGTTTGTGTATTTAGGTTTGAATTGAACCAATATTTCGGTAGGGCTGACCAAAGAGCAAACAATTAGTGCCATTTAAATTTAAATGTGCTGAGTAGTTTTTGATTACAAAAGTGAAGTCTGTTGACAACGAAATCATTAAAAAAAAAGTCAGTCCTTTTCCGTTATGTAACGTTTCTCATGGTGTTTTTCATGTTCATTTAACAATAGTGAGCTGATTTAAATATACTATTGTTAAATAAATACAGATTAGACTACGAATTATTTAACATGAGTGAAGTTTACTTTCAGATTGGTTCGTTTCTCTCTATTAATAACATGAAATCATTATTCACATTTAAACATAAATATAAGAAATCAAGATATCTGCAATGTTTTCTTCAACCTTTGGGTTAAAATTGGTTTATTCTCCATTCACTAGATCTGTGATGTTTCATTTTATGATTAAGTACAATTTACCCATTTTTTTTCCTTAACCCCTTGGGTAATTATTTAAAAAAATTAAATATTTAAATTGATTTTAAATTTTCAATGTGGATTTTCTCCTTATACTGCATTGCATACATTTTAAGCTGTTATTGTCTTAAAAACTAACAAATCTTTATGTGGTTAAAGTTATATAAAGTGAAAAGGGACTAGGTGATGGGTTCACCTTCGGTTTACAATAAGGGTAATTTACTCCCTTGGATATTGAAGGAGCTAGTCTGTGGCTCATGTGTCCGATTACTGGAGACTTTAATAAAATATTTAAATCTGATAAACTTTAATACGCATGTTGATTCATATATTCATGGCTACTACATTCCTCTATCATCATTTAACTACTGCACTTCCTCGAATCTGAATAACAACTGGAATTATTTCATCTAACACTTGTCCCTCCATCTATCCTTACCTGTACCTCCTCATTCATTTTACTATTCACATCTTTCGACATGTAACTAATAATTAAATGTTTATATTTTATAAGTGTTATTCATTTATACGACCATATTAAATATCAGCATAATATTTTTATAATACAATTTAGTTCATACTCGGTAAAGCGTACGTTTAGCCTGTAGATAATAAAAATGGCGAGGCTTCTGATTTTTGTCTCTTCCTGGTTGTTGCCATGTCCCCTCCCTCCTCCCTTATCGATATTGGCTCGAGGCCTAAGGGATTGCTTTCATTAACGGGATGGACTCTATATCCCAGACCTAAGACACTCCAAGATGTACCGACGGAGGGTCAAGACCACCCCAAGGGCAGGAGGGAGACTCCTAAGAATTTCTCATCCTTCGGATCGGAACTGTGCCCTGGGGATGTCTTGGGGAGCTCTTTCCCCAATGTTGCTCCGGAGGAATTTATTGGGCCCGCCGGCCTCAAGTGCCAATTCCGCAGAGTAATTGTTGCCGATGGTGCAACAAATGGTATTTGATACACTTTGATGTGTTATCAGTGAGGAAGCTACATTTAAACATCTCCACTTAGAAACGGATTTTTTTATTTCCAGATCGGTTTCTCTGTGATTGTTTCAATGTTCTCGGAGTTTATAGAAAGAATGACATCAAACATAATAGCTTTCTTCGCCACATGTAAGACTACAAGTCAATAACCAAAATAAAAAATCGTAATTAAAGGTTTAAAATTCGAATTGCGAATTCGATCTTAACAAATTCTTGGCAACACTGTTTTCTGTTCTTCGTTTTCGCAAGACTAGTGCCTGATATGGCGGTATACCCCAGATGTTCCAGTTTCATTTATCTCTATCAAAGAACCTGAAAGATACTGTTAAAAAACGTGAGAAGGTACTAGAAAGAAAAAATGAACTTCTATTTTTCAAAGGAAAGGTTAAATCAAGAGCAGATTAAGCATGTTAATTTCATCTAGATGTGAATTGATGGAGGCTAATTACTGCCATTAAGAAAAAGTTGACGGCTCGAATTAATCTTGTCGGGTTTTTCGGTTTTATTAATTGTTCTTTTTTGTTTTTTGTAATTTCGTGTAAACATTGGTTAAGAGAGCTATTGTCATGGCTGAGCAATGTCCTCGATTATAGAGCCTGAGCCCTTTGTTCAAGACAAATTAGACTAAATAGCCGAATGGCGTGTTGCACCTTTGTGCCGGGCAGTGGAAAACAGTAGGCAGTTGATGAAATTTATTTGCATGGCCCAGCGCACTAAGGGCCGGGAGTCCATTGTACTCGAAGTAGAAGGGACACACTCCGCACAGAAGCGGGAATTAAATCAGAAGAAGGCCCTTTGTTGTGCCTTGGATTCCCTTCCGCTCCCTAAATCCTCCCAGGTCGGTGAAAATCCTCCCTCACCTCACAGGGAACGGACCCGGCTCTCCAGATGACTTGGATATTACTTTCCTGGCCCTAGCCCCCAGTATGCTTTTTAATAAAACTTCTTACTTTTTATTATACCCTCTCTTGGAATATTTCTTTCTTATTTATGCTTTTAATATATTTTTGTTTTTTCTCTCGTCCACTTGTTACTTTCTCGTGCATCATATCTTGAGATATGCCCTCGCTTTATTCAACTTCTTTGCCAAGTGTTTCCATTAGACGTGGCCTCTGGTACATTCTCTGTAGAATAGAATTTTAAACCTTGTGGTTTAGAACTTATTTCTATTCAGAATTGTCGTGTTATTATAAAGCGTCTTCCAATAGAGGGGCTTCCGAACTTTGACAGTTGATAGCAGCCATATTGTTGAAGCCGCATCTGTCGAATTGGCTGTCATTTATTTTCTCTGTTTTGCCAAATCACCACGGACGGATATATGTGTGTTCTGTTCGGGCAACGTTCCGCGCACTTCGCCCACTTTACGGTCGCCATAACCATACTACCGAGAAGACTATTCGCAGTGTGGTGGATAAACTTGAGTCCGCTGGTTCAGTAAACAATCAACCAACACCCGTACGTCGACGAAACGCAAGATCTACTGAAAACATCGCCGCTGACCGTGAGAGTGTGCAGGTAAATCCGAGGCAGTCGATTTCGCGTCGCTCACAAAAACTCGGTCTTTCGCAGACCACAGCTTGGCGAATATTGCGTCTTGACTTGGGCTTGCACCCGTACAAAATTCAACTGAGCCAGGAGCTGAAGGTAAACGACCATAGACAACGTTGCAGTTGGAAACTGGCCCTAATTTTTATCGAAAAATCATCTTCATCATTTCTGGATGAATGGGTACATCAACAAACAAAATTGTCGAATTTGGGACGATACCAATCCACATGATATCCAAGAGTATGGATTTGGGCTGGCGGCGTCATCGGTCCATATTTCTTTGAGAACGACGTTGGCCAGGCCATCACTGTCAACGGCGAGCGCTGTAGGTCGATGATTACCAACTTCTTTTGGCCTGAATCGGATGATATGGACACCAACGACATGTGGTTTCAACAGAACAGTGCTACGTGCCACACAGCTCATGTCACATTGGACATTCTGCACGAGCGATTTGAGGGCATTGTCATCTCAAAGCCAACATAACCCATGCCACCGGTAAAATTAAGCCTGATTTATGCGCCAGATTCATGGAAAATTAGACATTTCGGATGCGCAGCCGCGGTGGTCATTTAGGAATGTCCTATGGGAAAGCGCTTAATGAAAGACCCTATACACAGTAGTATGTATTTGTTCATCACTCCAGTTTGAATAATTTATTTATGTTAAGTTTTAGTCAGTCAGTTGAGATATGGTTAAAGTGCCTGCACCAACATTCAAGTAGCACAAGTTATAATTGAAATGGATTCTTTGGAAAATAATTCCTGCAGAAGGTGGATTTAAAATACCAAGTAATAAAAAAAAAAACTAAAGCGGAAATACAATTAGAGCGTGACGGAAGCAAGAAAGGCCTACAAGAGATAGATGCAGGAGGCAGTGAACGGAGGAAACGCCGACAGTCGCTGTCGCTGGCAGGAGCTGTCTCTTATCGAAGAGGCACTGGTTTTCTTTTTATTTCAGCTGTCTTTAGTCAGGGCCCTTTTAGTCTTCTTCCTCCTTTCTTCTCTCTCCCAGCCTCTAAGGGCCTCAGCCTCTACTTATTTATATATTTACTTTGAATGTACAGGCAAGTATATATTATTAAACGTAGGGTATGGTTAATATTTAGTATATTTTATTTATTATTAGTAAATTGACAACTTTTATAGTTGCACCTTGAACCTGGAAGTAATGCACGTGAAGATATTCGTAATTATTAGTTAAAGAAAAAATACACCGTCAGAATCGGGACTTGAAACCCAGTCGGGTGCTCTACCAACTGAGCTACCGTGCACGAGCATTGAACTTCACTTTTTGATATTGTTCTGCCTCTCATTGAGTACTGGTTCAATTAGAGCCTCCAATGGATGTTGGTGTTGTTTCTCATGGAAGTTGGACCCAATGTTTTACTTCTAATTGTATGTATTTAAAGCCTTAATCACTACAGTTCAAGTTCATATTGAAAGAGATGAGTTCAAGAATGTAAGGTATATTAAGATCGTTATGAAGGGTTTTGTTGCTGGCGTAATAAGGGGCATTTACTATTGTTCTCAGGACTTTTGATTGAAAGGATTGGATACGCTTGATGTTTGACTTTTTTGTTGTCATTTGCGCCGAATTCGGTCCCGTTCAAGGGATTGTATATTATTTGACACGTTATCGATCCGGAAGTTCGAAAGCTAGTTGTGCGCTGGTTAAAAGGAAATTTTCAAAGCAATTAAATTCTTCAAAGGATCCTAAAATATCTGTAAATCCTCGAATTAAATCAATAAAAATAAGTTAATTATTTAAAACCCACCGTAACTGGCCTACTCTCTCGGATCTTAAACAATGTGAAGGCTATTAGTTTGACTTTAGCGGTTGACCTGAACCTTTGATGTCACCTTTGACCTCGCCAGCAACCACTAGTACAAAAGTCGGCAGTGTTGCCAGATAGGATATCCTACCCGGAGGGATGACCCTCGAGGCTCTCTCCTGTGGCAGGAGGGTGTTGCCAAGGCGACGGAGCTATCATCGCACCTAGTACACTCCCGACCGAGCGCAACCTGAGTGCTTCTGTCCCTGGCCTTCGCTGGCTTTGGATCATTCACACCTCTCAGCTCTTTGTTTGCACTGACTGTACAGGTCATTGGGGGTATCTGTCACGGAGTCGAAAGGGAGTTTGCGGGACTTATTGCTCCATTGCCTCGCCTGTTGTTGTCTTTGCTCCGGATTAGCGGGGGCTTAGGGCAGTCGTGTTTCATCAGTCCCAATCGCTTCAGGGGAGTGGCTATACTTTTTTAAACCGATAGACGAATCGTATTTCCGGTATGAACGCTGTAGATCTTTCAACAAAGGTAGTAGGCATGTCTTTTCCCGGCCGAGCGGCTAATTTAAAAGCCGACGTGAAAAGTATCTGCGAAAGATGTATTGGTGATTTCTGCGAGAAATACTAGGTACTAGGTCCGACGGCTGTAGTTTGGAGCGAAGGGAACTGTCCTGCCTTGTACCACTGATTTCTTGAATAGTCTCTTGGAGATAAATATCGGCCCTTTTGATATTATCAGACATCACATTTACTAATTCATTTTATTTATAGCAAATATAATGACTGTTGCTTTTATACAAGCAATAATAGTCAAGATATCCTAATTATATATTGACTATTGTCTAAGGGATGGATAAGTACGTTATGCACTAAACAACTCACTATGGTTGAACAGCTCCACTAAGCAGTTCTACAAGAAAGTTATTCTCTCTAATTGGTTTTTGAGTTCAATTTTCCCGTTAATATGTTAACTATTTAGATTTTAATATAATTAGTTGCATTGTAAAATATGAGCAAGGATTAGGGTATACTTTGGCTATGCTATTAGTTTTTCTCTGACCCTGAGTGCCTATGAAGCACAGAAGCTGTAGCTATTTAAGTTTTAACTTATAAGTTTCTAACTAAAGACAGGGAGTTGAGCTAAGGGTTCTTTTGGTATTATTGTCTGCATTTTATTAAGGATCCGTATTTTGTGTCCTTTCAAACGTATTATCCATAAGTGAAGATGGAGTCATAAGTATAGTGTATGACGATGAAGTACAGTTGTGGGCTACCTATCTCTTTTGCTTAACTAAATGTATTCCTTTTTCCTCTTATGGTTTACATACTTCCATCACGCTGTTTAAATATTTCATACATTTCTCGAAGCCTGTCAGGTGTATTTGCATGCATATCCCACACCCGCCTTGATCGACGTCTGCTTAAATTCGCAGGAAGAAGGAAGGGAAAGATTGGTAAGATTGATTACACGAGCCGGTGGGGACCCCTGCTTCAAGTTATTCGGACCACCTGGGGCTCCTGGCTGTCACCTTAATCCGCTTTTCACTAGAAATTTCTTCTCCCGTGATATTTTCGTCTGATACTTTCTCATTTACATTGCTAATGCAATTATCATAAGGCCTCCATCTCTTATCAGGAGTCCTCCGCCGGTGTCAAAGGCGGTAGGGTGTCGTGGAAAGACAAAAACAGGGCTGCCACCCTCCCCGAGAAGTGGAGGGTGAGAAGAGGGGATTGAATTAAGGGGATAAAATCATGTCATATTTGGCAAGCCTGTCACTGACAGATCTATCTTCAATCTTTTTTTTTTTATATATCACTTATTGTTTTTTCCCCCTTCTGTTATTAAACTCCAGGTGTGTGACAGATTTTAAATGTCACCGATGATACTGGGTATATTGCCATATGAGAATGGGCTCTATTTCATTTAACTAACTGGTTGAAATTTATCGACTGTGGGATCTAAAATGAAACTTTTTGCTGGGCCCGGGTTGTGATTGAATAAATGACAGGTCAATTGAGTTTTTCTGTTAGCTGTTAATAACGTATTTGTGAAATGAAATACTTGATTGCCCTAGCGTTTATTAAAACGTATCTTTAGCTTGATTTCTTGATATTAAATTTCTTAAAAATCGGTTCTGGGGTTGCTCCTCCCTGTCCTTTGAAATTCGTTAAATTCAAATTTGTACTCAATCAAACCCTCTTCTTAGATTGAAAAGAACGAGGAAGCGAGACCTGTGTGAATTCTAGCCTGCCCCCCCTTTACTGCCCCCGGCTAAACCCATGGGTTACCCCATACCAGCGTACTCCATTTCAATACAAAAAGATTTAATTTAGAAAAGTAAAGGCCAGGTCTCCTAGCACAAGGTGTACAGACAACGTGGGACATAAAACGAAATCTTATTGGGGGGGAATCCGCAACTGACATTCTTTTGCCTCTATTCCAAAAGGATGTCTGAGTGAGTTCGTATCTTAATCTAGTAATCCATTAAAAGCATAAATCCTTTAATCCTAGATTAACAAAAGGAAGTTCAAATCCTTGCGAAGTCTAATCTTTCTTGGTCTATGAGTAAATGATGGCGGAGGCCATTAAAAAAGGAGGGGGACGGAATGTGTGAGTTGTATTCTCTGTGTTGCATACTTTTGGCAGTCAAGGTATACTGTGATTTTTTCTGAGCCTTTTCGCTAATGTTCCCATGTCCGTCAAAGCATCTGCGTAAAAGTCCGCTCGTATCCAATTCATGGCGAGCTTCTTTAATACATCAGGAAAAATTCAAACGTGGTCCCTCCTTTACTTTTGAATTTGACCAAAGTATCTGCCAGGTGAGGACAACCTGCTTTCGACTCGATGGACCCAACTCTGAAGACGGGCTTAATATGTAGGCATCATTGTATATTCTACAAAGTCCGTTTCTCCAGACAGATCATTCCTAAATATCATTAATTATCATTGAAGTGACAAATAATTTTAAGGAAACACTTTAGTGCCCAAAGTTATTTACGTTTTTTAAAAGGGAATTGTAACTCTAGTGATTAGAAATTAACTAGGCTAATGTTTCGCGTGGATAGCTTAGGCCTTATAAAAGTTTACTAAAGTTTACTTCTACAGTTTTATAATGCTTGCTTTATATAGAATATTTATAATCTTACTAAGAACAAGTAAAAGGGACTTGAGCAGAACTGTATACCTGCCTCGTGACTTCATGGTCAAGTCTCTGTTGGTTCCCTGTTATTTTTAAGTAAGCAACCGCATCCCTTCAAGACCTCCATACTTCCCAGAATCTTACCCTTTTCTTATACATATATGTCTCAGCTTTAGCCCCAGACCCCACTCGTCTCTAGACCTTCCACCCAGTATGTAGTAACGTAAGTCTTAATATTTTTATATACCAGTGTTTTTATTGTACTTCATAATAAAGCTTTTCTTTCTTTACGAATGAGTGATTTCTCCCGGCCTTCTGTGATTCGAACCCGACCCGTTCAAAGATGACGTGTAGTTTCCCTGACCATTATATTAGGCCTGCAAGAAGCGTAGACAAGCTAGCGGACTCATAGATTAGATGCCCTATCGTAGGCAGTGTTACCACTCTGTCAACAGACAGGCCTTCCTCACGCTTCCCAGTGCTATCTATATCCAGTCCCTTATCACCAGGCTTGAAAGCTTTTACTCGTCTTCTTCCGGTTCACCATCTTTGCTTGTCCAGGCTATTCATAGAACATTTTGTCTTTAAAAGGTTTAAAAAAGGGAGAATTTCTTACTATTTCTTGTTCCTCGCAAGCTTATTATGCTCTGTTCAGTCACAGTTTTATAAACCAGAAAATTTATCGGAAGCCCTAAGCAACAAACATTTCATACAAACAAATTATATTTCACTAAATTTTTCTTTGGCTCTTAACTATAAGTAATAGTGGTACTAATATCACACATTGGAAACTAGATCTTGGTAAGTAAAATTAGACACTGTGCTCCCGCTGTGTTTGCATGAGTTTGACCAAAGAGAAGTCATATTGGGATGGTCGTCACACGATGGAGGGTAGGGGTAACCCCTAACTGGGTTTTTGTGAGGTTTGACACCCGATTCTGGCATTCAGATGAAATGAAATTTTGATATCATTCAAAAATAGCGTTGAAAAGCAACTTCTTCCGGTCTATATCGAGTTTTTGTCGCGTTCAATTTTCGCAGCGAAGCACAAAAAAACGTTTGATTTGCCTGTGCCATTTATACGTTATATCTGCTGCTGCTGTCAGCAATAATTAAATAAATGACGGAGATCGACTCGGAACACAATCGGCCGTGGCCATTTCCGTGATCCAGTGCAGTTTCCCTTGGGGAGGCGAACTGGCGGGAAATGGAGCAATAAATCCCGCCAAATATATCATCCGCCGCTGCCAGCTTGATTATTCTTCTTACTTACAGTGCTGCCACCCCACTCCGACTAACTGTAATTAGTTATAACGGCCTTATATTTATCCTGATTTATGTGGCACTGCTACAAGTCTATAGGGTCCTACATCATTTACAACCGGCTAAGAACCACCTTTTGCGAAGTCCCCGCTCTTTCTTCTCTTTCTTTTCACTGATTTATGGCACTGATTTTTTTTTTGGCGGGGGGGGGGGATTTATTGCCGTTTGATTGTTTATATCTTTTAAAAATGTCACTTTAATTTATAAATGGACTTTGTCCATGATCTTTTAGAGGTTAGTGAGTATATGAATTATTTCTTAAGGTCGAGGTTAATTTGAGCTCGTGAGAGAAAAATAACTAGCTACTTGAGTTAATATAAAGAAGGCATGATTGTCTTGAAAATCAAAATAAATAAGACCTTAATAATCTATCTGTATGAATTTTCTGGCATGAAATCAATCAATTTACTTTTCTGGCTTTCCACAATGTTTATTTAAATTTTGAAATATTAACAAACTCTTCAAATCTGTATGATGTTATATGCCAGGATGCAAATTTACTCGGCATCTCTGCCGTACATCAAACACCAATTTAGAACCGGTTCCAAACTCTCAACTTTTATATGTGTTTACTAATATTATAAATTATAATTACGTTTAAAAACCTACTGTAATTGTATAACTTCACGTCACAATTGTATATCACTGAGCGTGCACTCAGCATAAAAATTGTTACTTTGTTAATATTAATATTTGAAGTTCACCGTTAGTCGTGGAATAGAATCATCACCTGCCATCTCACACTAAGGCATAATGCAGACATATGTATTACTACATGAACCCTTTTGTTAATTACTTTACTAATTATCTTGGTCTAGGTTTGTCTAGGAATATGTCCCTATTTGAATGAGTTCATTTGAAGTTACTTTTAATTAGTGTTAATTATCGGACAAGAGGATGCAATAATAATATTCAATAATAAATAGGAGCTTTATTAAAAACAACATTAATTATTACAAATTATTATAAATTTGAAGTTGACTTGAGATGAATTACAATATGTAAGGCTAAATTAATATTTTAAATGAAAATTATATTACAAAATAAAATAATTTATCAACCTTACTAGTTATAATAAAAGATTGATACCCCCCCCCCCCATATAATTGTCTTTGGATAGTCTTTTGAACAAATTACTGCAAGAGTTGTAATTCATTGACTCTTAAACATGAAACAAATCTCACTTCTTGATTTGACATTCAACGAACGGATTGAATATTTTATATAATTAACACAATAAATGAAGATAACTAATTTGAAGAGTTTTATTATGGCATAGTTTTAATTATTATATTATAATAATAATTTATAAATGTTTATTGAAACGCCGTCTCATAATTAATATATTTAATGAATATCTAACGTCTCACTTTTATCGACCTGTACCTCAGCCACTCAGTTATTTAATGTCCTTGTTGATTATATATATATAGTTTATGTTATGTAATTATATGTTATTTATGTATGATTATGATATATATACACATAATCCAGTTAGGGGCTGCCCCTACCCAAGCTACCCTCCATCCCAATATGACTTCTCTTTGGTCAAACTTAAGCAAAGACTGGCAAAGAGGCAGGCAGCC
Organism: Acanthosoma haemorrhoidale; assembly: GCA_930367205.1. Lineage (NCBI taxonomy): Eukaryota > Metazoa > Arthropoda > Insecta > Hemiptera > Acanthosomatidae > Acanthosoma > Acanthosoma haemorrhoidale. The sequence continues at coordinate 114,832,962 of OV884013.1, read as the reverse complement.
GGGGGGGGGGGGGGTCTAATTTTACTTACCAAGAGCTAGTTTCCAATGTTTGAATATATTACAAATATTTTATTGTGGTATTAGTGCCACTATTATTTATAATTAACAGCCAATGAAAAATTTACTGAAATAAAATTTATATAAAATATAATCTGTTTGTATGAAATGCTTCTGATTATTAGTATTGAAATTCCATTATGAAAGATACAACACCATAATATAACATATATTTATAAATGTATATTGGAAGGTCGTTAATTAATATATTTGATGAAGATATACTCCTTTATCGACCAGCCAGTCCTTAGTACTCCTTAGTCTCAGCCACTCAGTTGTGTTATTTAATGTCCTTGTTGAAGGAAATAATACAAGCATTTTCAGTATAGTGATTTTGACATACAGAGTCTTGCTCTTGAATTTCCGTGATGCTAGACTAGAGGGTTCATCCTCTCAACTCTAAATCAAAATTAATAAGGGCTTAGCCCTTCTCCCTTTAGAACGTTTACAATTAATTTGTTTTCTGTTGATCCTTTATTTAAATTAAAAGAACGCCCTTACATTTTATGAAATAATCAGAGAGAGATGTTCATTAATGACTGACTCGCTGATAAATCACTTGAAAACAATTGTGATCCGACTAATTGATAGGATGAATGGAAGAGATTAGATTGGCTGCTCCGTACTGTTTGTTTTCCTCCGCCGACTGCGCACCCTCTCTCTCTCTCACTCTCTGTCGATGATTAAAAGGCCCTTCGACTGGCCTAGGTGGAGAGAGGCTTGAATGGGCCAAGTCCTCTCTCTGCTCTGGAGTGCCTAAGTCCTCTGAAGCAGCGGGACTAATTAAAAGACTGAGGGTCGGACTTTGCCCAATCACCAGTCCCTATCTTGCAAGCGCAGTCCCCGTAACGAGCAACGTCTCTTGCTAACGATCAGCGTCTATGTTGTTTTTTTCTGCGTTTGAGCTCTCTCGGGACAACGGGGCCTCTTCGAATTCGATCCAGACAAATCGTTATGATGCAGTGTACAGTCACTCGTTACCTCTGCCACATATTTCTTTCTCTCTCTCTCCCTCCCTTCCTCCCTCGCCAAGGCAAAATAAAGGGTTTGAAATTTTTGTACAATAAGTACTAAGCAACCGTTTCCGTTGAAATATTCACTATTAGCGAGGAATACTTTACTAAAAATATTCTAGAAACACTCAACCAACCAGTGTTTTAGAAATGGAGACAATGATCCAAATAAATATTTCACAAATTAATTTTCAATTAATACTTCGATGGGTTACATCCATGACATTGACCTTGGCTTTTAAGACGAAATAAATACAAATCAATTTTGAAAAAAGGGTTTTTCAAGAACTTTTTGATTCATAAATTAATTTTCTCGACAAACTTCTGAAGTATAACACTGAATACTGAGCACTTTGGTGCTCTTTTTTTGTTGCCGTGGAAACGATTCTAGGCTGAGAACTCCTAGGGGCAGGTATTGCAGTTTAATGATCTCTTTGAAAATGTATCGCAAAGCTAAACTGCTTCATCTAATAAACGCCGGAATTATCTCATAACACAACCGATATCAAAATCCGTGTCCAGAGGCCGCGATGTCTGCCTCACTGCCTCCATCCGCAGATACTGGAGCCTGGAGAATCCCCAAGACGTGCCCCGGAGGATGTGGTGAGGATTTGCGGGCCCTGTCTACTTGGCAGGGATTACTCTTGTCGTCGCAGTCTCTCTGATCATTCTTTCTTAGCTACGGATCTCAACTAACTATAATCGCAGACATAAAATTGCTTGGGATGAAGGGGCTACCTGGCGTGGTGTTGTCAGGGACTAATGTGCTTGTCCAAGTAAAGACATCAGGTGGATGGAAGAGAAGTAGTGCACAGAGCGGCAGCAGTGCCGTGTATTGCGGGTCTTCGTGGCGGCAACTATAGTGCTACTGTTGGCATGTCTTCATGGACCTGCTCACCTTGGCATGTTATTTGGCAAAAGTCACCTGTTATAACAAGTACGAAATTACCTACAAAACTTGGTGTTTGCTACCACAATAAATACTTACCGTATTCCCCCCCCCCCTATAATATGTCTTGTAGTTGTAAATAATTGAGCTGTTATTTTTGAAAGTGGTATAAGTCCACTTTTTGAAAAAAAAATGAGTTAACGGTAATATTATTAAGATATAGACATCTCTCCATATTTATAATCATACATTCAATGGAGTTTTTCTCATAAAACTAACAGAAGAATTTTGGCTATAAAATGTTATCGCAAAATATTTTTTTTTTTGAAAATCCATTCCTAATTATTATAATTAAAAAAAACTTTCTTATTACAATTATTATTGATTATTACAACTTGAGTGAACACTGCGCTTTAGCAGATATTACTTAGCTAGTGCCAGCGTATTAAATGCAAACCCTTAAATATCTCCATACATGAAAAAATGGACTTATACCACTTTCAATTGTTAAAGATAAAAATATGGCGATAAGCAGGTACGGTACCCCAGCAAACATTCACGTTCTTTTGTCTCTTGTGATCATTCTTATATTTTGTTATTTGCAATTATCTGTGATTCTCATTCCCGTCTATTCATTTATGTTTTTTGTTTTATTTTCCTCATTATGCTCCTCCTTCATTCCAGTTATACGTGCATATGCCCGTTATTATTTATAAGCCAATCACATCAGTAAACATATTGTACTTTTTTTGTCTTTCTTATTTGTTATTCTTAGGAGGACATTGTCCCTGAATAAAATGTTTTAACATTTCGTTTTATATATAGTATATACGCTTAGGGTTAAGGTACTCGTATTTTTAACATAATTAAGATTGCAAGAAGTTATGTCACCGAAGAGCAGACATAGGACATGTGGAAGGTTCGTTAGCTGGAACAGCAGAGGTCTTTGCTGGAACTCTAGACTACACGGCACGTAGTCAAAGACTCGACATGAATGCATTCCGGACTGTTGTGGGAACAGGCAGTGGTCCGCGAGAGATCAAAGACTATCCTCGCCAGATATTCAAATATATTCCCGCCATTTGCATTTGATACTCCCGCCTAAACTAAATGTATTGGATTAGAAAGTTACCGGTAGCACATATCTCCCAGATGTGCTTCTTTTTCGAGCAGTTATTTATGTCTCAACCCTGGAAAATATTTGTCCATCAATTATGTTTTTTTTTGTTGTATTTTTCGTATGTTATGACACACGAGTTATTTTATTTTACTTTCAGGGACTGTGAGAAGTTTCTCGGGTGAGTAGGAAATTTCTATGCTTATAATAATTTTTTCTGTTGAGATTCACACCTAAGCTATGACAAACTTTTACTACATTTACTACTTAATACTGATTAGTGTTTATTTTTTGGTTTGCAGGTGAGTACCAGGCCGTTAATCAGATCCACTATGTGAGTATTTCTAATAATAAAGAATGTTAAATAAATATAAAATAGGTATCACTTCGGATTTAATTTGTCATAATAGTTTAATGTCGCCTAGGAAATAATCCGATGTTAATATCGAGAAGATAGTCTTTGCTGTAAAAATGTAATTATGTTTTTCTTACACTAGAGGAGTCAGTGGTTTCGTGAAACAATGTCAAAAATATTTAAATAAATGACACGTGTCCGAGCTTTGTTGAAAATGGTTATGCATCTCTACATTTGTTTTCTTTTATTTAGAAAATGAAGAAAATATGTATGTATGCACAATAAGAATTGTGTTAAATAATCATAGTTTTTTTTTTTTTTTTGTCATGGAAAGGCCTTAAAGACCCCGCAAATATCATTACTTTCGGTTCTTTTCTTGTTTTTCCTTTCCTTCCATTTTTCACTAATTATCTCTACGTGCTTTTGTTTTCTTTCTTCTGTCCACGCGTTTCGATTTTTTCTTTCCCACAAGAACCTTGATTTCCTTCAGTCTTTTCCTATATCTTTCTCCATCCTGACAATCCTGGTCCGTTATTCCTAGTCTTTCAGTTTCTTCCTTCATCTGCTCGGTGTATTCCCTTGAGTTTTGTATCCTCGGATTTTCTGGAGTATTTCCTTGTTGAGCTTTTCCGGGGCCATTCTTACCATATGTCTGTGGAATTTCAGCCTCCTTATGTCCGTTTCTAGGTCTTTTGTCTCTTTGTAGATTTTTTGGTCGGATCTCAGTTTGTATCCTTCTTGTGTCTTTTTGGGACCGTAGATCTTTCTTAGGATTCTTCGTTCTATTCTCAGTAGTTTCTCTAGACTGGGGAGGCATGAGGTTTCCGTCCCATATAATATTACCGGTTTAACGACTGTGCTGTAGTGTCTTATTCTCGCTTTAGTGGACAGGTTTTTCTTGTTATATACGTTACTGGTTCCAAAACTTAGTCTCTCTAGTTTGGTGATTCTTTCTTTCATACTTTCTTTTTCCGAAACGTTGTTACATATAGTCTCGCCCAGGTACCTCACTTTTTGTGTTACTTTTAAATAATCATACCTTATTATTGTATAATAGAAATAAATTTCCTATTGGTTTTCATCGCTTCTAACAAGCCAGTATACCTTTTTTGTCGATTGAGCTAAGTTAATAAATATCCTCGCTTTGCTTACTTGAGGCCTATACTACGGCCTAAGACTTTGTCCTGTGAATACATATAGTATAGTAGGTGGAGGAAGTACAGGTGAAAGCGGAAGGGGTCTCCAGTAGGCGAACTAAGGAAGGGGTGAGAAGAAAATCCCCTGGAAAACCCTGAATGTAATTTATGGTCATTGCCGACTGGAGAGTAGAGATAAGGGACAGGGCTGGTGATCCAAGGCACCACCTTCATCTCCATGTGGGCAACTGCCACGGTATAACCCCTATTTCACCGCTCAGCTTTTCCGCCTTTATTCTACCTTATTTATGTATATATTATTTTTTTCATTTATTTATATGAATTTATTTCTCTTCATAGTTCTAACCACGCGTTTTTTAAGTCTGTTTGGTTCGTACTTTTTGTATGGGCGACGAGCGGTCAGGCAAGATTGTTCGCACGATCGGAATCGTAAAAGTTCGGAGATATTTAGATTTGATCTGCATGCCTCTAGTTGGAAGAGGGTTATAAAAAATAAATAACCATGATTAGGCATGTCACATAATGTTTATACATTTTTTGCATTATTTTCTAAATCCTCCTTTTTAAGGGAATTTTTATTTATTCATCGATAGCAATTCTGCCCCTTTCAAAGTGGTCCCCCTTAGATCTTTCACTTGTGCCAGCGCTTTTTCCAATCTTCGAAGGACTTTTCGATATAGCTCTTAGCTCCTTCAGCGATTCTTCCTAGTGTCCTTTCAAGGTTCAACTTCTGGAATACAAAAGAAGTCGCAGGGAGCCATGTTTGGCGAATACGGTGGCCGAGCTAACACAACAGTGTTGTTTTTTGCTAAAAAATTACAAACAATCAGTGATGCGTGAGCGGGAGCGTTATCGTGATGCAGTTTCCACGAATTTTTTTGCCGCAATTTGAGTCGTTTTCGTCGGATTGCTTCACGTAAACCGCGCATTACTTCCAAGTAATATTCTTTATTGACCGTACGACCTTCTGGCAGGAACTCATGATGCACTACGCCATCGAAATGGAAAAAAAGCAAAATTATAAAATTCTCGATACTTTTTTTCATCAAACTTCATAATTAAAGATAGTTAATTCTATTCATATTTTAAGGAACCAGTTCTTGGAACACATTCAGTAGCACATTTATTCAGAGAGTGTTCACAATGTTTCTTTCCTCGCCGGGACAAAAACATGGGCCAGTGCAGCCATTGTATGTTTTTACTTAGAAATACTTTTTTTATCGTTCCTCGATTGAGATTCAGTGAGACTGGACTAGGTGTGAACAGAGGACCCCCATATAGATTTCTCCATTCCAGGAATGAACATTCCGAAGGCACACGTAGGGTGTAGACAGCGCCACCGTGGCTTCGAGACCTGCCTGGCGGCTTTTTGTATATTTGTATCCATCATTTATTTATGACGTGAGTCCTCTGAGCTGCCGCGCAGGATATAATGGTCTCTCGTTTCCTTTTAGGTCGTGAAAGTCCCTTGGTGGTTCGTACTTTTTGTATCGACGACGAGCGGTCAGGCAAGATTGTTCGCACGATCGGAATCGTATAAGTTCGGATCTCATCTGAGATATTTAGATTTGATCTGTATGCCCCTAATTGGAAGAAGGTTATAAAAAATAAATAAATAACCCAGATCCCTGTATTTGAGTAGGGACTTCAACTTTGCCTGTAAACTTATTAAAAGTACCTCGAAGTACACGAAATGAAGGGATAAATTAGATCCGTAAGTATTTTCTTTGAATCTTTATCACGGCGCTTTGGGAAAACTTTCTTATATATTATTGAATGGGGAATATTTTTGGACTGCTCATTACCGAAAATAACTTACAATCTACATTAAATTTAGAAACCAGTGGTTATGTTACTATCGCCTTTAGCGATCAGAGCTGCCAGCTGTGACTCAGGTAAGTCACGAATTCGGACTCGCTAACACAAATTACGGTGGGAGTCAAGCTGGAATCCATCATGGTTTTTGACAGTCTTATCGCCTCTGTGCTGTTTGGACTTCGCCGGGTCGAATTAACTTATTTAACTGTTTCTTGTTCTTATTAGAATATTCAAAGCTACCCCGAGATAAGGAAGTTTCTATTTAAATTTATTCAATTACATTTTTTTTTCTATTCTATTAGTGCTTAGTTAGCTTAGATCGATCATGTCTCGGAGTTAAGCTAGGCTTCTCGTTAAAATGTGAACTATTATTACAGAAAATAATAATATCCAAATTTTGGTTTTACTTGGTTATAAAACCATGGAACAGTTGTGCCTTATCTGGTACGTCTTGAAGGCTATCATTACTAAGGTGTGAAGAGAACTGACTGTCTTTTTGCCGAAATGTTCAAGAAATCTATCCTTTAACTAAGCATGGTTTTTAATTCGTATATCTGTGAAAAGGTCAAAATCAAGCTACCTTAAATTTCACATCGGGAAATTCTTCAACTTTTCGAGCAACGGCCATGTCGTACCATTCTAAAACTCTTTTCCATTTTGAAATGTTATATCATTTATATATTGGCACTTCCGTTAATAAGATCGACCACCTGGTGACCATTACCCCTTGCCCGTACTCCATATCGCGGCGGCATTGCCCCAATGAGCGTAGATGGCAGTGGCGATAGCTTGCCAGGTGACATAGGCGAGGGTAGATGGCTATCTGGAGGGACAGATGGTGATGGGCGAAGAGATAGGGTCGACTAAAGGATCTGGACCACCGCAGGGCTAAGTCTCATAAAGTTCTCTTCACGGTCCAAGGGACCTTTATCGGGTATTGTCGTCCGGACCACAGGTTGTGGGGGCTACTTCGGGCAAAAAATACCAGGATATACCTCCGAGGAGTACGGTTCAAACCAAACTGACGGTTAGACTTAAGAGGTAGTTAGAGAAAATCCACTTGATTTTCTTAAATTTGTATGGAGTGCTTGGAAAAAACTAATCGACATATATGAACATTAATACACCAATCAATATATCATAATATACAATAAATGTGTGTAGCTAAAGGGTGTACTATAGTTAGATGGTACAGTAGAATCCCGATAATTCGTATTGTCAAGGGACTGACAGTTTGGTACGAATTATCGGGAGTACAAAATTAAATAACGTATTAATGCAAACATGTATGTATTAAAAAGTATGTACAATGTAGTAAGGATAAAAACTATGCAATAAACACTGCTTAATACTAAACTAAACAATAAACAATACATGCAATGAAAAATATGTACATACTTATGTTCTGGATTAAATATACACCAATCATTTGTACGAAAAAAATCCGTAATTTGGTTTTAACGCAATCCTTGCAGACGGCTATTGTCAATTCCTTTGTATATTTCCTCCAACTGGTACATTTGAATTCCTTGCTTGCGCGAACCACTTTTTTAAGTTCTCTTCAAGCTGTGGGTAATTACCAGTCTTGAAGCGTTTCACTTTGCTGCTTGATGTATGGGAAGTGATTTTGTCCTTGTGCTTCAGGATTGATGTGATCGTGGAACGAGGGATATTAAAACGCTTGGATACGTCAATTTGCTTAAAGCCACTGGCCACGGCCTGTACGATTTGTTGTTTCTCTTTAATAAAGAGGCTAATTGTTTTCGGAGGCATGGTAACCTGTCACAACGATAATTAAAATGAGACTGAACTGTTGAAACGAAAGAAAAGCTTAGTACAATTCCTAAAATTTTCCCCCTCTCCTCTCCTTATTTCCTTTCATTAAAAAGAGTACGAATTACATATGGGATTTCATTGAAAACATTTATCTCGCACTCATTCTGCCTCTGGTCTCTCGCTGTCCTCTTTCCCTTTCTTGAAACAGTACGAATTAACGAGGTTTTTAAGCTGGAAATACGTATTATGAGACGTTTTAAGTGACTCGAGCATAAAAATAATTCGAATTACCGAGGCCAGACTGGAAAATATATTTAATTATAAAATTAAATTATTTCCTAAAAATGTAAAGATTATTTACAATATGATAAAATATTTACAATTTAAATTAAGATAATCTTTGAATCAGAAGTTATAATGTTTTTCGGATACCGAAACTATATTTAACTAATTTATTAATTGGGTTGTGGAGTCCTTACTCTAAATGAAACAGAAAATTTTGATTTAGCAACAGACGTTTAGTCCTTTGGTGGTTCGCCGAGTGGTTATGTTTGAGTATCGAGAGCGGTTATGGTTATGGTAGATGATTCGCATCGATGTTTTGGAATTCCATTTACCAGTACAGTACTCTCGTACTAACATTCATATATGTAATGGGTACATAGAAAATCTCACGCATCATGTCCCAGAGGATTTCCCCGGAGAGCTCTGTCCTTCGTTGCCTGGACATGTCGGCGATTTCCCCTTTCTTCGGGATATTTACTCGGCATGTATATATATACTCTCCCCCTCGACAGAACTGATGCACGCATCGGCATTAATTATACACAAACACACAGCGCTCGTGCAATGCTGTATGCAAATTGCATTGGAATCACATGCACCACTAGCTCAGCCTAGGGCCAGACCAATAAACCACATTTATAGATGTTCGCGACGTCAATGAAGTCTTTAGAGAGATGGTGTTAGTTCAAGTCACTCCTAGGGCAATGTCATTGACCTTTGAAAAATGGTCAACAGTTTTTTCCCCCAAAATCAAAAATCGTTTCAACTGCTACCGCATAATTTCTTTCATACTCGCCAACTTCATACTTCTCCGTAGCCGGGAAGATGGGAATTTTGGTTATGAACCACTCGGGCTATATATTGTAAGTACTGTATGAGTGATAGTTGTATGAATTGTTGGGACAAACTATAAGAAAGCTACTGTAATCGCTTTCGCCGAAGACATTGTGGTTTACAGCACCAGCATAAGTGCAAAGAGCTCTTACGCAGGGCCAGTCAGTTTGTAACGTTATCAGTGACAGACTGGGCATGTTAAACATCAGTGTAAACGCAGGTAAGACCTACTGCGTAATCATCTCCCTACAAAAAGGGAAGAAATCCTTGGCAAAATCATATACTATAGGAGGGCAAGAACAATACACATAATGTGAATAGAATGTGACAGTACAGCCAAATGTCTCCTACATTTCCAGAATGGGATCATGCGAAAGGTGGTCCGACATACCTCTCTCGAGAGGTTAAAGAACGCTGACCTGCACCGCTTGGTGTGCCGAGGGTGGGTGAGTTCATCCGCCGGAGACACATCAAGTTTTTTGACTCGTTGCAGCACCTGACAAACCCAGTGTTCAACACTATGGCCCCACCGCATCGATGGCAACAGACTGTCGGGGAAAAATTAGGTTAAGAATTAGTATGTAAGTTAGTTTTAAGTTTGATCAAAAAGGTGAGCCCCGTCATTATTAGCCAGTTTATCCCAGTCACGTATAATATGTATCATTATACTTTTTTATTCATTATATAATTTTTATAAAATAACAAAACCTGTATATAATGTAGCGATGCTACAGTAAATACAAAAAATAATTTGTAAATAGATTCGCCTGAGGATCTATAATTGTATAAACAGCGAGTCCACTGATCCTTGTATTTGTGCTAACAATGCTTGCACGCACGTATGCTGCAGCATGCCGCAACGCTCGCACGTAGCATATAGTACCGCTTACATAGCGGAGATGGCATTAGACACGTCAGTGTTTATAATGAAGGGATCCGACACGCCAGGAGCGAAGACCGCCGACAGATAGGGTTTCACAAAAGCACAGATGATTCACAGTTGCCGGTTCACTAATGAGCGCGATCTGCTCACACGGGCACAGGGATGATGTGTGATTAATCACAGGGAGGCCATTAATTATAATATTAGCTATCATTGTTCTGAGGCGAACGTCCTGAGGCAAAAGTCTCTCCTCCGCCCCCTCGGTGGTAAAGTCTGCTTTGTATGCAATATTGTTAACTGCGCTGCGCAGGTCTCTTGTAAATGGCTCTTTTTTTTCAAAACTCTCTCTTGTTTTCACCAATGTGTCTTTCACTGTTTTATGAAAGGGGGAAAGGGGGGAAGATATCCATTAACATATGCTTTCCTGGAGTATGACCTGTACTAGGTACTTCCTTAAGCTGCAGCGAATGCAGTTATTTCTAAGACTAGTAACCAATTCACCTTGGCGTAACATTCCTACTACATGATACCACTGACATTGACTTTATTTATGGCAAACTAAAAGGAATAACTCAAACTTTGTAAGAGTAACAACAATAATTTAGTGAAAGTTTTGTACATAATACATAAAGTATGGGAAGAATATGCATAAAAACATACACTTTTTTATAAGGACCACTAGAAATTGGTGTTTTAGTTTCTGGAGTCTGGGAACCAAATATAATGAGCCCATATTGTGAATTGAACACAAAGGATCAGCTCAGACTGTAGAGCCCCCGAACATTAGATATGGTTCTGGGTTCCGGTCCCGATGTTGTCAGTATATATTGGATATTTCATTTTTCACTTTTGACCCTGTTACAATCTATATACTTCTAGATCTCTAAATATTTTCTCACTAACTATAAATATTTATTAACAATTAATATTTAATTACTAGGAGGAGTAGCAAGTGGTGAAAAGTAAATAATGGAGGCTGTTTTGCTCAAATTGAGAAATTTCTTACTTCTCTTAAAATTACTTATCTATGAACTTTTTCATTTATTATTCTACTGTACATAAAATATCCTCAGATAATTAAAAAAAACTGTACATGTGCTATGGAAGAAACTCATTTCCTTATTGCGTGTCCGAACATGAGTCATGTAATTGGCTCCATCTAGCGGGCGCCACAAAGTTGTATTAATGGGATCAGCTCCATCAACAGTAAATCCATTACCGATGGAGTGGGTTTGACGCTAAAGGTTTTATTTTCATTATATGTGTGATAAATTATATTTTTTCTCTTGGTCCTGTAAATTTGTGGGATATCGGATTGGACCCGTACATGGGAAGGGTGGGTTTTTTTATCCCTCCAATTTATTAATGGACAATGTTTGGATAAACTATGCTTAACTGTTTAGTCTTACACGGCTGTGAATTGGTTGTAGGCTGGAAGTAAATCAGCTATTCAACTCATCGGCCATCACATTCATTCGCACATATGACGAGTGTAAGCACTCATATGGCCCGATGACTTTTGCCATTCATTAACGAAGGAAAGGTTTTCAATTACTTTCGGACGATGCTTAAATCATTTGACGGGCTTGGAGACAAAATTAAGTATCAAGATGCTTGGATTAGGACCTCCATACCTCCATTGCCTACTCAATAGCCAACATTGAACTGAAAGATCGCATGTGCGACATCATTGCTTCGTTGGGAATGCTAGGAAAAAAGAACCGGAAGATGACACCCGCAGTGCACCTTCCAGCTTCGAGTTACATAAATATGAGCTGTGTTTCATTTGACCTATACATGGCTTTGATGCGTGCGTTCAAGTTAAAGATTGGTTTTTTCCATAGTTGTCCATTGTGTCTTGAATTTATGTGTTGAAATAAATAACAATTGCGGTATACGTAGGGGTATTCGATGAAATGTTGGTTCTGTTTTTATGACAAAATTAGACGATCCCCCTGATTGCAGTGCCCTGAGAACAATGAAGATAGAGCGTGCATGTCCCGAAAGGATTCACAGATAGCATTATTGTCTGCTTCGAAACACAATCGGAAGATGGATGCGGCAGGGAGCCATAAATAAAACCAACCTATTCGGAAGATGAATTAAAGAAAACGACAAAAAAACAGACACCTGAGGTTTTGAATAATTGAGTGGTCGACGCCACGGCCACTGAATAATATCTACCGCAGCCTCTATTGTCTCCTTATCTCTTCTGGTCCCTGACCACACAGGCCGTGCCTCCTCGATATAGGAGGCGCTGATTAATCCGTTCTGGCGGGGGAGGACTCAGGAGCGCGGGGGGCGGGAACGGAAGACCTGCTTCCGGAGGGTGTTCGATGATCGAAGACTCGATTGGGGCTAATTCATCGATTTTGGACCAAATCGGAAATGACCTAATATTTATTGACCACCATTAATTTTCTCCTTTAAACAAACTGGTTCCTCGTCATTTCACTAACGAAAGCAGAACACACATCCTTTTCCGGGTTACATCAACCGAAATCATAATCTGTCGGTTAATTTGTTAAGTGAAATTGTATTAAATTAATAATAAAAGTAGCTACTAAGGAAATTCCAAGATACGTTTTAACTTTATTCAGTGTATAAAATAAATTAAAAACGAACCAATTCACATTCAATCTCAGCTTGTCCTGCCGTGGACTCCTCGTTCAAAGAACACTGGTGACAACTGACGTCCAAATGAACACGAACCGTCAGTCCTCTCGAGTTCAATATGTTACGAACTCTTGGCTCTTATCTGCCAGGATCAGAACGGATTCGCTTCTTTGCAACAATAGGAATTTTCAATTAAGGATAATACTTCAAATTGTCAAGTTCCTCTTGACGTCCCAACCGTCCAGGATAAAATCGAATGATTTGGAGCAATTCGGCAAGTTCCGTTTATATCTTTTTGAGTTAGTCACATTTTTCTAGTCATTTAATATAGAGAAAACTATATTGAAAAACATAAAAATAAGTTAGTCCACAAAAAACCGAGCTTGGGCGTACAAACGAATCAGCTCCGAAATTTCAACCCCAGATTTATAAAAGTAGCTAGGGTGTTCGATGATCGAAGACTCAATTGGGGCCAATTCATCGATTTTGGACCAAATCGGAAAAGACCTTTTGATATTTATTGACCACCATTAATCTCCTTTAAACAAACTGGTTTCTCGTCATTTGATTAACGAAAGCAGGACACTCATCCTTTTTACATTAAAATACTACTAAATAATTTGCTACCGCATAAAGTACATGTCGGAAAACATTTTTTCAAGTATCCTTGAATATTCCATTTCTATTTTTGGGTCCCAACTGTGCTGCTAATTTTTCATAAAACAAAACCAACATTTCATCGAATTGTTATTTATTCATGACACAATGGACATACGGCTATGGACAAAACCAATCTTTAACTTGAACGCACACATCAAGTATGCATAGGTGAAATCAATCCCAGGTCATATTTGTATTTATGTAACTCGAAGCTGGAAGGAAAATTACTGGAAGGGCTGGTGCACTGCGGTGACATACGTCCATCTTCCTGTCCTTTTCTCTAGTATTCCCAACGTCACAATGATGCGATTTCTTGCGGCAATCCCTTCAATTAATGATTATTAATTTAAAAATATATATATAAGTTGTCTTAATAAGGATGGGACATTAGAAATGTCTTAGCTCGGATTGATTTTTCAAGTTGATTAAAAAAAAAAAATGTATTGGTAAAATCCTCTGTCGTACAGGTAAGAACTCTCGGTAGAGCACTACTCGATTAGGGAGATCCCGGGTTGGGATCTCGATACTCCAAGCAAATTTCACCTGGGGCTAATAATTAACAATAATAGTGGGCTATTTACTACAAGGAATACTGACATTGCTAGAGAAAATAGTTGCCATTGAGTCGAGAAGAATGATCAATGAAGAACTATAGACTTTTAATGTTTTAAGATCCGAGGTAACTTGTGACTGTATATTTAAACGTTTACAGTATTGTCTGCTCAGCTGGATATTATATTGAAATATATAATAATTTATCCATTACTAAAGGAATCTTCTTTGTTGTATATCGACTATTAGGAATGCCAAACCAAGTGAATGCTCTGATATCAGACAGATGGAGTACCTCTTAGCACTTGTGGGATTTTGGACGAACTTGAAGGAGGGAATTCCCTTGAGATCTTTATGGAACGAGAGTACTGGACATAAAACAGCTGATGAGACGCATTGTATAGTTTGACTAACGGGAACTATTGCACAGTACAAACAACAACAAGACACTGTTAGCTGCAGATGGCGGTGATCCACTCAAGATAATCCTTTCTCTGATCCTCCAGATGCAAGACCTCAGGGTGACCCAGCACTTGATACGGCTGTCCCCTAACCATTAGTCTTTTTAAATACTATTTTTTCTCTCTTTATCATTTGTCTTCCTTCGGCCTTTTTTTTAGTTTTTTTTCTTCTTTACTTTCCCATCGTCGCTTCGAAACGGCAAAAAAAATAAACTTTAAACCATTAGGAAGGAGGAAAGTTTGTAAAAAGTTCAACTCTCCTCTGAGTAATTATTTTTCAACCAGTTGACGCCCAGTCGTCAAAAAAGTCTCTTTAATTATTTCGACGACAAACCATCATTATTCATCTAAATATATCATTAACATAATCATTTATTGTTGTTATTGACAATTACAGATAATATCAACTACTGTGCTTCCCAAAATGCTTTTGAAACATCTGCCCGGGGTTTATTCACATTTATAGCTAATTATTTAATTAAGTTTAGTTCAATATTGCGAATTTTGTCATCTTTTCTATAAAAGTTCATTTAATGTATAACATGCTAAGTTAATTAAATAAGATAAAAAGTAAGTTCAAATGATATATAGTAAACTTAATATTTACAGATAATTATATACAATTATTGATCCTCAGGTGAATCTATTTACAAATAATTTTTGTATTTCCTGTAGCCTCGCTACATTATATACAGGTTTTGTTATTTTATAAAAATTATATAATATAATAAACAAGTATAATGATACACATTATACGTGACTGGACTAAACTGACTCTAATAAAGGTGATGGGGCTCACCTTTTTGATCTAACTTAAAACTAACTTACATACTAATTCTTAACCTAATTTCCCCGACAGTCTGTTGCCATCGATGTGGGAGGGGTGGTGGAGAGTGTTTAACACTGGGTTTGTGAAGTGCTGTAACGAATCAAAAAACTTAATGTGTCTCCGGCGGATGAACTCGCCCACCGACGGTACACCAAGCAACGGGTGCAGGTGGTCAGCGTTCTTCAACCTCTCTCGAGAGAGGTATGTAGGACCACTTTTCGCATGATCCCATTCTGGAAATTTTGGAGACATTTGCCTGTATTGTCAGTCAAGTCGGTTTTCTTCGTAATATAAATTTAATTTAATATATCATATAATTTAATACCCACAAAAATGGGTGGATGTACTTTTATTTAAAAGACACGTGTGAATGTTCAGCACATCCTTGTGTTCTAGCGGATAGCATAACTTTTAACTGTGCTTAATCCCTGGCTCAAGGACTTTGGGAGACGGGCTTGGCTGGTCTAGGTTCACTCAGCCACATTAGGATAAATGAGCAGTTCTACTGAGGAAACTGATACAAATACCCCCACCCTAGTCAGCCAGTGTTACCAACTGAACATTTTTTGGTTTTACTGTTCCTTTTAATTTTTTAAGAATATGAAAATCCAATTCAATTTGTTGGTATACAACGTCAACTGTGGCTGAAGTGTTTTTCACAAAGGCCTCCATTTATTTCGAACTGACCGCTCTCTTTTATGTTTGATCAACCAATGGTCTGGAACTGTCAGAAATCAATGACCTTTTGTACACATGCATTACTGTCAGGTATTAGGTAAAATGATTCACTGATCGAGTAAAAAAAATGTGTGCCCGGTTTAGTACAAAAACGCTGTACGGATTTCCTCGCAATGTCCCTGCCAGCTTTGTCGGCCTATTGACATTTACAGTTGAATTATTTAATGAAAGGCTTGTAGGATTTGAACCATGCTACCCGGTAGAACAATTTGTTAAGTTGTCGTTGTTTCTTTTTAGTTTTGTTTACAAAAGTTGGTAATGCATCCCAGACAGCTCAAATCCCCTAATGCTGTTTAACAGGGGCTTTAAGATAAGGCGCGGACAGGCAGGCTACAGGCGACATAATGCCAAGACTCGGTAATCCTGTCGACTGACGACTCCGCTAACGTGTGGATTATAACTGACGTGCTGAAGTCAAGGTCACTTTCTCGCTCTTATATTTAAATTACTTCAGCTCACGGATTTACCATCAGTTTGCTTTTTGACAGGGGTTTAGGCTTGAATTAACGGGGAAATTCTACCGTTCTGGCTCCTTATGTGTCAAAACATACACGAAGGGAATTATCATGACATATTACTAATTACCAGCCAAACTCTACTTCCATTACTCTTAACACAACTTCAATATTTAGACGGGCGCTCAACCGGCTGTGCTAACCTGCAGGAGTCGAAAACCATCAAAATATGAGTTTTCTATCGCTGAACTCTCAAGACTACACTTGCTTTTTTGGCTTTGGCTAATAATTCTTAATAATCATACGATCCATACTATGGTTTCAATTTTTTGTTAGTGTATAATAAACATCATTAGTTAAATAATCTTTGTAGAGGAAAGTCTTTTAAAAGAAAAGCTTTATTATGAAGTACAATAAAAACACTGGTATATACAAATATTAAGAGTTACGTTACTACATACTGGGTGGAAGGTCTAGGCACAAGTGGGGTCTGGGGATAAAGCTGAGACATATATGTATAAGAAAAGGATAAGATTCTAGGAAGTAGGGGGAGGTCTTGGAGGGATGGAGTTGCTTACTTAAAAATAACAGGGAACCATCAGTGACTTCCATGAAGCTCCTTTTACGCATAGCATTATAATATTCTTAGTGTTATACAATTATTGATAATGCTTTGGAATATTTTTTTTTAGAGAGGAAACCATCATATCAACATAATTAAAAATTAAACTGTATTTTCAAAGCTCGCTTTTTCCTTCTCTCTCTTTATTAATAAATTATTGGTTCATTTATTATTAATTGTATTTGAAATACGGAAGTTTTATTTCTGCAGCTTTAGACATCCCAGTTATTCGACTACGTATAAATATGAAATAAGTGATATTGTCTCTCTTTCTTGGGAGCCGAACCCCGGTTATTGCTGTATTTAAAAGGTTATACCGAGTATAACCGTATATAGTATATACCGAGAAAACATAATTATTAAGTAATCTTTTGAAATTTATTAGGAAATATATACATATAGATAAAAGTAATAATATAAGTGTAGAAAAAATGAAGTCCTTTATCATGCAGGATTAATTGCAATTTGTATTTATAATTAACTACAATGATGAGCTATGAAGGTTAGATAGTCAAAAAATCAATAAGTTATCTACAATATAGGTAACATTCATTTATAAGACAGATTAACCAATAGGATCTTTGATGTTCAAATTACAAATACATTTTTAATGAATAGTAACAATTATTCACTCATCTACGTATTCAAATTTACTCATTAGCTTAGATATTATCTTAAAAATGTAAGGAGTCTGCTAATGTACGAACCACTTGTGGCTAAAAAGAATATACATAATGGTGTAAAATTGATTAATGGTTAAACTTTAAGACGAATCCGAATGTAATCTCTATTGGACGGTGTTGTCTGTTAACTGCCCATGTCCAATGGCGATTACAGAATGTTCGCGATCTCAGTGGCATTGTAAATATGTCCCATCCGACGACAGGGCCTTGTTAGAAACATGGCTTTGCTTTTAAGCAATTTGTAAAAGAGGGTTTTTATGATTTCTCCTTTTACGATACCTTTTAACAAGTGTAGTCTCGTGAACGTTTGTTGTTAAAATAAAATGATAAAAGATGAGATGGCACGTGATAATTTGAAGGAAATAGTCAAATAATAAATAAGTGAAACAAGAGAATGACTCACTGCGTTTGTTGTATTTACCGTGAGATAACCCCCTTCGCATGTCCATAGCTATTAACTTATTCAAATATTTTTTACAATCCCTTATACCTGGAGGAATTTCCATGGTGGCTGCTTGTCGGGGGGTATAATGCCGGTTTTCCATCAGATACTTGCCACAGCTCAAACCAGAGGTCTGATAAATCAGCAGGGCGACAGCTGGTGTTTGCTTATCATATTTATATGTTGTTGCACGGAGAAATACCCAGTCCCCTCGTGTTTTTTTTTTCCTTCTTTGTTTGAACGTATTTAAAAACAAACAGGAAATACTGCAGGATATGTTAATATTTGTTTTTCTTTATTTGCTGGTGTATGATGTTGGTTAAGAATATTTATTATTTGTTTCTCTAAATTTAAATTTAATCGTTTCTCTAAAGTTTATTCAATAGATAACGATGACCACTTCAATTCCGCTTAAATTGTCTCTGAAACATAGTGGATCTATTATGCTAAACAAAAAAAAAAATGACTAGGACTGCAATGCAATCATCTCAAAGGGAAATCTAATATTGGGCAATCTAAATGATACAATAAAAAATTTTGAGAGCCAAAAACAGAAATGTGTTTGTTAGAATTTGAGCTATTTTGTATTTTAAAGTTATTTTACATATTTTGAAATTGTCTTCAACGTCCTACAGCCTCTATTTTGTATACCGTGCATGTTATAATATACTGTGACTCAAAAATTGGCTCACACCAATAAAATATTTTCAATTTTTACCCTGTCAAAAAATTAGTATTTATGAATCCATACAAACAACAACATGGGCAAGTTTATCAACCGTTTAGTAAAGAAATTTCAATACCAGTCCCCTTTTTGTGTTTGTCTCTTAAAAACTGAAAGTAGTCTTATTTAATTATTTAAGTAAAAATTTATAACTTTTTATCAGTTATGTATTGTTAATCAATTTCAAAAAAATAAGATGATTCCACTTACAACTTACATTAATTGTTCAGACGAATAAATTTTATAATTATTTTAATAAATAATGTATAAATATAAATTAATATAAATTTTTATGTTTCAATAAGATTTAGACTATTAAAAATTTTCAATAAAAAACTTATTACACAATTTGTGAGTGAGGTTGTATGTAATAATATGTGTATAGTAGTAAGATCATCTCTGTTCCAAATGTAAATAAATAGTTCACATTTTTCAATTTTATTTTACTTAAGGTCAAATTCAGGTCAAGTTTTCATTAGAATGTCAGCCACGCAGTCGTGATCTGTTAGCCTAAAAACGCATTTTTGTCACTGTTTGATGATGATCTAACTCCAAAAATAGATTCTTTTCTGCGTGGAGTCGAAATCGTAACATTTCACAGCCAAAATCTGTTCATAACTATGAATATAAAGTCTCGTAATTTCTTTCGATGGCCAAAAATAATGTTTATTTCAAACAATTCGTGTTTTATACATTCTGTCTATTTATTACTTCTGACCAGTTAATACTCTATGAATAGTAGTTCAAACTGAAAGTAGTCTTATTTAATTATTTAACTGTTTTAATTAAAAATGTATAACTTTTTATCAGTTATGTATTTTTAGTTAATAAAAAAAAAAATAAAATGATTCTACTCACAACATACATTAATTGTTCAGACGAACATTTAAATAATAAATGATGCTCATGAAAACTATAAATATTACTTTGACAATGAAGCAACATTCACTTATGGAATATAAATCATTTGTTACTATTCCTCTTAACCTCGTTCGTAGAAACCTCGCTTTATTCAAATAGTTAATATTCTTTGCTTACAATAACCTTCCGTGTTGTTCAATCTTCCATAATCTGTTGTATGACCTTACAAGTTATCATGCGCCAAAGGAGAAAATGATTCTTCCATTGATTTTTTAGAATTGATTAACATTTAAAAAAGTTTTGCAACGATACTGTTTAGCTGGGAGAAAAAAAAAATCTATTTTCAAAGGCGGCCTTATTAAAATTCTTTCTGTACGAGGCCTATGTTTGCATAATTCAAGGGCCATTGTCAAGACACATTTCTCATCGCTCTTTTCCTCTGAAAATTATGTATAAAATGGATTTTTTCAAATGAAATATGCATCAGGAGGTTTTTTTCTTTTCTTGATATTTTTGTAAAATGCATTGCTTCGTCGGAGATGACACAAATACCTTACCTGCAAGTTGTATTTGTTCACTTTGAAGGGGCCTTGACTTGACAATGCTCGCGTCGCTTGTTCTTTGATTGGAGTCGCAACCAGACCCACCCTCAAACAAACTTCCCAAGTGGAGCACCTTCATCAAAGGTATTTAATGGTTACTACATGTTTCATAATTTTAATTGTATACATTCATGGAACTGCGAACAATATCATAATGTTTAGAAAGAAAGGAATTAATTTTAAAAAATATAAATAATAATCATTTTTATCAAACAAAAAAATAAATAATTTGTCAATAAAATAATGGCAGGTAAGAAAGAAAGAAAATAAAATAAAAATCACAGAATCAATTATGATAGTCTTAAGGTGTAACTATTAAGGCCTCTCTATTACCTTGTCTTGTAATAGAGCTATGGGGTACAACAAAAAAGTCGATCACCAAGCGTATCCAATCCTTTCAATCAAAAGTCCCGAGAACAATAGTTTATTCTCCTTATTACGTCAGCAACAAAACCCTTCATAGCTATCTTAATATACCTTACATTCATCCCGTTATTACACTATGCCACTCATCCCTATAATCCTCCAAGAAGACTAAAACGGCAGTGGCCTTGTGACCTGCTATAAATACGTGAGAATGGGAGTCCTGGCAATGGTCAGTTTCTCCATCATGTTCTGAGCGTCTGTGGCTCTCGCTCTCTTCGTCAGCCTCCTGGCTCGAATCCGGTAACGCGGCTGACGTGGGAGCGTGAGGGACCCAAGACTCCTCTTCACTTTCGCATCCGGGGGCGGTAATAACTAGGGTTGTTTGTAAATGCTGTTTGAATGAGAACATTTATCACAATTACTAATTGCCCAATAAAAGGCAGATTGTAATTTTATCACAATCAGTTTCTATAAGTACCTTGTGGTAGTGTTCATTTTATCAGATTGTGCCTCGGTACGGTACAATAGTAAATTTTAATTAAAGTCTTTAAATTTAACTTTAATTTTACAGAAAATTATACATGATTATAGATCCTCAGGTGAATCCATTTAAAAATTACAAATTTTACTAAAGTTAGTCTTTTTTTTTTTTCATAGACCCTTTAAATTTACTATGAAACTTATTACCCTATTTCCTGTAGCGTCGCTACGTTATATACAGGTTTTGTTATTTTATAAAAATTATATAATGAATAAACAAGTATAATGGTAGACATTATACGTGACTGAACTGAACTGACTTATAAAGGTGATGGGGCTATAACTAACGAAATAGTTATAGTCTTGTTCAGTTTATTTCTTTATATTGTTTCTAACTAACTGAACTTCTCGGGGATCACTCCGGAATGGTACAGATTCCTGTGTTAGGGAATACTGGCTGAAGTATCTCCGAAGAACAGTTGCAGATGTCAATAAAGCCGGAGACGGTGGAGTTAAATGGAAGCGAGGGGGGGGGGGGGTTGAGAAGGGAATTTATGGGCTAAGAAATATCCGCAGTAAGTCCCTTTGAGAACTTCAGGTAAAGTTCTGCTTCGCTTTTATCTCTTCTCTGCCAAGTTATGTTTAAATGGATTTCTGATGGGTATCGGAGCACGTGGCCAGCTCCCGCCCCCGCCACAACTCGGGCGCCAAATGGCGCGAAAAATCAACTAAACTAAACTCTCCCGTTCTCGTACTTTTCTCTTTTTTTTTTTTTAGTTCTTCTTCCGCTTCTTCTTTTCCGTCTACTTACTAACGGGTGGCGCTTCAGGCCATATCAGGTTCTTCTATTAGTAGATTCTTTATCTCAATCCCTGTATTTAAAAATAAGTGACTTGTCCAATTAGAAATTTAGTGTCTCATTCACTAAGAACTAATTAATTTTTAAAAAATATCAGAAATGAAACCCGCACTAATGACCCGTTACGCGATTACATGTAAGAGATAACTTTGTAAAGATAAGAAAACTATATAATAATGTATAAGATTTCTGGTAGGCACTCAGAAGGAGCTTGATGTATCTGGAGGATGAGGTGGAGAAATGACCTAAATGGAGTTTTCGGAAGGGAATGAGGAATGGGGAAGAAATGAAAGGGCAGAGGCTCTATACGAACTGCTATTGTGAACTGCTGGGGCCATCAAAGGCAAATTTTGAAATAATTCAAAAGCCGGCTTGTTTTCGTTCCAACAAAGGAGAACTTTCCTCGACTCACCTTAACTGGATAACGGGTGAAAAAGATCGGAGAGCGGGCAACTTGTGCTAAAATTACAATCTGCCTTATTAGGCAATAAGTAAGTGAGATAAATGTTCTCATTCATACCATATTTACAATCTGTATTCACTCGCTCATTCATACAGTATTTACAAACAGCCCAGAGGCCTCCCAAATCCTCATTGTTGTCACCTCCCTCGCATGCGAAAGAGGAAGCGGATTCTTGGGAAGTCCCCCACGCTCTTCCGTCACCCGTGTTACCGGAAACGAGTCACTGAAGGCTGACCAAGAACGCAAGAGCCACAAACGCTCAGGACATGATCGGAGAAACTGGCATTGCCAGGACTCCCACTGTTACGCATTTATAGCAGGTCATGAAGCCCACTGCCGTTTCAGTCTCTACGGAGGATTGTAGGGATGAGTGGTACAGTGCAATTACTATGCTACGGGATTAGGGTGGCTGGATAGGTAACTATGGATGAGTTCAAGAATGTAAGGTATATTAAGATCGTTATGAAGGGTTTTGTTTCTGACGCAATAAGGGGAATTTACTATTGTTCTCAGGACTTTTTATTGAAAGGATTGGATACGCTTGATGTTCGAATTTTTTGCTGTCCCCCATAGCTCTATTCCATGATTGGCTCAAGTAAAACTTTGTAGATTAGTAATTATTTTCTATTGAGAGATGGGAGGCCCTTTGATGTAGTCAGTACAGCTGTCCAAAGCGTCTGTTAAGTTCTTGTCTTTTTAGCCTCGTATGTAGATTCCAGGTCAGCCGTTTGTCGAGATGGAAGCCTAAGTATGGTACCTTGGATAAGGAGGAATAGAATTAAAATAAACTAGTGGACAAGACTTGCATAAATAGCTAGTACTAATAAAATAATATGTTAATTAACTCCTTGTACGTACTAGCCTTTGTGCTTAGATTCAAAAGATTTCCTTGTTTGTCCTAACGGGCACGTCCGTCAAAGAGGTTATAGGCTGGTTTATATTACTGTGTACAGTTAGCAATTTTTATTAATATTACATTTTGAAAATAATACCCGACATGAAGTTAAAAGACTTTAAAGAATAGTGACTGATGGAACTGTCCAATCACCATCATAAAGTTATGACCTAAGTCCGTACAGACAGAGTAACTAGTCAGTTCTCTCCCCTCATTTCCTGAGCGTCTGCGGCTCTTTCAGCCTTCGCTCTCACTAAATAGGAGGAGTAACGTTCCTTGCCTCATTCTCCTTAGGGCAATAGAACATATTATAATTTTCTTCAAATATTGTTTTAAAATTAAAAATACTAATTTGATTCCTCATGGTTCAGAGCTACCTAGCTAGTCTTAATACTTTCTGATTTTTTATTGTAGTATGTTCACTAATACGAGGCCGTTAGTTAACCTTGTTTTACTGATAGCTTCCCCGAGGACATTACTCTCAATTACAGAATAAAATCCCTTACATAATATGGACGATGTATCGATAACGATATATTTATAATTTGTGGCCGTGCTTCTATTAAATGTTTTCTCCCAAGGTAGATAATATATTGCTTTAAATTAGAGGGTATTAGTAGGAAGGCCGATATTTAAAACTACCGTCAGGTATAAATTACAGGAGAGTTAATTGATTGAAATCTAAATTGGAAGTGTGCTGTGCTCCAGTCTTTGACGTAGTGCCCTGGTGGGTTGATTGCGTCACTCGTGAATGACACGCTCTTATCGCTCCTGCTTTTGTATCGAACCGGCTTAATTTAGGAGATAAATAGAATTCCTTTATGTCTTCACGTTTGAAAATAAATCAAAAATAATCTACAACCTTGAAGATAAGAAAGTTCAATTTTCTCTTTATCAACATTCAGCTGTTGTCCTCAACGTCAGGTTTCTCTCCTGTCACATGTGGCCTTCGTCCTATCTTGTACGTCCGTCATCTACCTTATCCTGCAAGAAGTCGATGACTTTTTCCCATTGAACTTGTGTAGGATCGATTTATTTCAACGTTATGTTCTTTGGCTTGAACAGCTATTTTGGCTGTCATGTTTGTCTTCACTTCTTAATTATCGTTATTAATTATATAATGAATATTAGATATAATTAAATCAGGTTATTTTTTTGTATGGGAAATTTCTGTGAACCTGTTTCGGCATTTTTTTTAACTACTTCGACTAACTGAAAACTAAATTAATAAATAAAAAAGTCATATTTAGAGTCATGGCAGAAAATAAAATCATTGATAGAACATTACAAAAATTGAAAACAATAAAAGAAAAAACGTGTTAGTAATATTACAATATTAAATTAAATAAAAATGAAACCATCAAACATTTTAGAAATGACATGCTTGATGAATAAACGTACGTAAAATGCCAGACACACTTTTGAATTTGTAAAGTATAAGAAATATATAAAGCCTACGCCAGCCACTGCCCGGCGGGCGTCAGAAAGAGATACAATGGGCAAACCTGTGGTCTTTGACCTTTGATGGTGGTCTAGTCGGCTCTGAGATCTGACTCGATAAGATCTTAGAAGGTAGTTTATATGGTCTTGGAATGACCACGAGTTCACCACTCGGTATCTGAGGGTAGGTAAAAGCCGTCCGGACCCCAAAGAGGCAGACTGGGCCGCTGCGGGAGACGCAACTAGGTGTAGCTATGTATTGTACCCTAGCGCCCCAGAGCCGTCGTATGCATGGAAGGTATCCCTTCCAATGAGGTGCTAGTTTTAGCGAGACGACGCCAGAGAATCCCACTAGGAAGGTGTGTGGTCTGACAACGCCGGACTAAAACATAGTGAGGTTAGGAAAAAGAGGTGTAGTAGAGCAGCAAGCGCCAGTGCAGAGACAGAGAGCAATGTTCACTTCAAGTGTCGGATCCCCACCGTTAAAAACCTCAGAAATTCTGCCTTATATAGGCAGGTCATTCCTGCCAATAGCGAATGATAGAGCTGTTATTTTCGGCCAATCATATGATCGTTTCTTTGACCAATCACGCCCGAGCTCTTGATGGGCACTTGCTGTGTTGGGATCGTGAACTAGTCCCCACTATCTATACTAAGGCCGAAGATTTATTGATAAAATATGGAAAGGTAGGCGTGTGTTTTCTAGTCCGAGAAGAGGGTAGCTTATAATTATTCGCGGATAAAAAGTTGTCTCAACAGCCTAATATTATAAATAAATAGTTGTTACTACTAGCGAACTGGATGGTTTGAAAGGCAGATAAGAATAATGCATGGTAGATACTTTGAGGGAGAGAATCCCATTCGTTTCTCATGTATGTGTGATAATGTTTGACCCGTACCATGACTTCCATCACTACTTACACTTTTTGACTGAAAAATATAAAGTAAAATACCTGTGCAGATTTAAAAAAACATTATAATAATATTAAGGGCGTACAAATCGGAAATAATTGCTTCCTGTCGATTATGTGTGCAGATGAAATACACGCGCGCGTTTGTACCACTTGACCGTACCCGGAAAATTTACGACCTGGGCTCACATGTTGCCAGGTTTTTGGCCGATTTCCATACCCATTAGGGCTGTGAGGGTGGTTTATGTGTTGTGTTACACCCTTCTGGAGAGGGTTGCTTGCCTTCGTAAGGGAGGCAGGGTTTTTTCATAGAATAAAATAATTTGCTTGGTCGGTATAATGTTAGTTTCTTATGTAAGCATACTATGTAGTGTTGGATCATCATGAATGATTTGCGTGAGTTCGAATCCGAGGTTGTTTTTTGCTGTCAATGGCTTATATGAGATACCTTGAAATAGACTCTGTTGCCATGCCGACTATTTCCAAACTCTTTTTTTTTTCTACTCAAACATCTGTAATTTGAGTCTTTTAAACTTGGGGTGGATCCTGACATTTCCAATAAAGCTCCCAATTTATGCCTGTAAGGGCGTTGACGTGGGGTTTAAAAAGGAAGAAAAATTATCTCCTCTTACATGGGCATACAATAAATTTTATGTAAATATTTTCGAGTGTATTCCTTAGACCGGTAATTATTGGTTAAATATAGAAACAGTAGTGGATGTCTATAAACTGTCTAAGGTTAATTAAATACTTTAACAAAACCCTTCATAACGATCTTAATATACCTTACATTCTTGAACTCATCCCTTCCAAGTTCATGAAATTCCATAATAACCTATCCAACCACCCTAATCCCCTAGCACAGTCATTGCACTGTGCCACTCATCCCTGTAATCCTCCTCCGAAACTGAAAAGGCAGTGGCCTCGTGACATGCTATAAATGTGTGACAGTGGGAGTCCTGGCATTGACCAGTTTCTGCAATCATGTCCTGAGCGTATGTGGCTCTCGCGCTCTTAGTCAGCCTCCACTGGCTCGTATTCGGTTAGTGGCTAATGGAGGAACATGGAGAACCTCCCAAGACTCCGCTTACTCTTTTGCATAGCGAGGGAGGTGACAACCATGTGGATCTGGGAGGCCTCTGGGCCGTTCGTAAATACTGTATGAATGAAAATTGTAACTATGGTATCAATGAAAACATTTATCACAATTACTTATTGCCCAATGAGGCAGATTGTAATTTTATCATAATAATGCTGATTAGTTTCAATACTTTAACTAATTATTAATAAATTACATTTTTTTATTTTAGTATGAAAATACCTTGCTTTATTTGATATATAATCATGGGTTAGGGAGTGTTGTGAGGGAATGTAGGCTGCTAAGTAAACATGCAGTAAATAATATATAATAATGATATAAAAGTTGCTAATATATTCGATTTTTTAATAGGCCACTATTTTATTATTATTAAACAAGTACCTATAATATAAATTCAATCAATAGCATCGTTCTTGGTGAAATATTAAGGCAATTGTCAAGTTCAAGTTTAACTACTAAGTAGCTAACCCCTAAAAGAATCAATGAGAAGATTTGTAGACTATATGTCAACGGACAGTTTAAAGAGCATAGTAACGTTTCCATTACGTTTAGAATTTCTTGAATCCCTTACAAACAAATAAACGTTCCTTGCTAGGTTATTTATTTATATGAGTATTATATTAGACAGAAAAAGGGATGACTATGTGTAGGGTAGAAGTGATTTGGTTTACAGGTAGTTAAGAGTACAAAGAAAGGACAAAAATGATAGTGTTTCTCCTGCTGTAGGCAGAATAAATAAACCCTTTAGGTGTGACCACTAAGAAAAGAGTCTTTGTGCTAAGTGTGCCCGTTGACTATTTATAAAGCGCATGTGTTGTTAGATAATGGGTTATTGCTCTTTGCCAATTACTGATGTGGGCTTGAGGCGAGGATAAAGAGCACCTCCGACCCCAGCGGCCATCTCGTGCAATCTTCATCGGGTCGTGGATAATTCAGCCATGGTCTGAAGCAGTCATGTGCCGCATCAAGTATTCAAGTGCTCAGAGCCTTAACTCCCGTGTCGATAAAGGTAGGTATCGATGTATTAATCGATTCTATCATAAGCAATGTTTCCTTGAAAATATACCGTGGCTTTTCTAATAAAATTTTAAATATTTGTCTCTTGTAACTAACTACCCTTTTGGAGTCAAATTGTAACTGGCCTTTAAATACTCAGTTCAGTCCTTTATGCCAACCACTACATCTGGACAAGGGTGCAAACAACTCCGACTAACGCTGGGAGCACCGTGGGTGGTTCATCAGACATGAATTTCATATATGTATTTAAGAGCTTACAAAGAGAAAGTATGTTAGTTAGCAATTATCTTCAGGGGTACTAGGTCAGTCTATCCGCCAGGTACTTTGACCGAAAATTTACCACAGTTTTTCTTTTCCTTGCTTAAAATTTGTGGGAAATACTACTAATGCATTTGTAAAAGTATTGTTTTATTGCGATTTTTTCAAAGCTAAGTACTCAGTCGATGGGAATAAAATATAAATTTTACAAATAAAGGTACAGACAATTTTTTTCATTCTCTTACCAGCTGAATCGTTGATGTTTCTGAACAAAACTTTTAAAAAGCTTTAACGATCCTTTATAACTTGCAAGAAACAGTTCCATGACTAGCTGTTAAACCCAAACTAGGAAATACATAAAACGGAACCCACATACGAGACTAAAAAGACAAGAACTAAACAGACGCTTTGGACAACCGTAGAGACTACTTCGAAGGACATCCCATCTCTCAATAGAAAATAAACTACTAATCTACAAAGTTATACTTAAGCCAATCTGGACATACGGAACAGAGCTATGGGGGACAGTAAAAAAGTCGAATATGAAGCACATCCAATCCTTTCATTCAAACGTCCTAAGGACAATAGTAAATAGTGAATGCCCCTTATTACGTCAGCAACAAAACCCTTCATAACGATCTTATGATACCCTACATTCTCGAACTCGTCCCTTCCAGGTTCATTAAATTCCATAGCAACCTATCCAACCACCCTAATCCCCTAGCACAGTCATTGTACTGCACCACTCATCCCTATAATCCTCCTCGGAGACTGAAACGGCAGTGGCCTCGTGACCTGCTATGCGTAACAGTGGGAGTCCTGCCAATGGCCAGTTTCTCCAATCATGTCCTGAGCGTGTGTGGCTCTCGCTCTCTTCGTCAGCCTCCACTGGCTCGTATCCGGTGACACGGCTGACGAAGGAGCGTTGGATCTTCCCAAGAATCCGCTCCCTCTTTGGCATGCGAGGGAGGTGACAACCATGTGGGTTTGTGAGGTCTCTGGGCTGTTTGTAAATACTGTATGAATGAAAATTGTAAATATGGTATGGATGAAAACATTTATCACAATTACTTATTGCCCAATGAGGCAGATTGTAATTTTATCGTAATAAAGTTTTTTTTATTTTTATGAACTATAAATTTTCAACAAAGCTTTTCACTTGATTGGTTATAGCATTTGTTACTGTTAGTTGAAAAACAAACTCTTAAAGCGTCTTTAAACTTGAGTTTGAAGGCCACATATGTGAGTTAGTGGGTTAACGGTACACATATAACTACTGTTATGCTGAGTTGTTTTGTGAAGTCTGTAGATTATTGCAAAAAGTATATGGACAAGAAAGACAGAGAAAAGGGCAATGTAATTCGAGTGATAAAGCCGAGGCAGGGATGAGAAGCCTCGAGACAGACCACCACTGCATTTGCTGATTGCTTCCCCGCAATATCAATCTCAACCCACATTTCTCTTCTCTCGTTACTCTCTCTTACTTATTCATATTATACATTTATATTAATTATTGTTATTCAATTATATTGTCTATAGTCGTATAACTATCCAAATGTTATTAATAAATGCCAGGCAGCAATGGTTCGTGACTCGAACCCAGGTCGTCTCCTCTTAGAATAGGAGATATATGGTTCCATTCCCGATGTTGTCAGTATATCAATTAATTAACCTGACTGTTAATTAGTAATTACTGCAGTATTTAGACACTATTATTTCCATGTTAGGATATACTATCAAGTTTAGCCATAAAATAAAACTATAAACCATTACTAAGCATATTATATTTCCACTCATTCCAACATCTAACGGCTAAGAAAAAGCTATAAAGAAATCGTGAGAAAGTTATTTGTATTCTGCGTGAATCAGACCTCGACTAGTTGGAAATCCCGACCACCCACTTCTATGAATAACAAAGGAATAATAAATAGGTCTCGACTTAGTCGTATCGAGTAAAGATAATTTGAAATGGTTCCCAGCTAATCTATAACTGATATTCGATTGCTTTGGCGATAATAGGAAGGAAATTCTGGAAAACGGTATTTGAAAGACGTCACAACTCTAAAAAGGCTTCGATTAGGTACAAAGATTTCAAAAGAGCAATGATCTGATAAAGAGGTGTGGGGAGAGATACAATTCGGAAATTTATGATAATGTCCTCCGTGAGATTTTTGGTTCGCTTTAGGTAGACAGAAAACCAACGGTATTCTGAGACCGAGGCCACATACAATTCAATTATTACTAATAAAACTATAGTTAAGAAATAAACAATAAATTATTTATAAATTGTAGTAAATTAATTTATAGACGGAACGTTATAAAATGAGTAAAATGCAATATTAAACTAAAATAAAACCTAGAAATGAATACATACATATATCGTTACATACAAGCTAAATGAACAATAGTGACAAATAAGGGAGATGCCAGCCGAGAATCTTTATTGTAAAGGAAATTAATTAATTATCATTTAAGCAAGCATTTATCGTTGGAATAGGATATTAGGAGGGAGAGAATTCCAGAGAGCGGTAGAGCGAGCAAGGAAGTCATGCACCCCCAAGGGAAGGGTATAAACTTATGAACTTATGGGATGTTGTTATCCTGTAATAACTGATAATTTAAACTGCAGGACATTGTAAATATAAGGATCGCTATGAGAATTGACCTCAAGGTTTTTGCAGGTTTAAGTTTGAAAAAGGATTAGAGGCGATTATGAAATATTAATTAATTTGTTGGGAATTGGCTGTTAACTACAAAAGAAAGTTTCAGTCTCCCTGGGGAAGACTACAGCTAACAAACACCAACAGGGCCGGAGGATTGTTTGTTTTCCATTTGGCCAGTTTGTTCTAAATGTGTGTGCGCCTCGTTTCCTTCTGTTTCTAACGCATTTAAATATAGCATCGTGTTTTTATGTCCGATACAGTAGAGAGAGCCGGCAATAGATTAAAAAAACTTTATTTTATTTTTTTCAAATAGCTTCATAGCACTTTAAAATACTTTAAAAGTTCTAATGATGTGAATTGAGCCTCTATAAACACTAATGATATATCTTGAGTGAGTTATTAAATGACAAATACGTTGTGCACGCAGCAGTGGCAGCACGTTGTGTTATTGGCTCGATAGTGCATGCAAATAGCATCGGAATGGCACGCACCACTAATTCAGCCGGGGAGGGCACAGAGATAAACCAGATGGATTAGATCTGGTTTATTATATCAGGCCCATCTTTAAGCGTGCCCTAATGTCATGTGTGAATGTTGTATGTTGGACATGTTTAGTGGACAAGTGATAGCGGAAATATATATTCATAAACAATTGTGAATTGCAATTTATACAACTCGGATCTGAATTTCATCTAGCCAAGAACCGCTAAGTTCTTCAGATACGCTTTCTGGGTTTCAGTTTGGCTACAATGGTCTAACTGATTTCTCTACGCTGATAATTTTTGGGCCGACAAACTATTTTCTGCATCAATAACGAGGCTGATGAATCGATCATTATAATATTAATGATATTATTAAAAATATGGGTAGAGAATTACAAAGCAGACTGGTTGATTAATGCACGGGGTTGATGGAAAAAAGGAGTGATGAAAACAATAACAGAAGAAGGGATTGTTAATAATGAAAATCCAATAAGAGCTCATGAAGAATTGACGGTCGAAATGAGCATTGCGAGGCTCGTCAATTATGAACGCTTCAGAAACTTCCCTGGCATCTGAAGAAGAAGTGTTCGACATTGGTATGGTTAGTCGTCGGGTCATATTTACCTTTGAGGTCGGTAGGCCGTGATTTCATCACCGTTGTAATGTCAATTGTTGATGGCAACTGTTTCAACTAGTGACTCGAACTTTGGATTAATTCATCAGCGCCCGAAATCAAGGCCTCGAACTACATGTGTAACTCTATCGTCCCTTTTCAATTATTGAGCGATTCAATTGCCAAACTGCAACCAAGGCAACTGGGGACAAACATTCAGAACAAATCGACATACAAAAATTGAAAAAAAAACAAAAAAAAAATAGGGATTTCTGATCTTGTAATTCTAAAAATTATGTTTCAGACTTGTGACGTTGAAATTATGGAGTTTTCAATTATGTAATAATTTATAAAAAAAAAAATTGAAAGGAAGTAACGTCTAACGACCGATATAGTGTCTTTATTTGTTGCTGAGATATACCATGAGATTCCTAACACCTTTTAATTCCAAATCCAGCCATAGCATTATAGGTGTTAAAATTATTTTATTTTTTTTTTAATCTTCATAGCCCCTTTAAATTTACAGATAATTATATACAATTATAGATCCTCAGGCGAATCTATTAACAATATACAGGTTTTGTTATTTTATAAAAATTATATAATGCAATAAACAACTATAATGATATATATTATACATGACTGGACTGAACTGACTAATAAAGGTGATGGGGCTCATCTTTTTGATCAAACTTAAGACTTACTCACATACTAATTCTTAATCTGATTTTTCCCCGGTAGTCTGTTGCCATCGATGCGGGAGGGTTGGACCCCACTGCTGCTAAACACTGGGTTGGTTAGGTAATTATTGTTTTAATTTTCTATAGTAACATACGGTATCCCGAATGCACCTCTATAAAAAGTTACTTAATTAAAAAGATACAATATGTTATAATATCAATAAATTTCTCCGTGGTATATTAAAATTTAATAATTATTCCGGTTGTATTTGGTTTCTTATTGTTGCATTTACATATTCTCCTCTCTCCGTGTATATTCCTCCATTATTCGCTTTGTAAATGTAAATTGGGCCATCAAGTTGAATTATGGTCGTCAATAATATGTGCCGTGTTAGAAACCATTAGTCTCTTAGATAGTGGGCCGTTTCGCCATCTTCCTCTAATAATCCATAATAACCTGGACTATTCCTCCTTCATTTCCTATTTCCTACAAGATCTAGTGTTGTATGCTAGTTCTATTGCCTTGTATGTTGGAGGTACAAGCATAGAGATATCCATCTGGCCAGCCCCCTCGGCAACAGGAAGTTCTCATTAGGAAGTCCTGGTGAGTGCTCTGGAGTACTGTCTCTTAGCTCCTAGTGGGCCACTCTATCCCACGGGATAAATTATATTCTGTCTGTCTTTGTTTCGTCTTCGAAATCGTCATTAGAAATTAGCTGGTCGGTTTGACCTCTGAAACGTATATAACTCCATATTTAGTTTAATTACATATATATATACACGATAATAGATGCACAGCAAAAAACTTTATTCCTAGATCAAGTCCCTTATGAGTTACAATAAAAAAAAAAAGGAATCGTTGCTATCCAAATAACTTGTCAATTAACAGACTTTACAAGAAATAACAAGTAATTAAGGATGCATGTAAAATGTATTCATAAATAGATAAACAACTTTATTGTGATAAAATTACAATCTGCCTTATTATTAGGCAATAAGTAATTGAGATAAATGTTCTCATTCATACCATATTTACAATTCATCATTCACTCGCTCATTCATACAGTATTTACAAACAGCCTAGAGCCCTCTCAAATCCTCATGGTTGTTACCTCCCTCGCGTGCGAAAGAGGAAGCGGAGTTTTGGGAAGTCCCCCACGCTCCTCCGTCAGCCGCGTCACCTCATAGGGGGTCCATAGGGTTAAATATTGCGTAAGTTAGTATTAAAGTATTGCGTTTTGAATACTTTTTTTTTTAATGTATGTGTATTATATATTTTTTAATGTCCCCTAAAGTTTTAAATGTTAATTTTAAAATTAGGATTTGAAAAATGACAATGTGATAAAGTACAGTAATTAAATTTTTATTTAAAGTCCAGAAAATGCTGGAGTAAACTAAACTAAAATTAAAAGGTTTTTTTTAGATTATTGAAGTGTTTTTATGGCGCAATAATGGGGTAAGAAATAACTTCCGGAAGTTATTAGCACTGGAGATAAAGAAAAAAATATATATAACCCTTGATTACAATCAAACGTCGTTCACAAGCACCTAGTTTATGTTCAACCTAAACTAGGCGCTGAGGAAAAAATGTTTCTCTCAAGTTGTATATAATAGTCCTCACATTATCCATGTAAAGTATTTGTTACTAATGTCTTTGGTTGTGAAAGGTATTTTGTTGTTCTTCCTTGTGTTAGACCACGTAAAAATTCGTCATCTATTTAAGTATTTTATATTTCGAGCTATTATCCTTTGAATAACAGCAGAGCACTCGGATCCGTATTGTACAAACACGGGATTATTTCTTCTCCAAACAGAGGAGGAGGATCGAAAAGGCATGGAGTAGGTATCGGAGAGAAGTAGAACGGAAATAGACAAAGTGGCCGGTGTTTTTCTACAGGCCATATCCATTCTCCAGGAATAATAAACAGACGGGAGATAGGCGAGCTATTTTCGGGTAGCCACCCTGATTTGTGGGTCCTATCCGTAAAGCAGCCTGTACACACACTGGTAATGGCGTACGCTCCTTAATGGTCCACTGGCTGTCGTAATTCACACACGGCCTCAAATGTGATGTCCTTGTTTTATCGCCGGTTATCCCAGGGAGGATGTGAGCTCAGCCGCTCGCGAGGGTGGTAACTTGCACTCGTTCGCTTGGCACGGACATCAATAGAAGAAGTTCACAAGAAACAGATCAGGTGGACCAATGACAAACTGTGGCTCACTCTGTAGTTCCTGTAGGAGTTTCAATTTTATCATGACAAAATTACAATCTGCCTCATTGGGCAATAAGTGATTGTGATAAATGTTCTCATTCATAACATATTTACAATTGTTCATTCACTCGCTCATTCATACAGTATTTACAAACAGCACAGAGGCCTCCCAAGTTCACATGGTTGTGACCTCCCTAGTAGCATGCGAATGAGGAAGCGGAGTCTTAGGATCTCCCCCATGCTCCTATGTCACCAGCGTTACCGGACACGAGCCAGTGGAGGCTGACGAAGAGAGCGAGAGCCACATACGATCAGAACATGATTGGAGAAACTGGCCATTGCCAGGACTCCCACTGTCACGCATTTATAGCAGGTCACGAGGCCAATGCCGTTTCAGTCTCCGAGGAGAATTATAGGGATGAGTGATGCAGTGCAATGACTGTGCTAGGGGATTAGGGTGGTTGGATAGGTTACTATGGAATTTCATGAACTTGGAAGGGACGAGTTCAAGAATGCAGGGTATGTTAAGATCGTTATGAGGGTTTTGTTGCTGACGTAATAAGGGACATTTACTATTGTTCTCAGGACTTTAAATTGAAAGGATTGGATACGTTTGATGTCCGACTTTTTTGCTATCCCTCATAGCTCTATTCCGTATGTCCAGATTGCCTTAAGTATAACTTTGTAGATTAGTAATAGACCAAAGTCTATGACTATGCCCCACCACCCCTTCTGCATCGATGGCAACAGACTGTCTGGGGAAAATTAGGTTAAGAATTAGTATGTAACTTAGTTTTAAGTTTGATCAAAAAGGTGAGCCCCATCACCTTTATTAGTCAGTTCAGTCCAGTCACGTATAATGTACTTATCATTATACTTGTTTATTCCAGTATATATTTTTTATAAAATAACAAAACCTGTATATAATGTAACGACGCTTCAGGAAATACAAAAATAATTTGTAAATAGATTCGCCTGAGGATCTATAATTATATGTAATTATCTGTAAATTTAAAGGGGCTATGAAGAAAAATAGAAAAAAATATGCAATAATGATGTTTATTTTGGGAATGTGCGCGTATTGATGAAGAATGGACATTTAAAGTCGTCTTCGAATATATTGATATATTTTTCCTCGACCTTTACATATTTTTTCCTACTCTAGCATTTTGTACATTTTGATTTTTAGGACAGAAAGATCTTTATGTGTGCTGTTACGCTGATTGAGTGTATTACACTGAAGAATTGTCATGGAGACTGTTTAATTATTTCTTAGCTTATTTACTCATTAGAGCTGAAAGACCTACTATGCTATCAGGAGTAACCCAATCAATTTCCAACCAGGGATTCGAACCCACAAATAGTTACCTTAACTACTTGATAACATTGTGACCCCTATGGAAAAACTTATGCGTAGAAATTGCATAGCTATTACAAAAAAAGATTATTTATGGAACCAGCATGAAATGTTGTACACGTCATAAACACCGACATTTTATATGAGTAATTTCCCTGTCTGACTATCATGCTCTTAATTAATCTGTTGGCGATTTTTGTGACCTGTCAAGTCTGAGACATGGATACAAAAATGTTTTTCAAGATTCTTGTTTAGCGTGGTTTAAAGAACTAAAAACTATCTCACCCATAATGAACTGCTCAGTTTAAATAATGACTTTGAATCCTCTTGACAAAGCCCGACTTTGTTGCCAATATGACGAACAGTTCAATTCCGCGAGGAATTGTCACCAGTCGGTGGCCATTTTAATTATTCCGGATTAAATCTTTGTTTCCATTCAATATAAATGCTAATTTTGTTATTCTCTTTCGCGGTCGCGAGAGTTTCAATTTTGTTACGGCCTCGGAGATAAGTCTGACTGAATGAATTTCAATTTGTTTTTAAGTATTCTCCTTTTGATATTCCAACGGGGTTAGAGTCAGCCGGGGTTGGTAGAGCTAGGGATTGGATTATTCAAAAAGTTTATTCAAAAGTCATTAAAACCCCTTAAGCACTCCGGGGATTTAAAACGGGCTGCCGAAAAAAAATAATAATATTTTTAATTTAGGATAAAGTCAAAATCTCATCTTCTAAGATAAGTGATTTGATTTTCCTCTAATTATTTATGTATTTAATGGTACCCCTTAAGAAATTAAACATTATTCATTTTTTAGAATGGAATATTCGATTACATCAATATCTAATGAGTATACTTAATCCTAGTTGCCGTAGTAAGAGACTACTGTGAACGAAGTAATGTTTGTTTTTCATTTATCTGTTTCGTAAATTTTTGAATATATTATATTTTGGTTGAAGAAGAATTAACTTGTAAATAATCCTGTCAGCTGTTAAACTCCCAGCAGTATTATAGGTTAGCGTCATTGTGTTATGCGTCGTTTTATAATTCTTGCTGTCTGCCAATATTTTGTTTTTTCTTCTCTGAGATGTATGTTGATCAATGTGGAAAAGCACTGTTTCAGCCACATTTGTCCAGCCATAATGATAATATGACTGATAAACTCCCAGCAGTATTATAGGTTAGCGTCATTGTGTTATGCGTCGTTTTATAATTCTTGCTGTCTGCCAATATTTTGTTTTTTCTTCTCTGAGATGTATGTTGATCAATGTGGAAAAGCACTGTTTCAGCCACATTTGTCCAGCCATAATGACAATATGACTGATAAACTCCCAGCAGTATTATAGGTT
The DNA here is from genome assembly GCA_930367205.1 of Acanthosoma haemorrhoidale. Lineage (NCBI taxonomy): Eukaryota > Metazoa > Arthropoda > Insecta > Hemiptera > Acanthosomatidae > Acanthosoma > Acanthosoma haemorrhoidale. The sequence goes on along the minus strand of OV884013.1, from coordinate 114,795,393 downwards.
AGCGTCATTGTGTTATGCGTCGTTTTATAATTCTTGCTGTCTGCCAATATTTTGTTTTTTCTTCTCTGAGATGTATGTTGATCAATGTGGAAAAGCACTGTTTCAGCCACATTTGTCCAGCCATAATGACAATATGACTGATAAACTCGGTAAACAGAGAAATAAAGTTTTCTGATAGGATTAAATCAACAAAGAAAACGAATAAAATAATGAACTTTACCTTGAAGTATCTGGTAAAGGAGATACCGGAAGGTTTGAAAAGAAGGGAAAGTGGTTTTGCTGCATACAAAACGCTTGTTTCCTTTTGCCACTAACAAGCGAAAAACCGACGCTTTAATCCTCATTTATGAGAACATGTCCTTACATAAAAAGGCGGAAGCAAACAGCCAATCAGAAACTAGTAGATTCAATGCCTCTACGATTTGTTTATTAAATTATACAAGAAGCTTACCTGGTGGTGTGAACATACAACATTATAAACATCACAAAATATGTTACTTCACAATGATTACGGGAGGCCTTTTTGTCACTATGCTGTCGAAAACTGTCATCTTTTGACTAATTTAATAGGGATTTGAAAAATTATAACTTAGTATGTATGTTCACGCCAATACAAGGTCATGCCACCTGGTGGGGGCTAGACTGGGGACGACTAACCTAACCTAGTCACCTATGAGTAGCCATCTTGCCGATGTAATAAAAACTCATTTATTATACATATTGCCTTATTCGAGAGGTATTGTTTTTTTCCCATTCGCTTACGTTGTTATAATAGTGGTTGAAGGTGGTGTCAAGCAGTAGTGTTCTAAGTTGCAACAACGAGAAGTAAAGAGGAACATTGTTGGCAGAGGTACTAGACCTGGTGAGCGGACTCTTTCTCTGCCTCCCCGGTATGGCAATTCATTACAGTCCACTTATTGTGGTGTTGGGTATTTCGACGTGTACATGTGTGAACATTAATCCTAGAATCTGCTTCTCATTTTTTTACAGGACAATTGTATAATTTAATAAACTCGGCAGTAAGTAAGTTATTATAGATCGTAACTCGGCAAACTGTGCGTGTTTCTTAATACACCAGGGCTGTAAGTTACAAAATGAATATTTACTTTTCATGAAAGTGTAATTGATTTTTTTTTAAGGTAGTTTTTATAGGGACATTATTTTTTTCAATTACACGTAGGTTTTAATATGGGTTATGCTTTTATATTCTACGTCGTTCCTAGATGTTCGATAAACGTTTAAAGGCTAACTAGCCTAGGGAAAAGTACAAGGACCTGGCGACTGCCGCCAAGAGCCGAGGTAGTTATGGCGGGAAAGCACGCCAGCCCGCCATCAGCCTCCTTCAGTACTCAAATTGACGTCTTTATCTCCTTGGCAGTGGCTATGGGGGGGGGGGTGAGTTAAGGACATTTTTTATTACTGGAACGACAATGGCCGCCACTTAGACCCCACTCCATAGCGAGGCTGTTACACTTGTAGTAATTTGTAGCTGTGCAGTTTTTAATCCTAGCTAACGATCTACTATTAAGTACCGCCTAGAAAGGAAGCTTTCAAACTGAGGAGAAGGCTCAAATTTCTTATACGTTTAACTGTCCGCTGTTTCCAATGGACCATACTACTTAAAACTATTCAAACGCAGAATACTTTCTCGATATTAAAAAAAGACTTAAATGTGGAGCCCCAAGCATGAGGAGTTACAATCAAACCGTATTTTGACTCTCCGTCTTAATTTTTAAGTTTTAAACGTACAAACCCCGGATCATGCTCCCGGTCTGATCTTGGACAATAAATAATTGTGAAAAATTAATTTCAAAAAAGGTTGTGCGAGTTTCGCTAACTCCTAAGATTTTTCAAATACATCTCGGGTCAAAATTTTTGTGTTGAGCCTACTAATCTGTATATTGACTTGTTTAAATGGTTTTGAAATTTGAATTACAGGATTCCAAATGTAACTGTGATCAATGACCTCATTAAGAGTTCAGGATTCAATAAATCATTCATACTATACAAATACACAGCCCAGGGACCAACCGACCCCGGTCACTTGAGAGAAGGGAAGCGAAGACTTGGGAGATCCGCTTACTTCTTCATGATGGGTTACGAGCAAGTCGAAGAAGACCAAGAGAGAGCCACAGACACTCGGGGCATGATTGCAGAACCCAGCCGTGAACCCGTTTTTTGCCTTTGATGTATTTGAAAAATATTAGGAGCTAGCGAATGTGGCCCAACCTTTTTAAAAATTAATTTGTCACAATTATTTATTGTCCAATAGATGACCCATGATGCGGGGGTTGAACGTATACAACTTAAAAATTAAGACGGAGAGTCAAAAAATGGTTTGAACGCAACGGTTTGAACCCAGCATGACTCAAAACTGGCACGTATTGTACAGTCGCTTCAATTGTTAACTAGGATTATAGGGGATAGGTGAAGCTGTGTATTGACTCTGCTAGGAGAGTGTTAGTGAGATGTCGTTGTGAAGGGTTCTATTGCTGACGCCATAAGAGGCGTTAGCCATACTCTCAGGACTTTTGATTTGAAGGATTGGATGCGCTTCGTGTTTGACAGTTTCCCCGTTGCTCTAGTCCATACGCCCAGACTGGTTTAAATGTGATTTAGTAGAATACTAGACAGCAGAACTAAATGAGAATGAGAATAAATAAATACATTCTACTGTATTATCTACTTTTAATCATGTAAGTTTGCATATTACATTTCCATTTATTTGGCTTGGAGTAATCGATGTGAGGAAACTAAAAGTGTGTTCTCTATGATACAGACTTGTTGATGCCAGTGACTGACTAAGGCACAGACCCTTATCTCGGACCCAGCCCACAGTTCAAAGACCTTTCATTCATACCGTCCCATGACCCTACCTTACTATGACATCTTTCTAGTGTGACTCTTCTAGCATATTAGAGAATCATTTTACTTGTTTAATCATTAGAAAATACATTGAATTAAAACTGTTTTACTAATTATGAAAGTAGAGGTTTCACACTAGTTTCTATTTGGGCTGTCTGATAAAAAATTAAAAACCCTTTCTACCGTTTAAACAAATACAGTATTTGAGCTGTACTATAAAATACAGTATTTGAGCTGTACTATAAAATACAGTATTTGAGCTGTACTATAAAATACAGTATTTGAGCTGTACTATAAAATACAGTATTTGAGCTGTACTATAAAATACAGTATTTGAGCTGTACTATAAAATACAGTATTTGAGCTGTACTATAAAATACAGTATTTGAGCTGTACTATAAAATACAGTATTTGAGCTGTACTATAAAATACAGTATTTGAGCTGTACTATAAAATACAGTATTTGAGCTGTACTATGAGTTGTTATGTTTACATCAAGTTTATTATTGGCAACGTTTCGACAAATGATGTCCGCTTCAAGTCAGATTGAAGAAATATACGCCAAATGTCTTAAACAGTTGACATCAATTCTCAAACAACGAAGAACCTGTTGCAGACTTCATCGACCATATCCGAAACCTTCAACTCTGATTTTTGAGTTTTAATATGCGATTTTTATTATTATTGTTGAGTAGAAGATTTATCCAGGATAGTTTGTTCGAACTTTTGATGTTTTAATTGTAATTCATGAACGCGTTGTTGCTGTCAATTTATTTCTCGAAAGGATAAAATCCTGACTACATATTTCTGACCCTTTTATAATGGTTGTGATTGTACAACTATTTTAATCTGAACTTCAAACTTGTTATTAAAATACCACATAGACTACTACCGCTAATAGTTAAAATGAAACATCGGGCTCCAAACGAAAATTGTGGCTCTTTCTTTTGAGAAAAAAAAATGAGGGAAAAAACGAGAGAAATACTCTTAATCATGATATTTCTGTATGTTATTCACTATTGACAAAAGTCTGGGTCTTCATCTTGCTCGAAGAAGAGAATCATTACAGTCCTGATATTGTTCAGTTCTGAGCGGGCATAAAGTCGCTGGTGGAAACAAAAGCCAACTGAGACGTTTAAAACTTCGACATGTTTTATTTTTACGAGAGTTTTTCTCAAGTCAATTTCCTGGCGGGTTCTCCTCTCTGACGAGGACTTGCCGTTGTAACTGAGTGTCGTTTCCGCTTTACGACTTGGTATTAATTTGTGTCAAGTGGCACAGGATGACTGTACTCAGGAAAGGCAATATTTCTTCCTGGCTTGCTAATCAGAAATAAGTCAATCTGCCTCTCTTTTGACTCGATTCTCGTAGTTTTGACCAAACATCCTCCATTTCATGCATTATTTATTGTTAGGTGGTTTCTTTGCATTTACGTGCTATTTTATGCCAAAGTTATACATACCACATTAATAATACGGAAACTTCTTTATTGTGTTAAAATTATAATCTGCCTTATTAGGCAATAAGTAATTGGGATAAATGTTCTCATTCATTATTTACAATTTCATTCACTTGCTCATTCATACAGTATTTACAAACAGCCCAGAGTTGTAAATCCACTTAGTTGTCACCTCCCTCGCATGCGAAAGAGGAAGCGGAGTCTTGGGAAGTCCCCCAAGCGTCACCGTTTTTTTTGTGTTTTTTTTTTTTAAAACTCCTTTTATTAACATTTTTTTACAAACATATCAACACACGAACCACATTCATGAACAAATTAACAAAATAATAACTCCTCGTACTGCATACTTAGATGCATTGAAGGAGGGTAGAATTACGAAAACAACATTTCTTTTTGCAGTTAAAAATACAACATCAAAATAGACAGGACTAGGTGATCGGGCTCACCTTCGGTTCGCTCCTCCGTCAGCCGCGTCACCAGGGTACTAGCCAGCGGAGGCTGACGAAGAGCGCGAGAGCCACATGCTCTCAGGACATAATTGTAGAAACTGGCCATTGCCAGGACTCCCACTGTCACGCATTAGTTTAAATTATAAGGCAGCAAGACATCTAAAATATGTGGAGTAATAATAAATTATTAATAAACGAATAAGTAAAATTTAAAAGATATATCGAAAGATAACGGCTTCAAAAATGTCTTGGCTGTACTAGGAAACGTTCAGCTCTGAGTGAGCTAGTTCATTCATGAAAACCAACACGTTCATCCATAATCCCTTTTTAAAATAAAAAATAAGCAGCTAGGGGCTATTTATCCTTTTTGTTGAACAATATCAGAAAATAAATATTTAATCACCAAGAGTTTGGCCAACAAGAATTCATATTGGGAAGTACGCGAGGCAGGGTTGCTCTGTTAGTAAAGTTTCTCTAAAGATTTTGGTCATGTACATGCCAGTAAGTAATTCGTTGTTTGACTGTTAATTATTATTAATTAGTTACTGTTATGATTAATATATTTGATCCAGTACTTAATCAGCAGCACATGTCGAATTGTCCTGACTCGAAGTAGAGCCACGCCCTTTGAGTTGGTAGCAACTTTTGATCGTTAAAAAGTGGATGGCGTATTAGGTGTCAGTTTTTGCTCGGTCTGCCCCTTCATTCCCTAATTGCAGCATATACAGCAGGTTTTTTTCTGTCCAGGTAAATGAGGTAGGGTCAATTTTTTATTCTTGGTACAAAATCGTTGCCCTATTTTTCCCTTCATAATAAAGTAGATATTCATCTTTTTTTCCCCCTTTGAGATGAAAGGACGAAATTAAGTAAAATGCCTTATATAAAAAAAAAACGACCTCTGCTGGCGTGTACCGCGAGAAGGAAGCATAGCCTAAAAGTGCGAGAGGTTAGAATGCAAATGGTGGGGGCGGCGGGGGTGGATTTATGTGCTCCGACGAGCTAACTGCTGGTTGGCACGCCTTTCTACCCGGTTGTTAATCGATAAGATAAAAACAAATAAATGAAACGCTGCATATTGCTTACGGGGAAGTTATACAACTAGCGCCTTTCCTAATGAGCTAATCTCAGCCGTTGTTAACAGGTGGCTCTCATGGTTAACTGTCCCGGGCACTTCTCTCCTGTACAGGATTAAGCAGGATAATCTCCTGTTTGCGTTTTACTAAGCTTCCACTGGTGTTTAATTGCCGGTGCTTAAGTTTCTTCAATTCCTCATATATCCCGTGCTTGCTAATAGTCCAATTAGGGAAGAGATCTGGTGCACCAACTGAGGAGATTTCGGACATGATATATTGGAGGGGGGATGACATGATATCTTTCCCCCTTTTTCATTTGTCATGGCGAATGTATATATCGATCTTCTTCGTGTAATTTATAGCTGACCAGAAAGGTTTTTCATTTAAATGTATCCGTTGAGATTGGAAGTTTTATAATCGTACTATTGGGAAATAGTAGCGCTTACTGATCATGTAATGAGAGTAACAACAGCCGCTGGTATGCGGAATAAGTTATAAGAATTTTAAATATATTCCAGCAGAGTTTCTTTTCAAATACAGTTGTTCGTGCAACATGCGTTCTATAACACATAGGCCCTTATGTTTGACTACATAGCCCTGTTAAAGGCGGGTTCTGGGAGGTAACGAGATGGGGATGGGAATGGGCTGACAGGGGTTCATCAGTCAGGAACAGAGGCAGTATTTTCTACGGATGTGAATGAATCCCAAGCGGTGGGTAGAACAAAAACAGGGAATACAGGCTACGGGGGGAGGAGGGGGGGGGGGGAGGTTTCCCGAGGCAGGAAAACCATGGCACCCTTTCAGCAGAGGTAGCCGTTAGTGAGTGTACGGGAGGGGGGGGTACACCTTCCATCAAACCAGGGAATATTTGTCTGACTGGCTTTCATAGGGCTCGTTCTGCACCGAACAAAGCATACCCTCACTGGCTCTCTGACAAATGGTGATTTATGACCCTGTACTTTTGAATCTGACTTTTTGTTTTTTTAATATTTCCGTTTATCCCGTTGGACTATTTGATTACAAAACAATACCGAATCGACCTAATCCAAAATATACTTCATTATATTCTTTGGTATGTTATTCTATTTAAACAAATAACGATTTATCATTAGCTGTAACTTCCTCTGAATTTATCAATCCTTCCTCTGGTTGAAAAAAAAAAAAAAATATATAACAAAACTTTGTCACTACTTTAATCAAAGCGAAATTCGTTGAAATAAAAGCCCTATCGAATTAATAAGTCAGGACTAACAATAAAAATTCAGTTTAATTTTTATTTACATTTATCGCTTTCAGTTTTGTTTTATCTCTGTTTTCGATTACATTTTAGCCAACATTAAAACAGTGAAGAAAAATATAGAAATGACCTTTGTGATTTATGTTAACAATTGTTTGTTTTTATTTGGATCTCTCTGGCGGGATCGAGACTAAACAATTGACTGACTAATCTAGTGGCGATCGTTCAGCGACATCTCGGTCCCGTGTTACTTTCAGGTATCTTCAAACTCGACAATCCTCCGTTAGAGTCAAGACCTGTGACCTTAAAAACTTCTCTTTTGTACAGTTAGACTGTAAACCTTAAACGTCCTTACCGTAAATCATTTAACTAAATAATAAGAAGGTTCACTATTAATCTCTACTTGTGCATCTGTGGCCGTGATGAATGTCACGCGAAAGTTATTATTGTACGGTGGTATTAATTGGCGAATTAAAACTGCCAGACTCGAAACAAGGAACAAGAATGACGAATGCCCACGGAAGTTGAACTATGGGCGAAGATGTCGGATTGGCGTTACGGCTTCGGCACATGCGACCTTTTCAACTCTAGTCGTAATAAAAATAGCTCCTTTCATTATGTGACAGTTTTATTGTACCTGTGCAAGTAAAGATTTATGCCTGTGCTCTGGTGTCTTGAATACCAAAATGTGTCCAGATTTACTTTCGCAACTGATAATCATTTAAAACAGGACGATGGATACCGTGACTAATATAGGGTGTCCCAGAATTAACGCAAGATTTGATTTGAATAGAAAATACAGTTTTTAGTATTTTTGTTGTTGTTTTTTTATTGAATTATAAAGTAAATGGGATAGGGTTATTTATGGAATAACACATGGGGCAAATGGCCTCCACAACTTTGCTGGCACATACGCACTCTTTTGTCGAAATTTTCCATTACTATTTGGCATAAATGTGGTTGAATTTCGTTGATGCAGGGTTGAATTTCCTCTTTTAATCCACGGGTGGGTGTGGGCTTGTTGACATACACCTTTGACCTCAAATAACCCCATACAAATAAATCTAAAGGTGTTAAATCACACGACCGTTGCTATCGATGCGGGAGGGTTGGTGGGGTGGGGTCACAGTGTTAAACACTGGGTTTGTTAAGTGCTGCAACGAGTCAAAAAACTTGATGTGTCTCCGGCGGATGAACTCGCCCACCGACGGCGAGCAACGGGTGCAGGTCAGCGTTCTTTGACCTCTCGAGAGAGGTATGTCGGACCACTTTTCGCATGATCCCATTCTGGAAATGTTGGAGACATTTGACTGTATTGTCAGTCAAGTGAGTATATAGCGAGGCACCGTACAGCAGAGCTGGCCGGAGGACACATTTGTATTTCATCAGTTTGAGACGCAGCGACAGGTTGGGTGAAGTTAGCAAGTGCGATAGCCGGTAAGACGTGTGTCGTACTTTTTCTATTTTATTACTAAAATGAGTAGAGAAATGGAGATGCCTGTTTATTTTTATTAATACTTTACCTGGGCAATGTCCCCGAATCTACAAGTACTTGCAAACCGTTTTGTTGGAATGTTTAGCCATGTAGCTATGTCCTTGGTAGTAGGGAGTAGCTGGGACTGGATAATTTTAAATTCATCCACTGAGCTATAGGTAAATTATATCTATTAGGTTGATATAAACATACCATCGTGATGGCTACGTGGGACTGTATTCTGGTGCGATGTAGCCTAAACTCTTCGGAGGATACCGAACACTCTCCGACAAGACACGAATGAATCACGGTAATGGATTATTGATATGGCTAAACTGCCAGCTGGCTTCCTTTGATCGTCGTCGCACGGCATTAGAGGCCGCATCCTTCTACAGCTGAGGGAATACATTATGAATAGAAATAGGAAACTATTACCGCTGTAAGTGATCCAGTGGTGACTAACCCTTATCATATCTGCCAAGAAGTATCCGATCAATCCCTCCTATGATTTCTACATCGGAAGGCTTATCTCCTGGTCGGTACAATCCGATTGAGGGATCTCCCCCGGGACTACGGCTAATGGCGGACATACTAGGCCAGGACTCTGCCACTATTACCATTTAAATGGTTGTTATCTGGACAGGCTGTCCTGAGGGAGAGGGTGGTACTGGCTCATCCCCGAGATAGCCTGAGGCAGCAGATAACGCAGTCGAAACGTCCGTGTCTAATGCCCTTCTGGTATCCCCCGTTTAGGGTCGAATTTGTCCTGTCTATGTCATCAATAATCCAATAGCGATATAGAAATATCTTTAGAACTTATTATATTATAAGGTGCTAAAAACCACTAGAATCAGACAAATAAGATGGATTGTCTAATTTATTACAATTGTCATTACTAATCCAATACCCTCTGTTCCGTTTTGTTTTTCTTTTATCTTTTCCCTCCAAACATTCTCTTCATTTTGTTCTTAAAAGACTGACAAGAACCCACCCACGAGGATCAAAAGACAAGAACTAAACAGACGCTTTGGACAACTGTACAGACTACTTCAAAGGACATCCTATCTCTCAATAGAAAATAAATTACTAATTTACAAAGTTATACTCAAGCCAATCTGGACATACGGAATAGAGCTATAGGGGACAGCAAAAAAGTCGAACATCAAGCGTATCAAATCCTTGCAATCAAAAAGCCAAAGAACAATAGTAAATTCCCCTTATTACGTCAGCAACAAAACCATTCATAACGATCTTAATATACCCTACATTCTTAAACTCATCCCTTCCAAGTTCATGATGAAATCCCATAGTAACCTATCCAACCACTCAAAACCCCTAGCACGGTTATTGCAGCACTCATCCCTATAAACCTCTTCGGAGACTAAAACGCCTGTGGCCTCGTGACCTGATATAAATGCGTGGGCGTCCTGGCAATGGCCATTTTTTCCAGTCATGTCCTGAGCGTCTGTGGCTCTCGCGCTCTTGGTCAGCCTCTGCCGGCTACGGTTGACCCAATGAGGCAGATTGTAATTTTATAATAACAAAGTTGTTGTTAATAGTAACAGACACTAAATTATCAATTTACAGACATTTTTAGAATATTGGATAGGTTGGGGATGTGCACTGTGAATTTTCAACCATTAATGATGGTTTATGAAACGAATAGGCAGAGAAAAAAATGTTTCTTTTTATACAAAAATCAATAATCTAAAGCAAAAAGCACAAAATTTTATTTATTGTGTACTGTCTCTAACAGATTTTAACACTGTGAGGTTTTCACCTCTCTGAATAAATTTTTCGCTGAGGTTATAAATATAATATAATAATTATTAATAAATAAGAATAAATAAATAAATGTAATAAAAATTATATTATAAGATCTTAGATTTTAGCATTCAATCTTGTTTCTGACTTATAAAATTCGATTTTTGATATCTATTAAAATATTACACTACTATATTTAGGAACTTATTATATTATAAGATGGTAGAAATGACTAGAATCAGACAAATAAGACGGATTGCTAATCTATTACAATTTTTATTACTAATGTAATACACCCTATTCCGTTTTTTTTTTTGTTTTGCCCTTTCCCTCCAAATATTCTCTTTATTTTGTTTCAAACTTACATTTTATTTATAATATAGTTACCATAAGCCAGAGCGCCTCTAAAGCTGTAGGGAGTCGAACATAGGTCATTTTATTCAACGGAACAATTCATCCACATCAAATGAATTTATCCACCTCTTTAAGTGTTCATACTTATTCAATATTTATTATTGAAGTCGAGAATAATACAATACTTATATGCCTATTGTAAATTTTACTAATTAATTAAACTTTATAATCCCAAAAGAAAACTATGATATTTGTGGTTAAATGAAATACTTAGTGACAAAAATTGAAAAATATTCCCTTTGAATGTCACGCTCTGTATAGTCTCTAAGATTCGCAAAACTCAGATCTGTATTTGAATGTCATGCTCTGTATAGTCTCTAAGATTCGCAAAACTCAGATCTGTATTTGAATGTCATGCTCTGTATAGTCTCTAAGATTCGCAAAACTCAGATCTGTATTTGAATGTCATGCTCTGTATAGTCTCTAAGATTCGCAAAACTCAGATCTGTATTTGAATGTCATGCTCTGTATAGTCTCTAAGATTCGCAAAACTCAGATCTGTATTTGAATGTCATGCTCTGTATAGTCTCTAAGATTCGCAAAACTCAGATCTGTATTTGAATGTGATGCTCTGTATAGTCTCTAAGATTCGCAAAACTCAGATCTGTATTTGAATGTCATGCTCTGTATAGTCTCTAAGATTCGCAAAACTCAGATCTGTATTTGAATGTGATGCTCTGTATAGTCTCTAAGATTCGCAAAACTCAGATCTGTATTTGAATGTCATGCTCTGTATAGTCTCTAAGATTCGCAAAACTCAGATCTGTATTTGAATGTGATGCTCTGTATAGTCTCTAAGATTCGCAAAACTCAGATCTGTATTTGAATGTCATGCTCTGTATAGTCTCTAAGATTCGCAAAACTCAGATCTGTATTTGAATGTGATGCTCTGTATAGTCTCTAAGATTCGCAAAACTTAGATCTGTATTTGAATGTGATGCTCTGTATAGTCTCTAAGATTCGCAAAACTCAGATCTGTATTTGAATGTCATGCTCTGTATAGTCTCTAAGATTCGCAAAACTCAGATCTGTATTTGAATGTGATGCTCTGTATATTCTCTAAGATTCGCAAAACTCAGATCTGTATTTGAATGTCATGCTCTGTATAGTCTCTAAGATTCGCAAAACTCAGATCTGTATTTGAATGTGATGCTCTGTATAGTCTCTAAGATTCGCAAAACTCAGATCTGGATTTGAATGTCATGCTCTGTATAGTCTCTAAGATTCGCAAAACTCAGATCTGTATTTGAATGTGATGCTCTGTATAGTCTCTAAGATTCGCAAAACTCAGATCTGTATTTGAATGTGATGCTCTGTATAGTCTCTAAGATTCGCAAAACTCAGATCTGGATTTGAATGTCATGCTCTGTATAGTCTCTAAGATTCGCAAAACTCAGATCTGTATTTGAATGTGATGCTCTATATAGTCTCTAAGATTCGCAAAACTCAGATCTGTATTTGAATGTGATGCTCTGTATAGTCTCTAAGATTCGCAAAACTCAGATCTGTATTTGAATGTCATGTTCTGTATGATACAATTCTTCTAGCAGAATTATTCATTATACTTTCACACTCGAGAATCGGGGCAGGAAGTGTTTTACAAAAGACTCCAGGGCCAAAGGGAAGAACAATTAGCGACCGTTACGCACAGATGTGGCCAGCAATTTGAATATAAACTGTACCTTTATTAAAACGGACCCCCCCCCCCCGCGGGCAGTGATAAGGGTCGCCTGATAAGCGCCCGCGGGTCATTAAGACTGCGGGTCGCAATTAGGGTCACAGCCTACTGGTATTAATTGAAACTTATAACGGCTCAATGTACGCGGGGGCACTTCTGTTGACAGATCAATTCTACTGGAGGGTGTGAGTTGTCGTGCCTTGACCAATTGAACACTCACACAGCATTGTTATGTATATATGAAGCAGTGTCTATCTGTTAAAGATTATCGTGAAATAAACTATACTAAAATAGTTTTAACATTTATTATAGAGAGATGGGAACTGAACTATTGTTTTCATTTTTATTGTGTATATTATTGAACATAACACTTTCTCGCTGTGTACAGTTTTATTGATTTATATCCGAACTATTATAGAGATGTTCGATAGGCGACCCGGCAAGTGCTCGAGTTACCATTAGTTCGAATCCTTCACAATGACGGCGTAGTCCATCGAAAACCTTCGATAAATTAATAAAACTGTGGAGAAGTAATGCTGATTTATTTCATAATTTCTTTTTGTTAGTAGCCAATATGATCTTCTGTTATTTCTACTATAAATGGGAATAAACAGGATTAATTATTCTGTTATTACTAGTACTATTGGCTATTGGTCCTGGTTAGTTGCCGAATATAACCAGTACAGGTTAGGACATCCCATCTCTCAATAGAAAATAAACTACTAATCTACAAAGTTATACTTAAACCAATCTGGACATACGGAATGAGCTATGGGGGACAGCAAAAAAGTCGAACATCATATACAATCATATATCGTATACAATCCATTCAATCAAAAGTTCTGAGAACAATTAGGGTGGTCTGAAAAGTTTCCGACCTAACAAAGCTTTTATTTTAGCTTTTATTTATTTTATTATCATCTTCATGTTGAGGTCGGAAACTTTTCAGACCACCTGTGTACGTCAGCAACAAAACCCTTCATTAATATTATATAGATATTAATATACCTTACATTCTTCAACTCATCCCTTCCAAGTTCATAAAATTCCATAGTAACCTATCCAACCACCCTAATCCCCTAGCACATTCATTGCACTGCAGCACTCATCCCTATAATCCTCCTCGGGAGCTACGGGAGTGGCCTCGTGATCTACTATAAATGCGTGACAGCGGGAGTCCTGGCAATGGCCAGTTTCTCGAATCATGTTCTGAGCGTATGTGGCTCTCGTGCGCTTCGACAGTCTCCAGTGGCTGACGGAGGAGCGTGGGTGACTTCCTAAGACTCCGCTTCCTCTTTCGCATGCGAGGGAAGTGACAACCGTTTGTATTTGGGAGGTCTCTGGGCTGCTATGTAATGTAAATACTGTATGAATAAAAATTGTAAATAAGGTATGACTGAAAACATTTATCACAATTACTTATTGCCTAACAAGGCAGATTGTTATTTTATCATAATAAAGTTGTTTTTATCATTTTACATTTAACTGACATACCCACAAACACCACACCACGCCATTACGATCTAGTTGAATAAATAAAATATTTCATTAAAAGGATCTAAAAACTATAGCAGATTTATGTAGATGACTGTACTTGTCGCAAACTATAACAGATTTATGTAGATGACTGTACTTGTCGCAAACTATAACAGATTTATGTAGATGACTGTACTTGTCGCAAACTATAACAGATTTATGTAGATGACTGTACTTGTCGCAAACTATAACAGATTTATGTAGATGACTGTACTTGTCGCAAACTATAACAGATTTATGTAGATGACTGTACTTGTCGCAAACTATAACAGATTTATGTAGATGACTGTACTTGTCGCAAACTATAACAGATTTATGTAGATGACTGTACTTGTCGCAAACTATAACAGATTTATGTAGATGACTGTACTTGTCGCAAACTATGTATTATTTCTGCTTCCGGCTTCCTTTGAGTTATTTGTGTTAAAAACTATTTTTTAAACACCTCCTGAGAGGTGACCCAAAACTCTGTTATTTGACGTGTCCCATATCTTTTATGGCAATTCCTTACGTGACAGAAAAGGAAGGGTTACTATCTTTAACTCGAATCTGTCTTTATGATGGTCAATCCCCTGTGGGCCTTTCGATGTTCGATGGATCACCCAAAAGGGTTTATTGCTTGTCGACTTGTTTCGTTTATGTCCCCTTAGTATTTTTGCCAACTTTCACTCAGCCAATCTCTATCTCTTAAACCATTCTTACCTAATATATTAAACTCACATGTGATGTACAACCTCTGAAATATTTTATCGCTACTTAGAACTGTTGACCAGCTTATTTATTCGCCAGCAATCTAAGCTAAAACTAACTTGTTGAAAGATCTTTGTTTGTCCTGTTACTATGTAGTCACATACATAAACAGTACCTGCAGAATGTAAAGTTTGCGATTTGATGAATTAATATGATTCAAAATCTTGTATTATTGTAATCCTTTAAAATTTGTATATATTATACTATTTTGGACAATATTTTTGCGGCCCTGCCAGATCCGGCCTGAAATCTGACGCACTCGGTGGAGAGCCATTGCATGTAGGGTAGATAACTTGCCACCTCTCTCGAGTACATCCGCCCTCTGGCCTGCTCATTTATCTACTGGCTGTATCTTGCTCGAGAACAAGCAGATAAAGAGAAAAAAAACAACTTTAGTCATACCGTTTGTTTTATATTTGCAAACAGAACGTTTAGAAATAGCAGATAACATACGTATCTCTATGGGATGGGTCAATGAATTCAGAATAGTCACACATATGTTTAAATTCTGATGTTACCTTATCAGGCATATTAACTTCTTTTCAGATTCTTACAATAAAACCAAATAAGATAAAGTTTTTTTGTTTTTTTTCTTGTACTTTGAGTTGGTTTCAATAAATGAAGTAAACAGAATAACATAAGGTGCGCTGACCGATGCATCGATCCCATTGCACCGGAATACGCGCACCACAGGCGACGTAACGCACCACAGGCGACGTAACCCCATGAGCCCAGTTATATATTCCTTATTATATCTTACATTTTCAGTAGAAACGTGTGCCACAGTTGAGACTTATGGTCCCCTTTTTTTTGTAATGAACCCCTTCCTCCCATAAAATCCTACCCCTTTGGGCTGCCTGCTCCCTCACCCTACAGGGACACACTCGTGCCTTAGCCTTCCTAAGTGTATGTTGTAACGCTGTAACTGATTAATATTTGTATATATATATACCAGTGTTTTGATTGTTATTCATAATAAAGTTTTTTAAAAGACTCTCCTCTACAAGATTATTTAACTGCCCGCTTCACGTGCTTGTGGGGAAACACCGTTTGAGGTTTATACCCCAGGAAGGGGAAGAAAAAACAAAATAATAAAATAAAAATATAATAAGTTTTTTACATGGTTTATGGGTTAAGTATAAGTAAATAGGATTTATGGACGTTCGAATCTTTTTTCTTATTAGAATTTTTATATCAGTAGGTAATGGGTAGTAAACGTTTTTCTATTATCTATGCTTTAATAAATTGATCTAAAACTCACGGCAATTTGTTTAGTCCACAAAGGGAGTACAGCAACAGTGGCAATAGCAATGAAAATAAATGATAATGAAGTGTCCTGTGACCTGAGGAAGAACGGTTGCCAACAACGAAGGGAGGTCCATTATTGGACCAATAATGGACTCCCCCATTACCTTATTGGCCTCTCTCTCTCTCTCTCTTATTGTCGATAATTACCTCTCATTTTTAATTCCCTCTCTCCGATATTACTCTCCCTCTGTAATTGTTAGGTTGATTAAGTCTTAAATTCAAATGGGGCCTGATTACTTTCTTTATCGAGTATTTCTTCTTTTGTGGTGGTTTTTTTTGTTAAGTACTCAGCTATCTTTTATTATTTCTTAGTTTGCTTTATGAGATTTTCACAAAAGCAGAAAAATATTTCATGATATTGTCAATTTTTGTTGTTTAAATTACTCTATTATTAATAACTATTAGTTTACAAAGAAAAGATGATTTGGACTTCAAAGACCTCCGGACTTGTTAGGGACCCTATTAGATATTGGATCCGAGTCCTGAACCAGCCAAAGTATTTTTCTTTGTACAATATTTCTACACATGTATTTTTGACTTTCATTTTTTTTTTTTTTCAGGTAATTGAAATTTCGTTTTTCATTTGTTCCGTCTTCTTCTTTTCAAACGTAAGTGTTACCTAGACTTAATATTTATAATCCTATTAATAAAATATAGTTAGCACGTTATATCTCGGATGCTTTGGAACGTATCTGTAACTGTAAAACAAAAATTGAACACATACAGAATCCGTATACACTTCATTCTAATTTTTCTAATGATTTATTCCATTCAAGTGAGATGAGGTAAACAAATTTTGTAGTATTGAATTCTGATAAAGTGATAATACCAACTTAGGTAACATACCACGAGTTATTGAAGAGCTTTCCTGTTTCAAGTTCTAATTATTTCTTCGGCGATTAATTATTATTGATCCGATAACAATAGATATGCTTTGCAATTGGTTATTGGAGTGCGTCGTGGATATATTAACCCTCCATAGTATCCTATGTTTTAGTTTTAAGTTTTAGTATGTAAGTTTTCCCAAATTTGTAAACCGATGATGAGCCCAGCTCACCAGTCCAGTCTATTGATTTTGGAAATTTTAACTGTAAAAAGAAAACTGTTTTTGTAATGCTGCCCTCCTTCAAATGCATTTTATGCTATGCAGGAACAGGAGCCATGAATCTGTAAATTTATTCATGCTATTGTTCATTTGTTTGTAAAAAAAAATTGTGAATAAAACAAAATATCTGTCATTGGCAAGTTCGCAGATAGGCAAAGACTCCCGGCCGCTAAAAGCGCGAACCCCATTACGACCCTGACTTCCTTCCCTGGTGCTTAAGAGGTTACGGTCCTAGTCCATGGCCTCACCTGGAGCACTCTCTTCCTGCTTCCGTATCTGGTCCATCTCTTGGCGGCGGAAACAGATTTATTTCCCACTCATAAATCCTACTCTTTATTAGGGTTGAGGGTTCTCTCCGCCCGTGGTGAAAGTAGGCCTCTCGAGAGACGAACGGGCTGGGTCTATAAAGTGGAATTGCTTCTCAAACTAGAACAATGTCCGCTAATTTTGAGCCGTTAATGGGAAATAAAACAACTAGGTAGATATACAGTTCGTCTTTAACGTTGAGAGCCATTTTAGTGTTTGGCCTAGAACAGGAAATACGGGCTTTGCGCGGGGGGCAACCATTTTTGCAGCCGGAAGTGTGAATAGAACCCTGAACCATCTTTATTGTTTCCAAATATTATTACTAGATATATATGAAAATACCAGATTACCCTAAAGAGCTATGGAGCTCATCTACGCCACTGATATCCACTTGTTTTCTGTAGGTGTACCTACTCCATTTCCTCAAGAAGATGAGTGGAACCCGTTCTAAACTTATTTACTTCTTAATTGTTTAAAAATTATAATCTGCCTTATTAGGCCATAAGTAATTGAGATAAATGTTCTCGTTCATACCATATTTACAATTCATCATTCACTCGCTTGCTCATACAATATTTACAAACAGCCCAGACTCTTCCCAAATCCACATGGTTGTCACCTCTCTCGCATGCCAATTTTTTTCAAACCCCTTTTATTAACATTTTTTACAAACATATGAACACATGAACCACATTCATTAGCAAAATAATAACTTCTCGTGCTGCATACTTAGATGCATTTGAAGGAGGGTTAAATTAAAAAAACAACATTTCTTTTTGCAGTTAAAAATACAACATCAAAATAGACAGGACTAGGTGATGGGGCTCACCTTCGGTTCGCTGCTTTGTCAGCCGCGTAACTGAATCAAGCCAGCGGAGGCTGACGAAGAGCGTGAGAGCCACATACGCTCAGGACATGACACATTGGAGAAACTGGCCATTGCCAGGACTCCCACTCTGAACTTATTAATGACATAGTTAATGAATAATATTAATACCATCAACTATGCCGCGGAAACAGTCCGGAATAGTCTTCAGGTTTGCGATTAGATTGACGTTTTAAGAAATTGCAAAAACTACTTAATGTACCATACTCCTTCCCGTAACATTGGACCGTTCCTTTCTTATGCCACCACTCTCTGGATTCCTCTTCACCTACGTTCCTTTGCTACTTGAATCTCAAACGTGGAGTCGTTGACCACCCTGATGCTTGTTGGAAAGGGTTCCTGAATATTGTTTTCTATTCTGTTCTCGGAAACATAAAAGTGTGATTATTTTCTTAGGAATACTGGTAGACATGTATCTGGTAGTGCATGCTACTAATGGTAAACAGTACATACAAGCCAACATGCGCGTTCATTTCCCATCCAGGATGAACAAATTGATCGGGGTGATTAGCCGAGTGCAGTGGCAATGTATGCAGGCGCACGCCAGGTCCTCTCAAAGCCCAGGTCTTTTGTTCTTGTGTCCGTTTTGTGACTTAATTGTCTCGGTTCGTGACCGGGCGACCACACACAGAGGCCGCAAGTTCGTGACATCACGACCATCCTGCTACCAGTTCTATATGTATCACTTACTCCGTCTTCGTGCTATGTCTCCGCAAACTTTTTAGCCGGGGAGAACTTTCTAGAATAAGTCCGTCTGTGCTTCGTGTCTCTCCTCAAGTCCATGCTACGCCGCTATAGATATTATTATTCTACTTACTTATACTCGAGAGCACGAACTTCACTCTCTGCACTTTGATTCCTGTGTGAGAATAGTCTTGCGCGATCGTGGGATCGTTTCAAAACATCGTTATCTTAAACCATACCTCCCTTCATAAATGAAGTTTCCAAGCTTGGAGAAAATCCATTGTGACTGCTGGTTGAGAAAATTTATGTTTTAGACATACTAACGATCAAATATTGAAATTCCTAAGTTTAATTATAAATAATTTTACTGAAAAATCCTTTTTAATCAGTGTGGCTAGATGGACGTGAATAATTCATACTTTTGAGCGATCAGACAATTAATTTTTATTAATCTCACAAAGGTTATTGTCCTCGTAAAAATACAAGAGGCGAGAATTATTACTTATTATTTAATCCATAATGAAAATAATAAATTAATGAAAATAATGTGGATTACAAGTCGAAGTGGTGTAATGTCCAAGAAATTGTCAAAATCTTAAGACAGTTTTAGGTCCGGTTAGTGTTGTTTACAATGATTCCTAGGAACAAAAGTTACGAAAAGTCAGTTGTTAATTTTTTATATTTCAGTTAAGGTCCAAATGTAGTCATGTATTTAAATAAATTAAATCATAAAGAACTACTTGTAAGAAAACTGGAGCGTGTAATCACGGAGAAATATCCCTTTATTCCCTGGAGAACTTAAATGCCAAGCCATGCTTAGAGTTCCCGACGCGCTGTTTAACTCCAAAGTCACCAATTACACGCTCGAATTATAACCTAAGTCTATCTCGAAGAAACTTTCCTCCTTGTACGCTCCAATAGGCACAAATATTGCATATTTCCCCTTGGAGAGTGGTCGATAATAAAATAGGTCTGGGGTCATAGCAACCATATTGTCTAACCAGTGTGTACGTGATCAGCCTGCACTCGCAGCATATGAGCGCCCCTTTGCTCAATTTGTGAATGCTCACCTACAGCTTTATAATCTCTTTGTTACCTACTTGCCAAGGGCTGTGAATTAAAGTATAAATAAAAATGGTGCATGGAAGATATAATCATTAAAAAAAAAAAAAATAAGTATGATATGAAATTAATATGTCAATGTGTAAACCAAGTATGAGTGAATGCATTCCACATAACACAACATTCGAAAACTACAAGCATTAAAAATTAATTAATAACAATTTTTATTATGATAAAATTACAATCTGCCATAAGTAATTGTGATAAATCATCTCATTCATACCAATTTACAATTTTCATTCACTCGTTCATTCATACTGTATATAGAAACAGCCCAGAGGCCCCCCAAATCCACATGGTTGTCACCTCCCTCGCGTTCGAAAGAGGAAGCGGAGTCTTGGGAAGTCCCTCACGCTCCTCCGTCAGCCGCGTCACTGGATCAGAGCCAGCGGAGGCTGACCAAGAGAATAACAGAAACTTATTACTAGAGATAAAGGTCTACAATTTTGTGGTTGTGGTTGTCCAGACAACGCTAAACCCAGCTGGCATTGTGCTCTTTCTTCTAAGATACTGAGAACTTTAATGAGCATGGGAGATTGTAAGGTGATTAAAGACAGTTTTTAGTTGATGTCATCACGCTAAATAATCACTGCACGAAATGTAGCGATTAGTTAATTCAACCGACGAAGCCAGCTGAAGCATCTGATTGGCCATTTCAAAATCATGCATCGTTCGTGAATGAACGGCTATAACCTAGTTATAACCTTCTTCTAAAATTGAAGAATTCCTACAATATTTAGACTCTCCGTGTAGTTTCTACGTAGTGCTTCCTGTCGTCCGGCTCACCGAAGTGACATCCCATAGAACTCTTTGCTTGTTGGAATTCTCTCTATATTCGATGAATAAGGTTCTTCCATTTTGTTCCAGGCAAACAGGCATACATCTGCCTATGTTTGTATTAGCTGACCCTGCTGAAGGAAAGTAAGACGAAACGGTAAAACTTGCGGACATGGAATTATTCGACAGCCCCCCCCCCTAGGACACAGGGAGCAGACACAAGACTATGGTAATGGTGGCCCTCATGAATCCCTTATTCGGCAGTCGATCCGGTATTCATAACTGGCAAGAAGACTCAAAGGGTCGCCCGATCTGTCCGGAATCGCTGATCAAAGGGCTTTAAGACACGCACTGGGTATCCTTTGGCACTTAGCGGCCTTTAGTCTCATCCAATAACCCTAGGCTGCCCTTACTAACCTTATCGCCGCCACACATGTCCCTACAGGCTCTCTACATTGGCTGTTAGTGTCTGCGCCAATGAACTCTACATGGAATTTCATTAGCTAGTATTTTTCTTTTAATTTTTACAAACTTATAATTAAGCAATCCAATAATGAAAGATGGTGAGTAAAAATTGCGTGTATAGCTCAAATATTGACCCTCGAAAAACCTAAACCTAATGACTAGGACCTAAGTCTAAAAAAAATTATATTATTTTCGACTTATAACTAGCATCAATGTGGGAAAAGCACTATTAAACTCAAACTTTTACTTTCTAAATATAAAGACTCTGTGCATCACTGAACTCCCTCATTATATCATGGCCGAGACATTTCTAGGGTCTAGAATAGTTAGTTCCAAAGTAACGAATTAAGTCACATACAAAATAGTGAAAAATATACACAAAGTAATAAATTAATTTATTTTTACTAAAGATTTTAATAGTAAAGAAACGAGTTTTAGTGGGGATGGTCATTAACGCATGACCTAATCAGACTGAAAAAGGAATTTTACCTTTGTTTTTTACAACTACCTTTAAATTTGAGGGGACGTGGAAGTATTAAAATGGGACAATTGAAACAGGCACAAAAGCAAATGACAGTTACTCCCTCCGCCCTATACTGATCAAAACGTCTTCATTGTGATAAAATTACAATCTGCCTTATTAGGCAATAAGCAATTGTATAAATGATTCATACAATATTTACAAACAGCCCAGAGCCCTCCCAAATCCACATGGTTGTCACCTCCCTCGCTATGCAAAAGAGTAAGCGGAGTCTTGGGAAGTCCCCCACGTTCCTCCATTACCCGCTAACCGAATACGAGCCAGAGGAGGCTGACTAAAAGCGCGAGAGCCACAGACGCTCAAGATATGATAGGAGAAACTGGCCATTACCAGCACTCCCACTGTCACGCATTTATAGCAGGTCACGGGCCCACTGCCGTTTCAGTCTCCGAAGAGGATTATAGGGATGAGTGGTGCAATGCAATGACTGTGCTAGGGAATTAGGGTTGGATAGGTTACTATGGAATTTCAGGAACTTGGAAGGGATGAGTTCAAGAATGTAGGTTATATTAAGATCGTTATGAAGGGTTTTGTTGCTGACGTAATAAGGGGCATTTACTATTGTTCTCAGGACTTGTGATTGAAAGGATTGGATACCGCGCTATACAAGTACATATTTGTGTTTTGCTATGGCACCTCGCCTTTTAACAATAGTAATAAATACAATATTTGCTAAGGTTACATACAAGTTATGTATAAACTTTACGTTACGCTTTGATGTTGGTTCCGAATCACCTGTTACATATCCAAGCTGTCACACGTTCCATTCACCGTTCCTTGGAGTTAGTACTTAGTGCAAAAGCGGATCCTATTAAGTTTTCATGGGTGCACTCCCAAGACTCCCTCCCCTCCTCCAACTGCTGCGATTACACAGCACCCTAAGACTTTAGATGCTTCCCTTTAATAAGTTAAAGCAAGGGCCGGCTACGAAGGGTCTGGCAATATCTTTGAGCGGGTTCTCTCTCGCTGTTTAACCAGGATATTGGCTCACGGACCGTAACCTTGTCTAAATAATAATTTAGTTTGCCCATCTTGCCCTGTGCAAATACCCTATGCAATCAATCCTTGTCGGAATATACAACTTTCTCATTTAGCTTAGTTCAATTTACAAAACTGTTTTTGTTCTAATTAGATTAGATTCTTCAATAGTTTTACCGTTTTCCATAGATTTAGTTTTCCTAAATAAAGATGCAAAAATACCAGTTATGTTATTATTTAATGATATAATTAATAAAATAAAAAGATACACGATACAAGCCATTTTGCCACAAGGCATTCTGAAAATAGAGAGATAGCGATGGGATGTGAAAAATCGGTTACCTTTTGTAGATTGTATGTCCGCTAAAAAAATTTAATGTTACATGCCCTTACTTATTTATTAATAGGTTTTTGTCAGATTCAAATAACATGTTTCTAAATACCAAATACATATTTAGTTATTATTAATTACTTATTTATTTTTAGTCTGATTTACCCAGTATTTTACTTAAAGGAATGATACCAATCAATAGCACCTGTTACAATATTTAAGCGTTCCTTTCCCTTTTCTTGTCGCTGGTTTTATCTACGCCATCTGACGGAAACGGGAAGTTGTGGCCATTGATTATTGAGGCTTGCGCATTAAAGGTCCCACTACTTCTTAGTAGATAGCTCCATCCCAACGCTTCTTCATTAAACACTTATCAAAAGCTGCAGGCTTCAATCTTTGTTAAAACAAGCTAATACGTAGTTTTGCATTAATCTGAAGATTTCCTCAAGTAATACAAATTACTTTTTAGTTTATTGATTATAAGTTTTAGTCCTTTTCATTTACTTATTATTAAAAGTGCTTATCAATGTTGATTTTTATTTTATTCTTTATTTCTCTTAATATACCTCGTAAGTTAGGCTTGACATTACTCTGTTTACATAGTTTATTTAAATTTTATTATGTACACAGGTGGTCTGAAAAGTTTCCGACCTCAACATGAAGATGATAATAAAATAAATAAAAGCTTTGTTAGGTCGGAAACATTTCAGACCACCCTCGTATATCATCCAAGTTCATGAAATTCCATAGTAACCTATCCAACCACCCAGTCATTGCACTGCACCACTCATCCCTATAATCCTCCTCGGAGACTGAAACGGCAGTGGCACGTGACCTGCTATAAATGCGTGACAGTGCGAAACCTGGCATAGGCCAGTTTCTCCAATCATGTCCTGAGCGTATGTGGCTCTCGCACTCTTCGTCAGCCTACACTGGCTCGTATCCGGCGACACGGCCGACGGAAGAGCGTGGGGGACTTCCCAAGACTCCGCTTCCTCTTTTGCATGCGAGGGAGGGATACAACCACGTTTGATTTGGGAGGCCTTTGGGCTGTTTGGGCTTTAAATACTGTATGAATGATGAATTGTAAATTTGGTATGAATGAAAACATTTATCACAATTACTTATTGCCCAATGAGGCAGATTGTAATTTTATCACAATAAAGAAGTTTCAGTTAGTTATGTATACCAATAGAAATACGTATATAATCGAGGAAATAAAATAATCGTACCCGGTACACCCACTACCTGCGGGTACTTTGTTTGCTGTGTTGGCAGAAGAGATTTCATATTGGGAAGATCGTCCTCTCGCGCATGTCAGTTTGAAAAGCACCCTACAACATATTAGGGAGGTTGGTTGAATAATTGTTAAAAAGATGTATTTATAGAAGTCTTTGATTTTATTGGAGGGAGGGACACTAAGCATTTGGAGACATTTTCTTTAATAATAAACGTTTCGCCCAAATTCAGGCTCCACAAACTCGCCAATGAAATCATTAAAAACATGTAATTGTATCAATAACTAATAATATTATCATTAGTTTTCGAGCAAATGAAATATTTTATTGGTGATTTAGTTACACTTTAAAGATGGCTAGTGGCGGAGCGTGGGTCATTAGATAAATAAATAAATTTGTTGCTCAGACCCAAGGCTGTGAGCAATGAAAAAACTGTTAAGTAATAATGTTTCTTATTATTTCATAATGTTATTAAATTGAAAGTAAGTAGAGCTGTTACTGTCTCAGTTTCTAACCAGATGGTTAAATTCTAGTCATGCTTATGACTAATGGTTATTCATTAATAATTACCTTTGAATAACTTTTATAGTCAAAAGGTTTTGCTTATCAGAGGCCCTCGTACAAAGTAATCTAACCAGATGTCTACCGTCGGGGGATTATCCCACATACATCGAGTTTAGAAAGTCGACTAGTCGATAAGGCATCGATTAATCCCCGCCAACAATCGAACAGAGCCGACAAAAAACACTTATGTGCGACTCACCCTCCGGTCACTAGTGACTGCCACACTGATTACAACTGACGTGTCAATTAGACAGTGTAAGCTTAAGGGACAATTGTAAGCCCGAGGCGAGTAGGCGGAGAAATATTAATTACTCCTGGTTACCGACTGTCACCAACCCACACGTAATCCCTGCTTTGTTGTATCGTAAACCATCTCCTGATGTCAAGGATCGAGTGAGTTTGAATCCTGATGTGCTAGGCAGGGGCTGAACAGATCTAATAATAAATGTATGTAAGTTTGTTTTAATAATTCAATAACTGATTTTATTAATCTGTAAAGAATTAGAATTATAAGGATCAAACGATTGAACAATATAACTTAAACGAAATAAACATACCTGTAAAGATTAGTTAAATTACACGTTATTTACCAGGTATTCTAGTGGATAGCCACGACACAAACAATAAACTTAAGTCTTATCTAGAAAGTAACCTTCACACAACTCAGCTTTTCAATAATCTTCTTAACACTATTGACGTTGTGCCTCATACATTCAGATTCAAAGCGTTCTAACCAATCTGAAGGATTTTGTTTTTTATCAAATTTTTCTATAATAAATTTCTTTTCTACCTCCTGCAGTTTAATTTAATGAAGCTTCTAATTCCTTGATTTTCTGATTAAAAAAATTGTCCTGATTTGAATTGGATGATCCTAATGGAAAGTTGTTAAAACAAAGGTTATCATCTTCATCAAAATACACTTTCTTTAAATCTTCATCTACTTTAATGCCTACTTTCCGATATCCCTTGACTGGTCTTATTGCGGAGACAGCGTTTTTAATAGTTGATTTTGTTAGTAATTCCTAATGATGTTGTAGAATCCGAAAATCAGCTGGCAAAGTGAACCGTAATTGTTTATCTTCAGAAATTTCCACTAGTTCATAATCACCTTCGTCTGTTTTTATGATATGTACAAATAATTTGGATTCCTTTGTTTTCTGATTCAATTTTCAATCAATAACTTGTAATTTAATTTGTAGGTTGGTTTTAATAATTCAATAACTGATTTTATTAATCTGCAAAGATTTACAATGGCATTAGAATTATAAGGATCAAACGATTGAACAATATAACTTAAACGACATAAACATACCTGTAAAGATTATTAATTAAATTACTCGTTAGTTACCAGGTATTCTAGAGGATAGTCATAACACAAACAATAAACATAAGTCTTGAAAGTAACCTTCACACATCAAACACAGCTAAGTAACTAACCTTCACACAACAAACACAGCTAGCTAGTTCTCAGCTGGAGTTTACATGTATGTAGTCATCATACTATATAAATAATTATTATTAATAATGTTTAAATTAGTATGGTTTGTTGGATGTTAGTCACATGATGTTTGTATTGAATCGAAGTTCTACACTACTCACTTAAATAATTAAATCCAGACGCTAAGAGACAATTTCTTAAGAAGTCTTTTATTTTTTGTAGTCGCAGCAACTCGGTTATGTTGGTTATATAATGGCAGCCATACCCACGAGATACCACATCGTCCATTTCTCGCCTAATCTCCTTCAGTATCTCATGGGCACTAATTACCTCGTCCTGAGTTAGCGCCACCTGCTGTCCTTCGGGAGTGCTTCAGTCGTTAGGTTATCTTAGTTTTTTGTCGGGAGCGTTCTTTCAGATTTTAAATAGCACAGGGATAATTTCAGTCTAAAAGTCTTTCCCACGGGGGTTCTGTATCTATATTACAAGTTTTACAGAGTGTATCTATTCAACCATATGCCAACCTTGTTGTTAACTACAGTACCTACATAAGAGATGAGAAGGGGGCACACAAGGAACAGTACTCGCACAATTACTTAAGAGGAAGCGGAGTCTTGGGAAGTCACCGAATAAGACCCAGCGGAGGCTGATAATAATTTGGACTGGAAAGTCATCTCTGCCGAAACTACATTCCAGATCAAACTAATTGGCTCTAGTGGTTGTATGCAAGTTGGCACAGCCCCCAACGCCCCTTCATCCTAGTACACAATGATATGGATTAAGGTGTAGAGAGCGGCCTAATCCAGACTGAGATACCTGACTGAGGGCTTTGATAGTCCTTTGTGAGGGCATCTGCCGGCCCTAATAGGCCATATGCACCCTCCCTTGTGTATTTAGGGCTCCATTGTGCCCTGCCAATCTGGAGGGGGGGGGGCGATATTTCATAGCAAGGTCTATTATATGTCGCTAATGCGGGTCGTTATATCTAGGATAAATCATAGGTCTGGTATAGGCTGTCCATTAGCGAGGAGGAAATTAAATTTTTGTTACAGCTAATATGTCTGTCTGCCTGTCGCCTGCATCTGTGACAAGTCCCCCAATATGCACTATTGTAGTCTGTCAAGTTGATTTTAGTCATTTAGAATTATTATTATTATTATTACAATAAACTTTATTCTAATAAAATTATAACCTGCCTCTTTGGTCAATAAGTAATTGTGATAAATGTTTTCATTTACTATAAACCAAGAGACCTCCGAAATCCACATGGTTGTCACCTCCCTCGCATGCGAAAGAGGAAGCGGATTATTCGAAGTCCCCCACGCTCCTCCGGCAGCCGCGTCAACGGATACGAGCCAGCGGAGGCTGACGATGAGTGCGAGAGCCACAGACGCTCAAGACATGATAGGAGAAACAGGCCATTACCAGCACTCCCACTGTCACGCATTTATAGCAGGTCACGAGGCCACTGCCGTTTCAGTCTCCGAGGAGGATTATAGGGATGAGTGGTGCAGTGCAATGACTTTGCTAGAGGATTAGGGTGGTTGGATAGGTTACTATGGAATTTCATGAACTTGGAAGAGATGAGTTCGAGAATGTAAGGAATATTAAGATCGTTGTGAAGGATTTCCTAGGACTAAGTTAGGAATAATTCACCTACTGATTTTACGGACTGTTAGACTGAATTTATATACTAATTTTAAATTTTGAACTATGCCCATAGTTTCCAAATTGTTACCTTGATTGTCAAACCATTGAGCAAATTGTCATCCGTATGTACTGTCGTAATAATGGGCGTTTTTTTTTTCTTTTCTTATCTAGCGTTAGGTAGTCTGGCCTATTTAAAAGCAGTGTACAGTGCTACAGAAACCATTAGAAGTTTAGTCATTTCATTTCATTTTTCGCCACTTGTAGACTATTTTATCTCACAACGTGTGATGAAGTACATTCCAGATGACAGACAGGTCCGTGCCCAGCAGCAGTTAGGTCGGATAGGTCGAGGCACACAGTATCCATTACCTGATAAGGTACAAAATTGAGAGGCAGCGTGCTCCTGCGTGCCGCTAATGCCGAACTATTAACTCGGCCAACGCCACACCGCTCCTGAATATTTCAACGTCCAACCATCCTGAGCAGGATTTTATTCATCAACTCCTCACTCGCTCTCTTCGTGGAGGAAATATGAACAAAGTAGTATATGAAATATGAATAAAGTAATACAGGACTCACAATATTCATGGAACCCTGCGCGATTCCTTCTGCTTTTAGGTATTTTATAAGCGGAGGATACTGCCGGGGTAGGGGGAGGGGTTCCCTCATCAGCCTCAGCTGTAATTTTGTTCCCCCTAATATCTTTAAGAGGCTTTAAAACTCTTCTTGTCTCGAGTGATTATCTTATATTTTATACAGCGATAGCACCATCGCCGACATAACAGTTTTTTTGTTTTTTTTTTATGCTATGTTATTAGAAAATATGCTGGGGTACTCCCTTTACACTAGTGCTTTTCTTCCCATCGAGCTCTTAAACTTTTTAGTGGGATTTCCACTTAAATAGTAATGTTCTTTCTCAATTCCTCTAATGTTATTCCTGACATAAATGAAAAAAATGTTGGTAATCATACTTTATCAAAAATAAAAAGCTGTGATATGAACCGCACAACTCTCAGGGTTTCGCCCAAACCTGGCTGCTGTAACGTGATACAGACCACTCCGTACGTATAATTATGGATGAAGACATCTGCTATCTGCGGGTCAATACATCCCAGGACAAGTGTTTATGGAACTCCCGAGGATGGAATTGAAAGACGTTGATTATCCCAGCGATGAAGTGTTGACTTAGGACGGGATAGGACATCATATTACTCCTCACAAAGAGCAAAGGCCCTACTTTCAAAGTGATAAAAGCCTTAGTAAACATGTCGTGTATTCAAGAAACCATTTTTCGAAGAATATTCGTGCTGTGAAACTTGCTAAAAAATTGACTCTATTTGAAGTAGGTTAGAACAAGATTATTTTTGGAATACCTTTGAAAATCTTTTCTTACTTACTTTACTTTGTGTTAAAGTCTTTTTTGTCTCCTTGACGATAGGGAAAAAAATCAAAATTGCGTTGCGACTTTCCTTGGTGCTCAGATATTATTTTATTTGTTCTTAATTATTAGTAAATATAATAATGGTCTGATTACACTATCCTGTACATCTGTGCTTATACTACTAGAGATGGCCTAAGCCGAAGCACTAACTCCAGATGACACATCTCGTTAGCCATTAGTTTAAACTTCCAGTCTATGCTTATTGCCTGGAATATCACCTAGTAGAGTTTATCTGCGGATGAAGATCAGTCAATGGCAAGTAATTGGTGTTTGAAAACCGTCTAATAAATGCCCAGACCATTCGGTGAAATTACCAATCTTTAAATACCTCTAAATGCACTCTCCATTCTCACTGACGGATCCGCTGATCCCCTACCTCTTCTTGAATGTTCTTAGCCACAGATTTACTTTGTAGGTCTAATACCCATCCCTAATCCCCTAGCACAGTCATTGCACTGCTCCACTCCTCCCTATAATCCTCCTTGGAGACTGAAACGGCAGTGGCCTCGTGACCTGCTATAAATGCGCAACAGCGGGAGTCCTGGCAATGGCCAGTTTCTCCAATCATGTCCTGAGCGTATGTGGCTCTCGGGCTGTTGGTCAGTCTCCGCTGGCTCTTATCTGGTGACGTGGGGGGACTTCCCAAGACTCCGCTTCGTCTTTCGCATGTGAGGACATGCGGATTTGGGAGGCCTCTGAGCTGTTTGTAAATATTGTACGAATGAGCGAGTGAATGATGAATTGTAAATATGATATGAATGAGAACATTCATCTCAATTACTTATTGCCTAATAAGGCAGATTGTAATTTTAGCACAATAAAGAAGTTATATATATATAATATCCATCCATCATTCAATAAAACAGTTTCACACTGCACATATCTCACTAGCTGTTTACTGTCAACGTACAACTGAGCGAGGAGATGTACTTGATAACAGCACGCTACTTGTACTGATATCATCAGTACCTCGGTACCCATCACGGGCACATTTGTCTTAGTGCTAAAACCCTTACATAATTCTTGCAGGCCTAACATACGTGATTAGGTACCGAACCCATCACTTCATAGAGAATATTCGCTTGAATTGCAATAAAAAACGAATTCACCCGATATAATTTACAAAACATGATCTAGGTTATAAATAATCATCTTCTTAATTCTTTATGAGATATCCGAGCAAAAATAAATTCATGAATAATTCGAATAAAAAAAAAGTAATTGTTGAAAAATATCTTCCTAAAAATATATATATATTTTTTTAAAGCTGACTACTCCTACCTTCATTCAGAGCATTTCCTTGTCATAATACTTTGAGTATTTAAAGAAGAAAAAAAAAGTGTGTTTTAAAGTGAAATTATAAAGGGTAGATTTAGGCGTTGGTTTTAGGGCTGTATGAATATTCCATTTAGATTTATATTCCCACAGGGAAAAGGACGGGTGGTTTTAGGTTTCATTCTCTGCCCAATGTATTCACGTCCTCCGCCTTTTCCTCGCAATGATGATATTTTGTTCGGACAGTTTTCAGCGTTCCTTCAGTTCGGTATTTAGTTACACCGGGTTTCATGGTGTACCTTCGAAAAGAGGGATACTTCCCTTGTTTGTAATTATGGTTGTCCATTCGATATTAAAGAGAGTCCTCCAAGGCCGGACTTTTTACGGGAATCACCATGACGATGGGGTAACTGGCCGGGCGCAGAGCCACACGTGCTGCTCTTTAACGCCTCGGAGCGGAACCGAGGCTATTAATTGCAGGCGTTATCTGCCTTCAATTGCTAATGGCCCTTGCGACAGATGGGGCACCAGCCGCTGCCCGAGGAGGTGTCTTGCAGGGGGCACGTCCGAGTACTGTCTTGTATTGCTTATCTTTTTTTTTTTTTGAAAGTTATATTTGAAATGTTAATAACTCAGCAATAAATTATTCGATCGGAATTTAGTGTACGAATGACAATGTCTGTGTTATCTTACATCAGTGTGGGCTTCTCAAAATGATTAGTGTGTTAAAAAACAAACAGAATTTGTTTGTAAAAAAGTGACTTTTTCTCCCAACCCTTTGAGGGACATCGCATTCAAATGTGTTTCGCACATTTATTATGACTCGGTAGGTTCTGACTTAATGTGAAACTAAAATAACAATCGTTTATTTCGATTGGAATGTTTTATGTAAGTTATATACTTGGAAGAGGGAGTCATCAAAATGTGCCATAAAAAAAAAGCAAGGTTATTCGGGTAAAATTGTCGTTTCTGAGACAATATGTCAACATGAATCATTATGCCATGTATTTTATTTTCCATGAGGAAATTATATATTTCAACGAATCATTAATGAGCTAGTCTTAAGTTGGCTGTTCGCAGCTCTGGTGTTCCTCGAGTGGTCTTAAACGAGTAACTCTATCCCTTAAGTTTTCTTTCTTTCAATCTTAACAGGCTGTTTATTATTCAATTGTGTTTGTCTAAGAAACTTTTTCAGGAATAGGAAATTAATTATTCATAAGTTGCTCTAACTGTGTATGCCTTATGCAATATCTTGCCCGGCTTAGCGAGATGATAATCGGATAACTATCGATTGGTATCAATTTTAATGACGAGAAGTTCTCCGTGGCCGTTCTGTGCTATTGATGGCCAATGTAAACGGATCAAAACGTCATCGGGGAGGAAGTGGTTGTTTGCCGGAAGTTGTAAGTAGTTTGTGAATGATTTAACAGGCATGTCTCATCAGGAAACATTTTAGCCGCTAATAACCTGTCTGTGGTCGTCGGTTCATGTTTTCACGAAACACCAGCCGTTTTTGTTTTTTTATTACAGTCCCTTAGTATAAATCTTATACCGAATCTGTGGCGTTGGAATCCATAACCAGTGCTGTCCAGGTTTAATTCCTCAGGGCTTTTAACGATTTATATAGATGAAGATCGTTTCATATCTTATTTTAAATTTTGTTTACTCATTGAGAACCGTTCTTGTGAGCAACACTGACTGCCCTCAAAATGGCAATGTAAGTTACGGAAAGTACATTCTTGAAGAGCAGAAGAAATGAGGTTTTTTTTTTGTTGTTTCGAGTGTTGGACACCGCCACCACAAAACAACTCTTCTGTGCATTCTTCTTTTAGAAGGGTCGTAAGTTTTGTTGTGGGATAGCTACAGATATATTTGCTAGTTCTATGTTAGGTCTTCTCAAGTCCTCCAGGAAGGATGTTTCGTATCTGAGCTGACCTTCCCCCCCGAGGAATATGCCCCAAGTACCCTCATGATTTCCCTGCTAAGTGGAAGGCGGTGTCCTCCGGACAAGGAAACCAGGAGCAGGATTATTGAAACGTCGGCAGAAGAGCTCGCCCTGAGTGGTGGCTCCAATTTGTGAGTTGGAATATCCCAAAAACCACTTACGCGGCGGAGATAAGGAGCGGGCCTCAAGGCCTCCTGCATCTGGTCGGTTGGAGGAACCGCTTACGCAACGGACCTAAGACCTTGAGGAATTTCCACCGTTCCCGGAAAGAATCCGGGACTAAAAGCTCCGAAAAGGGAGGATAAAAGCGGATAGATCCAGGCAATTGAAATAAATTATTCAGAGAGCAAACCGCCCTCATTTAGATAACGCTGAATTAGTTGCGTTTTTCCAAACCGAAAATAGAAACTTGAAGCCA
The DNA here is from genome assembly GCA_930367205.1 of Acanthosoma haemorrhoidale. NCBI lineage: Eukaryota > Metazoa > Arthropoda > Insecta > Hemiptera > Acanthosomatidae > Acanthosoma > Acanthosoma haemorrhoidale. Next base: position 114,762,222 of record OV884013.1, on the reverse strand, counting down.
TCCGACCGATACGCTCCTCATTCCGCGGATGGTTCGGTAGTCTCAGCTGAATTCAACTAAATCTACGAATTATCTTAAACTTTTAATGTATAAACGTGCAGACGAGTTTGCTATGAGAAATCGGCTTAGATTTATGATCCCTGGGCAACGTTTTGACGTTCTATGTATGGCTTCATAACAAGGAAGAAAAGTAGGCGTTGAAAACCAAAGAGTGCAGTGTGGGTAGATAATAAAACAGGTATATGTATGACAGATGACATGCAACTAACAGTCATGGATCAACCACACTGTAAATGTTTCCTAGTTTGTATTAGAATTTCAAAGTAGTAACATCTACAAGTAGTTCTTGTTATAAGTACCTGATGTTATAAGTACGTAGTTACTATGTAAAAGCTTAAATTAGTAAATTTGTTGCAAATTCTCCATCAAAAACTTAAAAAAGTATTTTAAAGACAAACTGTTTGTTCTTCAACATTAACATTGGGTAAGTACATGTACAACATGCTGAGGTTAAGTAGCATACAGGATATTGTTTAAGTCCCCCCTGGTTGTGAGCATTGGCCCTCTCGAAATATTTTGTCATAATTATTATTAATTAAACAAAGTAACGGTGAAATCACTCCTTAGATCTGTAATTAATAAACCGAATTTACTATTAAATTGTACAGGCTATCACATAAGGGAGAGATAGGTCCTACCCTATAGAAGGTAAAGGGTTGGCCATGTTAGCTAGAGGCTAAGGTAAACATCGATACCACTCAGTAAACTATCGATTACAACTCGACTCTCGCCTCCATATCCGATTTCCTCTCTCCATTGCCAGTTTCCGCTTTCATTTTCTTCCAGACCTTTTATTCACCAGCGAACTGAACTGATGTGAGTATGAGTGAGAAAAACAGAATGATATTATTAATCAAATCTTTCCTTACAAGTACTGCAGTTTTATCTAAGTTACTTAAATGCTAAGAAATATCTACCAAAATATCTGAAATAGTTAACTCAAGACATTTGTTGACATTCATTTTTAATTTAATGGCGTACAGCAATCTGCTGTATTTAGTGAACAGGTTTATTTTACAACTAGATAAATTCCATTAGATAAACAAGAAATGCAATCATTGATACTCTTGTATTTTGCAATGGTTTAATATTCTATTGTATTTATTAAAGGTGTTCATATTTTTTTTTTAACATTGGAGAGCTCTATTTATTCATTCTTATGAGAGGACAATTTTAATGAATTTGTACATGCAGGAAGATGACATGGCGTTGAAAATATTAGAAAAAGCATTAAAAGAAAATAAATGTCTGTACAAAACCTTTTTTGAGCCCCTTCGTGAATAAAGTCACTTAGAGGAGGAAATTGCTCAAAGATGCTTCTAGTATTGTATGAGATGTTGTGAAGGGACAAAATGTTGTGAAGAAACCACTAAAAAACTTTTCGTATTTTCGTATACCCACGCAATTTGTTAAATGTCTATTTCTGTGATGGAAAATATACTTTATTTTTTAATTGAAGGTTAATTTTTTTGTTGCAAATTCAACTCTTTGTAAGGAGTCTAAAATTTTAAGTCGGGATAAATCGCCAACAGGGTTATAAATTTTGTTCATATTATAATATTAAGACTTGCCTTTGATTTAAATTTGAAATTAGTGGGCATAAAAGGGCGGCAAACGACCCGTGGAAAAAGAGGGGTGCTTACAAAACAAGATGGCAAAGAGGTTGTTCTGCTGGTTATCCCCGGGAGATGGGGTGTTGGATGAAGATTTGGAGTTTGGGAAGAGTCTTTTGTTTGTGTGGTGAATGAGGAGAGTGAAATTTGTGAAGCTTGAAGAAATTTTGTTGAGTGGTGATTGGATAAACAGGAGAAAGATTGAACGAAGAAGGGTTTTATTAAGAAAGGAAGTTTGAGGTGATAGCAGTGGATTTTACTGATGGCGTGGCAGTCACAGCGAATGAAGCTAGAAGAAAAGGACGTAAAAGTTAGTCAATCTGTAAATAATAGTAAAGGTAAATGAAAATTGTTAATAACATTGTAATTTATCACAGGCTGGTTTATTAAAGAGTTAAAGTTTTGTTATATCTAATCTAACCTCAGATAAAAAACATAACAATTGGCGCCCGAAAAAACTAAAGTTCAAGTATTTGTGATTCTGTTAGAGAAGCTTATCTTAGTAAGGTTATTTGGTTTTGGTGGTTCACCTAATGGAACCCTACCCCCTCTTGAAGTTTAAAAGAACCTTACATCTTATTCCTTAAAACATCAGCCGCTACAACTTTTTCCGATTCTTTTATCAAAATTCCTTTCCCACGCCTCATGTCGTACAGTCGTAGCCCGGAAAGACTACGGCTGGATGAAGTGCCCACCGATGACTCCGTATGAAATTCTTGAACTGACTGTGAAGTCTCCTCGACTATAAATTAGCCCTCCGGCCGATAATATATCTGAATATCTAATGACAGTCGATATGTGTGAAGAATAAAAAATAATGAATATGTAATGTACGTGATGGTTGTGAATTCGACGACTCAGATAGGATGATGAAGCGTCGGCTCCGGATAAATGACTTGAGGGACCAGATGGATTCTCTTGGCGTGACCTGTCTTTTCTTATCATAGTACAATAGGTTCCTTTCCAGGGGGGGGGGGATAATCTACCGGACGGCATCTGACGTATCGTCATATTCCTCTCATGGGGCGAGTCTAGGAGGAGGATGCTAAGGCCAAATAGATGCATATGCCTTACAGAGAAATCAAACAATACAAAACAAACCAATGAAAGAAATAAACCAATTTCCTTATAGCAATGACTTGGTTTGTATAATTAACCATTAGGTGTAGTATTGTGTTTAATATAGTTGCACCATGATCAATAAACCCATAAGAAATAAATAATAAGTTGACAAGAAAGTGATTTCGGTTTTCACCAGTAGATAGCGTTATGTTTGTTTCCTTATTCTTTTGTCAAAGTTAGAATTTTTTTATTTTGAGATTTGGTAGTCGATACCTTTAGGTTTCCATAGAAAGAAATTCGGAGTAATTTTGTTTACAAATTTCAGTTTACGGTCAGTTTTAAAACGGAGTGCAAAAAAAAACATTTTCGACACATTTTACTTTTTTATTTTCATAAAGGCAAAAAAGCGGCTGAGGCTCACAAAGAGATATGTGAAGTTTATGGTGTTGATTGTTTAACAGAACGCACGTGTCAGAATTGGTTTTAAAAATTTCGTTCTGGAGATTTTTCACTGAAAGTCGACCAACGTTCTGTTCGTCCTCCTGAGGTTGATGATGACAAAATGAAAGCCATAATTGAATCGAATCGTCACATAACTGTGCGAGAGATTGCAAAACAGTTAAACGTATCACACACAACAATTAAAAATCATACAAGATGTCTTGGACTTGTTAAAAAGCTCGATATTTGGGTTCAACCACGACAATGCGAGGCCTCACACATCTTTAGCAACACGTACGAAACTATTGGAGCATGGTTGGGAAGTGATGTCGCATCCCCCATACAGCCCCGACCTTGCACCATCGGATTATTTTTTCAAAAATTTCAATAATAACGATGAGCTCAAATCGCACTTGGTTGTGTTTTTTGCTGACAAGTTCTATGAGCGCGGGATCATGAAGTTACCAGAAAGATGGCATAAGGTAATCGACAGAATGGAAGATATTATTTGACTGATTAAAGTTCATTTTTTCTAGGGATAAAATTGAGTTTTAATTCACACTAAACAACCGAAATAACTTTCTTCCCAACCCCAATAGTTACACAATTGGAATCGAGGAAAGAAAACTGAACTGAAAATGAGTCAAACTGCCAAGAAAGTCAACTAGTCTACATGGGTGATTGTACAAAAACCCTTGTTGTTAATCGAAAACCATATGGGCACTTACTACACCACTGCGGAACAAATTTATGTATATCTCAATGAACTAGGGAAATAATAATTACAACATGGTCCCATAACGACCTGCTACAAAGGTGAACATAAGCAACAATGTATATAAATATATACACTAATCCAGTCAATATTATTTTTTAGTTTATTGTTTCATATTTCCTTGTACATAATAATTCGTATGCAATATAATGTTGTACATTATACATTAATGGACTGAATTTATTAAAAATGACGTGGCTCACATTATTTATAATAAACTCTACCTTATTTACAAACCACACAAACTCTTTATAGATTTAATGATATTGCCATGTTTCATTAATGAATTCCAATAAATCTGGTAAATTAGTCCTCCTGTCGTACTAATAGAATGTTTGGGATCGCCGTTCCCCTAACCAATGAATCAGCAATGCGAAAGCAGATCTAAACAACTACCACACTCCCTCGAGACCACTCACTCTCTGTTCCGGCGACCGCCTCTCACAGATTCATTAGCGTCCAGATAATCTCTTCAGCCGCACTCCTTATTTAATTTTCCGTCTGGGGAGTTTTCAATTTTTCCAATTTGTGGGGGGGGGCGCACCCTTCCCAAATAGACTCGCACCCCCCCATCTCGCCCTACCCACGGATCCCATCAGTCTAAGTAGATTATAGGTGGCGAACAGCAACCCTTAGGGATTATTATAATAGAATTATAATCCTGAAGGGTGAGGGTAACTGGAGAGTCGAAGTCATCGATCTCTCACAAGGATCTGTTGTGTGCACTCTAGTGGCTGTTACAGTCTACGGTGGGGAGGAGTAATCCGTTATATGTAGACATAACTTCATCTTGGTGTGTTTTTTTATAAAGGGAATTAAGTGGGTACAAACACTATTCATAAACTACTACATCAACAATGTGAAAGAGGAAGCGGAGTCTTGGGAAGTGCCCCACGCTCCGTCAGCCGCGTCACCGTATAGGAGCCAGTGGAGGTCGACCAAGAGCGCGAGAGCCACAGACGCTCAGGGCATGATTGGAGAAACTGGCCATTGCCAGGACTCCCACTGTCACGTATTTATAGCTGGTCACGAAGCGACTGCCGTTTTAGTCTCCGAGGAGGATTATAGGGATGAGTGGTGCAGTGCAATGACTATGCTAGGGGATTCGGATGGTTGGATAGGTCACTATGGAATTTTATGAACTTGGAAGAGATGAGTTCAAGAATGTAGGGAAGTTATTTTCCTTGGTTTTTTCAAACGTTCACACCGACCATTTAATTATTAGAGCTACGGGAAACTATGTCAAGGATTTTCCTAAAAGTTAATTACAGGGCACGTCCCATTCCTCTCATAATTCAATGTTGTCTTTGTTATCATAGTTGACGTTTCATGATTCATTTTCCGACCAGCTTTTCATTCGTATCAAAATGAGTGGATTATTTCAATATGATATGATAGTTTCTTTTAATGCTTGGTAATTCTAAACGTAATACCAGTCCAATGGAAAAGTTATCAATAAATTAATCGGTAGTATACAAATATTACGTACCTTATAATTTGTGGCTAAGCTCCCTACTCCCTTCTTACTCCCTTCTTTCAACCATGCATAGTAGACCCACTGTGGTTGGACGTCTTTCTTCACTTGATCTTGGTTGGTTGAAGAGATAGATGTAAAGACTGCAGACTAAATTCATTCCTTTGGTACCTAACGCTGCCTGGTTCAAAGCATTTTAAGCATGTTATGCTAAGGTGCATTTGTTTGTAAATATTTTATATTAAATTTAAATGAAGGGGTTTTGAAAAAAAAAAGCATGCAGTTACTTTCTATTCAAGTCGTAATCCCTTTAGCCTGGACACTGCTTCCACATGATCCAGCCGATGTTTTCTCGGGCGTTCTGGGTCGCTTGCCCCTTCAGACCTGGTTTCCAACATATTCTTTGGGAGTCTTTTCACTGGCATTCTATGGTCTTCTAGTGCTCATTATAACCCTCCTTCTGTCAAACTTAATTTTCCCAATCATTTCGTCCTGCTTTCCCGTCTCATCACATCCGTCCAATATTCTGCTCCGCGTGTCAAGCCGGTCGGTAGATACCATACAGTACAAATATATTCATTGCTTAGTCTGTTTAATGCTTTTTCAATGGATAGGATCTGCCCTACACGAAGTTGAGTGTATTCAATACCACCTCATAAATGATTCCCATTTATCAGACTAAAAGCCAACACTGGTCCCTCACCCTCCCTCGCTGGCCAGAGCCCACATGACATGGCCACAATCAGCCCACAAATTCATACAGGGATGGTGGCCGTTTTAGTTACATACCGCCCACAATCGCTTGCTCTCTTTGCCATTGTGGGAGCGGAAAACACTCGTTAGCCTGGATATTGTGGCCGCCTTTTGTCATGCGTGAAAAACCTAACGAGTCTTGTCTGTAGCCCCCATAGTCCCCCATTTATAAATGAATAAATATTTTTTTGTAAAATTTATAACAGTATTTATTCAGCCCAGTCACGTATAATGTATCGTATCATATCATCAGTATCGTATTATACTTGTTTATTCCATTACATAATTTTTATAAAATAACAAAACCTGTATGTAGCGACGCTACAGGAAATACAAAAATAATTAGTAAATAGATTCGCCTGAGGATCTATAATTGTACATCTGTGAGTTAATATGGACTAGGCAGAAAAAATAAATAACTTTTAATAAGTTAATTTACCACACCATACTAAACCCTTCAGCCTAAAAAGGAAGGTGTAAACATTGTCAAATGTACATAATATTATAACTGTATATTACAAAATGTAACATAATATTATTTAGTGGTATTTGGTATATTGAAGGATGCATAAATACATACCCTATAAGTGTTAACAAATTCTGCATAATATCATTCTATATAAAATTTATTTATTCATTCTTCATTGTCGCAACTTTTCGGGCGTATTAAAAGAAAGTTGCCAGAAAATAGACTAATTAAGTCAGGACAACAAGGAACGTATAGTCCGATTAATAGCAACTTTATTATGATAAAATTACAATCTGCCTCATTGGGCAGTAAGTAATTGTAATAAATGATCTCATTCATACCATATTTACTATTTTCATTCGCTCGCTCATTCATACAGTATTTACAAACATCCCAGAGACCTCCCAAGTCCACATGGTTGTCACCTCCCTCTCATGCGAAGGAGAAAGCGGATTCATGGGAAGTCACCCCCGCTCTTCCGTCAGCCTCTTCACTGCATCAGAGCCAGTGGAGGCTGACCAAGAGCGTGAGAGCCACAGACGCTCAGGGAATAATTGGAGAAACTGACAATTGCCAGGACTCTCGCTGACCAAAAAAAAACCTGAGATTTGTGAATGAGAACGAGAAAATGAGATATTATGCACAATTGTATAAAAATTAGTACAAAATATTTTTTACGTATAGTCGACAAGGTTCTGAATTAGGCTAGTTAATTGTAGGCGTAGGTATGACACTGACAAGGAAAGAAACAAATATGTGATACTTAAAAAAAAGTAGTACGAGGTTTATAGGTTTTTTCTTTAATATCTTTTATTTTAACCTTCTAAGGTTATTTTCAGTGAATCTTTAAAATAACCAATTCTCGAATAAGACTAGGTAGGGCCCAGGTTTGTATGAAGTGTGAACTGTTCGGTACATTTGAAATTAATGAATAAAAAATAATTTTTAATTTTCCTCTCATATGTAGTTAGTTCCATTGCAGGCCATGGACAGAAGGCCATTATATTGGGGTTTTTGGTGAGGTTCCGGTGTGGAGTATATGATTTATGATATATGATTATACCAGGGAGTCATAGTAAGCAGTGAATGTATGAATATATCAAAGAGTAGATTAATTGTCCTGATATATAATAACCGAATTCCCCAATATCCCTTTAACCAAAACCTACTCTGGATGGTGGCCAAAGGTTGTATAATAGTTAGATCGATCTTGATGACAGGCAGGTAACACTGCCTCCTGCATCGCCCATGGCTCATAGGCGTCCTACATACACCTGCATAGGGGAAGTTGTAAATTACCGGAAATGCTCGCTCAATAAAAGACAGGATATCGCCCGTCCGTGCGTAATTAAACCAGCTCTTCCTCTGCGTGCCTCCTCGATCATTGCTGTTGATATTCAACTGATGTAACTCCCCTGACGATGCAGTTGTCAGGACTGTACAAGTTAGAGCGTTATCAGCGAACAGTGCCTCATTTTACGGCCGTCTGTCGGCAGCGATGGGTGCTATTAGAACTTTCCCTCGTTCTTGTTAACGACTCCCGTTTCCTTCCTCCTTTTATTAAGAGCAGCAACAGTTTTAAGTAAATTTCTTCTTCCGTCAAAGTTGAGAAGAACCTGCCACGGCCGGACACGGTGTTGCGAAGTTCTGATTACTTTGTCCGAGGTAGCCTCGGCGAAGGAAAAAGGAAAACTTATCCGGTCCTCTCTCAACTCTTAAGCAGAGGAAGGGGCTTTACTCGTCTACAGGAAAATCGTATTACCTTTTCTCTAACAAATAATATATTTCCTTTGAAGATTATAGATAAAACCAAAAAGGAAAATTATCCCCGATTCGCTTTCATTGATGTTTTCTCTGGAGTCTGAGTGGAAGTTATAGTGTATTATCTTTTTCATTTGTCAATATATTACAATTTTTGATAATAGCAACTGTGCGATTATAAAATCAGATATAATATTTTTGATTGAAAATACCAAGTAGTTCGTTCCCACCAATAGTTTTATAATGCTAATATTATATATAATGCTAAAAGTAGAAGGGGCCTGAGCAGAACTGTATAACTGCCTCGTGACTTCATGGAAGTCACTGATGGTTCCATGATATTTTTAAGTAAGCAACCGCATCCCTCCAAGGCCTCCCTACTTCCCAGAATCTTATCCTTTTCTTATACATATATGTCTCAGCTTTAGCCCCAGACCCCACTTGTGCCTAGACATTCCACCCAGTCTGTAGTAACGTAACTCTTAATATTTGTATATACCAGTGTTTTGCTTGTACTTCATAATAAAGCTTTTCTTTTAAAAGACTCTCCTCTACAAAGATTATTTAACTAATCTTTTAATTAAAAATCCCAATTCGAGTCACTTTCTTTGCTTTCTTTTTGAATTTATAAAAAGTAAATTGTGATCAGGCAACTAAAATTTACCATGTGAATATGAAAAGCAGGTTGACTTGTCTTTAAATTGTCTACTTCGGATGGATTGATTGGTGAAACTAAGAAATAAAACTTGTATGAAATTGGACCCGTTTCGTTTTCAATTATTCTTTTCCGGACTTCAAATAAATTTCGAGCCTTGATTCATTTCCTATGATACAGGATACAATTAATACGACATAGCGAAATTTGAATGATTTTACACCTTGACCCCGGCAAGTGATGTAGTAGCCAAGAAGCTGAAACCACTGAGGAACTTTCGCTATCGATTAATTAAGTTGTGGAGAGACAGTTGCCAATATGCACATGTTATGGCAGATCTTCCTTTGTTAGTGCACTAAAAGACAAGATGTTGATTGTTAAGAAATTGACCTGGGTACAACAGATCAAGGGATTCCGAGGGAAGAACGGATGTGGCAATTTGTACTTGTAATTAAGACTTTGGCCGAGATACGAAGAGACAGACGGACGGACTAAGATGGATTGCGGCAGAGAATGGTGCTGAAGTCCCTGCTACAGTAATCTGCAATCTCGCAAGAGGATTGATGAATCTTCCACGCTGATAAGCTGCCGTAGTCTTTTGTTTATTTTCAATTCTCTCTCTTATCTTATCTTGCCCTATGCTCGCTCTATGGAGTCAGTTCTCTTGAATAACTTCGCAATTAGATAGTACTTAATTGTTTGTTACCTTTACTGATAATGACGGGATCTTCTCATATTAGTCTTGTTTGATTTTCAATTGTTGTCTGTGATACATTCAACTGTGTTTCAATCTCTCGCACAGTTATATGACGATTCGATTCAATTATGGCTTTCATTTTGTCATCATCAACTTCAAAAGGTCGACAAGAACGTTGGTCACCTTTCAGTGAAATATCTCCAGAACGAAATTTTTAAAAGCAATCCTGACACGTGCGTTCTGTTAAACAATCAACAACTTAAACTTCACATATCTCTTTGTGAGCCTCAGCCGCTTTTTTGCCTTTATGAAAATAAAATAAATGAAATGTGTCGGAAATGCTTTTTTTTTGCACTCCATTTTAAAACTGACAGTCGTAAACAAAATTACACGGAATTTCATTCTATAGCAACCTAAAGGTATCGACAACCAAAATTCAAACATTGACAATAGAATAACGAAACAAACATAAGGCTATCTACTGATCTTTTTACTGATAAAGATAGGATCTTCTCATATTTTGTTCGTCTAAGACTTATCATTTTAATCTTGGTTTTTTAACTGGTAGATACTATTCACGATTTATGTTTTTCCATATTTTTTTCTAAAATCAAAAACCATTGTTTCGTCTGCCTGTCTGTCTGTCCTGGTTCTATAAGCTATATCATAAAAATTTTTTATTAGTACTGGTCTAGGTCTAAAGAGTACTGCAATTACAAAAAAAATTGAATTTATGCTATTTTTTTTAAGTTGTAATAATGTGGCTTACAAACCATATATTTTTTTATTTAACGACTTCGGCTAATGTAACCATCGATCTCTCCCTGTGTATATGTATATTGGAAATTTTTTTTTTTTTTATGATATAGTTTATAGACCAGGATAGACAGACGAAAACAATGGTTTTTGATTTTAGAAAAAAATATGAAAAAACATAAATCGTGAATAGTATCTGCCAGTTAAAAAACCAAGATGAGAATGAAAAGTCTTAGACGAACAAAATATGAGAAGATCCCGTCATTATCAGTAAAGAGATCAGTAGATAGCCTTATGTTTGTTTCGTTATTCTATTGTCAATGCTAGAATTTTGGTTGTCGATACCTTTAGGTTGCTGTAGAATGAAATTCCTTGTAATTTTGTTTAACTCTGTGGAATGGAGTGAAAAAAAAAAAGCATTTCCGACACATTTTATTTATTTTATTTTCATAAAGGCAAAAAAGCGGCTGAGGCTCACAAAACGATATGTGAAGTTTATGTTGTTGATTGTTTAACAGAACGCACGTGTCAGGATTGGTTTTAAAAATTTCGTTCTGGAGATATTTCACTGAAAGGTGACCAACGTTCTTGTCGACCTTTTGAAGTTGATGATGACAAAATGAAAGTCATAATTGAATCGAATCGTCATACAACTGTGCGAGAGATTGAAACACAGTTGAATGTATCACAGACAACAATTGAAAATCAAACAAGACGTCTTGGACTTGTTAAGAAGCTCGATATTTGGGTTCCACCATGACAATGCGAGGCCTCACACATCTTTAGCAACACGTACGAAACAATTGGAGCTTGGTTGGGAAGTGATGTCGCATCCCCTATACAGCCCCGACCATGCACGATCGGATTGTCATTTATTTCGAAGTTTAAGAAACTTCCTAAATGGTAAAAATTTCAGTAATAACGATGACCTCAAATTGGTTGTGTTTTTTGCTGATAAGGACCAGAAGTTCTATGAGCGCGTGATCATAAAGTTACCAGAAAGATGGCAAAAGGTCATCGAACAGAATGGAAGATATATTCTGATTAAAGTTCATTTTTTGTGTAGACAAAATCGAGTTTTATTTCACACCGAAATTACTTTCTTCCCATTATTTTACACTTCAAGTTTAAGTTTACACCCTCAGAGTTAATGGAAGATCAATTTTCCAAAATTATTATCGACCCCGAAAACCTTGGATTTGTCATTTTGGATATTTTGATTTTCCCCTTCTCCCGTTGTGAACTGGTACTGCAACGAGTCACTATTTATCTCAGTGGCCACAAAAACTATGGATTATACATTAATAACGGTCGTTTTTTTAGATTAATTGTTCAGGTCATAGTACAGTTCTGACCATTGTAGAGTCACGCTGGAATATATTATTGCTATATAAAATATAAAACCCACGTGCCTATGTCAGCTCCTCCTGGTAGTTTGAAGGAGTTATTCTAATTGCCATAAAATTAGGTAACAGTCCGGTAATAACAGCTAGGCTCCGTGGATAGTTGAATGATTGCCGGCTCCAGCCGTCACTGCTGTCGGAATTACAGTAACAAGAGCCGCCCGGAGCTAATTGTTACACGGATCGTGAGGCCGGCTAGCTCGAGCCGCCGAGGGCTAATGACGGCTAGCTAGGTAGCTGTCAGGTCTAATTAGATCGGCCAATGACAGCTAACACTATAACAGTTATTAAATATCTTGTGATAGGCGTGAAACTGCCCTTGGAGCCTTTCTGATTATTTCCAGGGCCTTGTTGTACTCTTGCTTTTGTTGTTGCTCATTCGACCTGTTCCTTCTTGTCTTCTCTTGTTGTTTTTCAATACAACAGGAGGAGACTGAGGTCTAAGGAACTTGTTGAGTCGGGGGGGGATTAGCCTGGGATACTGAGTTAGAGGCTTAGTCTAATTTTATTCTGATTTGACTCAGTCCCCCATCTGTTCTTGTTTCTTCGATGTAGAACATTGCTTCTTCTCATTTATCAATTATCTATCAATTATATTTCTAAAGGAGTAAAGAAATTATATTTAATAATAACTATAATTAATTAAAAATATCCTTCAACAATCGTTTTTATATTTTGTCTAATGTAATTCTTAATTTTTGTTACAGGTAAGAATTAAATTAACTTAGCTGAACAATACTAAACGAAAATGCCACCTATAGTAAGTAAAAAAAAAAAGTTTTAAAACTTATTCTACGATGTTCAAGGAGGTTTTGACCACGTATGGTGGTGACCAGCAGCTTAATATATTTTTCTTACAAATCATTGTGGCTTTGTCGACAGTTAAATAATCTTTGTGAGGAAAGTCTTTTTAAAAAAAAGAAAGAAAAGCTTTATTATGAAGTACAAGCAAAACACTGGTATATACAAATATTAAGAGTTACGTTACTACATACTGGATGGAAGGTCTAGGGACGAGTGGGGTCTGGGGCTAAAGCTGAGACATATATGTATAAGAAAAGGATAGTTCTGGGAAGTAGGGAGGTCTTAGAGGGATGCGGTCGCTTACTTAAAAATAACAGGGAACCATCAGTGACTTCCATCAAGTCACGAGGCATTATATATAGTAATTCGGCAACTATGATATTCACCTGTTTAACAAAAACATGGCTTATTGTTTATTTATATTAAGTCTTACCTGCTCAATGATGTTTAATATATTAAATAGCCGCAGTATATTGACTGTGCAAAGGTAGCATAATCATTTGTCTTTTAATTGGAGACTTGTATGAATGGTTTGATGAGATATCTACTTTCTTTATATAAAATTAGAAAATTTAATATTTTAGTTAAAAAGCTAAAATAATTTTAAGGGACGAGAAGACCCTATAGAATTTTATACTTTTGGATTTAATTTATATTTGGTTATTTTTGAATTTTATTTTTAAAAGTATTTTGTTGGGGTGACAGGGAAATTTTCTTAACTTTCTTTATTTTATTTATTTATTTACTTAATTTATATATATTTATGATCCTATTTTATGGATATTTAAAGAATAAATTACCTTAGGGATAACAGCGTAATTTCTTTGGAGAGTTCTTATTGATAAAGGATTATTGATACAGTTCTGCTCAAGCCCCTTCTACTTGTTCTTATAGCATTATAAAACTGATTGCTCAACTTGAAATCACAACATCTTGGGTTTGATTCCCGGTTCAGTTATTTTTTTCCTTTAGCAAATATGTAGTTATGTACTAGTAAATAATTGTATTGTAGTATTGGTCCCACTGCTATTTATAAGTTACTGGCAATTCGACATCCCCAGTACCTAGTAAGGTGCATTACCAACTAAGCTACCCTGCCTCTAGTGTTGACATTGTCAATATGATTATCTTTGGCCTATCGATATTTGGGACAGTTTGGTCCAAAGAGACTTCATACTGTGCAGGTCACGGATCTGAGTCCCGATATTGGTAATCATTATTATTGAATCTATTTATAATAGGTCAATATTATATGGCCTGCACCTTGGCTACATTTTATATAATTTCTAACAATTCCACACTGTGACTTGTGATTGTTACAAAAGTATAATGCACATTGTACATTGGTTGTCTAAACATGTTTAAAAGTGATGGGGCTCACCTTATGAATCATAAAACTAACTTACATCTAACAAACTAAATCTTAAACCAGTTTTCCCCGATAGTCTGTTGCCATCGATGCGGGAAGGGTGGTGGGGTCATATTGTTAAACACTGGGTTTGTGTGGGTCGTCTAGTGTGAATATGTTATACATTGTTAGACTTTAAATAGACTATAAGTTATAAATTAAGGGAAATATGTAGTTGGGTGAATGTAAAGTTATAAAAGCTATCCAACTGACGTTATTAAAACTCCACTCGATCAAATATTCCACATGCAACTGCGAGCAGTTGTTTTTGACTGACACCTTAATGATCGAGGAAGGATCATCGGAGCGTGAGGCATGCGAAGGAAAATCCAGGAAACCGCCAAAACACCGCTACAGTATTGGCGGGAAAGGCCCATGAATAGTTTACGCGGGATCATGTGTTCATTTAATATTTACTATATTTTGTTATTTGTTATTTAGTTTTCGTTTTATTTAGTTAATTTATTTGTTTACCTTTGTGGATAAGATAGCTTACAAGGGTTCAGAACCTTAAAATAAAAAGGAACTGTCCGACATCTGCATATGTATGGCAATAACTCCATCTTGCCTCAGACATGGGGACTATAAAGGATATTTATGGAGCGTATAAGTGTCGAAAGATTTATCTACCTTTTGTACTTGGCTCGCTAATGGCTGATTGCTTCATCACGTTCGGAATATAACTGCGCTATAGCTAGTTTGACGCTTTCACAAATTTTCCAAACGGATACTTACAAAGAATTAACTGTGTTCCATACCGACGTTATCAGTTTTGAGTACTGACTATCTGTCTTTACACAATCCATCCCTTACAAGATAATTAGCAGTTTGGCTATTTAAACATTTCGTAAATGAATTTTTAATGATTTGCGTTCTAAAAATGAAGTTTTGTAACGTATTACATTCGTCTACACGACCGCAAATCAGATGATTATAATCGGCATTTACATGTGTGTACATATGATATAGTTGAAAGAAGTTTTTTTAAAAATGACTTAAATAATAATAAAATCAATTAAAGTTGCTTGCATATTTTGTATGTTATATACAAAGTATTCTCCTTCTGCAAAAAAAACATGAGTAACATTTTTCATGCATTAATAAAAGACACTCGCGTTTCATTGAATGTCTCCTCTATGTGTTCCAGGTTAGCAGAGTTGTTTATTAACTTTGACATATCTAGCCTAGACAGGTGATTAAGAAGGACTTTAACATTACATATAAACAACTTGTTTTAAACAGTATAATGTTTAACAGCTGATTTCCTCACATTTGTTCGCTGTTATTTGGACAAACAACACCCGGTAGATATTCTACAGCTGCTATCGGCAAATGTGTTATTTCTGTTTGTTTATTTGATGATCGTTTATACCAAGGGTTCTAATGTTACTGCGCATTATGACTTCGGTACATCAAAATCAAACATAATAAATATCTGCTGTGGGTCCTACAAGCCACGTAATCTCTGGAGGTGCTGGAGAGCACACGGATTCCAGCCAGCCCACACAAGTTCGGTTCTGAGCTCGGCTATAAAACTGTGTCGTCCACACAATGAACACATACAGCCATATATGTTTATTGCTGGAGCTCTGCATGTGTGTGTGCTGTGGTTTATAATTAATTATATCCAGTCTATTAACACCCAGAGCACATGCGCCTTACCCAAGCACGTAACTGCTTAGTCCCTTCAGTACTAAACTCAAAGGGTCTCGTTTATAAGCAGCCATTTAACTCTTTTTTAGTGTTATTACGAAATGTTTTAAAATAATAAAAAAACCATTTCCTTTTGTTTACGGCCGTGTGAATGAATTAACTCACTGCTGGGATGTTCATTAGATTAGGCCCCATTCAAATCTACTGATCGATATCATTGAGTCGAGTGATTGACTCGAACAATAGTCTGTAATTCGCTTTGAATCACTTCAAGGTGGAGTGTGGTCCATGTACAGTGATAATTAACTACACATATGGTGACGAATAATCACATCTGTGCATGTTAATGTTTAGTAGTTTACTAACATTATGCATTGTTAATTTTAGTTAACTACACAATGGATAAAATTATATTATAAGCAATGCTTTGGAGAGTTTTCATGTACCTTCTTTTTTATGGGGGGGGGGGTGGCGGTTCATTAGCCAAAACCACTTACGAGTTCACTTTTAAACACAATTTGAACGAGGCCACTTCCTTCTTAGGCGTTACTCTAGGTCGCCGAGGATGAGATGGGAGTTCGTATTAGGAAGGCCAGCTACATGGTGATATACAGCGTCTTCCAATAGGGAATTTGACAGTTGATAGTTCATATTGTTATCATATAAGCTGTATCTGTCGTATTGGCTGTCATTTATTCAGTCTGTTTTGCCAAATCACCATGGGCGGATATAGCGTTCAACAACACGTGCAAATGATAAAATTGTTTTATCAATATGGCTGTTCTGTTCGGGCAACGTTCCGCGGTCGCCACAACCGTCCTACCGAGAGGACTTTTCACAGCGTGGTGGATAAATTTGAGTCCACTGGTTCAGTGAACAATCAACCAACACCCGTACGTCGACGAAACGCAAGATCTGCCGAAAACATCGCCGCTGTCCGTGAGAGTCTGCAGGAGAATCCGAGGCAGTCGATTTCACGTCGCTCACAAGAAATCGGTCTTTCGCAGACCACAACTTGGCGAATTTTGCGTCGTGACTAGGGCCTGCACCAACGACCATAGGCAACAACGTGTGTTCGCTGAATGGGCCCTGGAGCAGTTTTCGTTAAAAATCCTAATTTTCATCGAAAACTCATCTTTAGCGATGAGGCCCATTTCTGGATGAATGGATACGTCAACAAACAAACTTGTCGAATTTGGTACGTTACCAATCCACATGAGATCCAAGAGTGTCCAATGCATCCCAAAAAAGTCACTGTTTGGTGTGGATTTTGGGCAGGCGGCTTCATCGGTCCACATTTCTTTGAGAACGACGTTGGCCAGGCCATCACCGTCAACGACGAACTATCAGTTCTGATTACAAAGAGACGAATTACATTATGCTGAACACCCAGCGAATTCATTCCTATATGTTTTAAGCTTTACTTGTACCTAATTAGATATATTGTTTCAGCATGTCGAAACAACCTCCAATAAAAAACTCCATGAAAATTTACAATTTCTTTCATCAGCCTAACACTGATATCCCCCAAAAAAATATTCATACACTCAGTTCTTCAGGGGGTAACAACCCCACCCCAGTTCTTCCAGTGAAATAACATAAAAATATGAAATAACACGGGGCTGAGTACAATCCCCCGAAGGAAGCCTAGACAAAAGTGGACGCAGCCACTCGAGCTACAATGCGATTTGGGCTGGTTATTGCGCTTGGAGTGGCCACTTCCACCATCTGGAGCACCTCTCTTGTGTTCGAAACCCGCACTGCACAGCTGTTTTATGTACGCTATTGCTGGATTTGATCCTATTTATCTCAACTTCCTGTATGCGGTACACACGTGCAGAAATATAACCTATAACTCAGCTGCTGAATAGTGAATGCATTTATTCGGACATCGGCTTGCTATTATCTGCACTGAACAAAAATTATTCAAGATTTCATATCAATACTTTACAGTCTACTTCATATATTTCTTAGTGTTATTTTTTCATAATATTTTGTTCTCGCTTTTGTTTTCCGTTCATTTCCTGCCGTTCTTATTATCTGTTTTTTTTATTAGTATCAAAATAAGCTCTATAAAACCTAGTAGTGAAGGTGTTTCACTGCCGAAGCAATGTCTTTCCGCATTGTCTGGTATACCTGTAAACTCTTATAACATTGCACAGCTCAAAGCAAGTATTGTTTTATACATTTAGAACACATCAACCACCTTTTTGGCTTTTAGAATTTTCTTAAGGTAGTTTTTGATAGAGAAAGTGTCTTTGATATTGTTATATGTACTTCACAGTAATGGCCTATGCTGTCACGCTCTCTGACTAATGTGAAAACTTTGGACCGTATGTTGCTAAAATTAAAATCCTTAATTACAGTTGATAATTAATAAGTGTGCCCAAGTGTCCGACCTCGGCTCAACACATTGCCGTTCGGTTATTGCCCGGCTTTAATTAATTACTAGCCGGGCCGATGTGCTGGTGAGGTCCAAACTGTGATTAAGTTGGCGAGGATTTCTCATGAATCAGGAACTCGGCCTTAGGGATATTAAATTTAAATTTTTGATAAATTGCCGAAAAGGCGGATGGGTTTAAGCCTTCGGAAGATGATATATGTGCGGGATATCCCACCCACCCCTCGTTTGACTAATGACACTTCTTTCATGCCTCGTCTACCAGTGAGAGATTGTCCTTCAAATGTATCGTGTATTATATATTGTGCAATCTTACTATTGTACTTGCCTTCAAAACGGTTACGTGAGTGTGCTATGTAATCCATCATTTTCTAAGCACACTAGCGTATCGCAAAAAAGTGGAGAAGGATCCATTTATTCTTCTATGAATCTAACCTTCCTTTGCAGGAATCATAACTCAAGTTTAATCCTAATTAAGTCATTAACACGCTTAGAACAGTTTTTTTTCTTTATTGTGCTAAAATTACAATCTGCCTTATTAGGTAATATGTAATTGAGATAAATGTTCTCATTCATACAATATTTACAAACGGCCCAGAGACCTTCCAAATCCAGGTTGTCACCTCCCTCGCTATGTGAAAGAGGAAGCGGGGTCTTGGGAAGTCCCCACGCTCCTCCGTCAGCCGCGTCACCGGATACGAGCCAGTGGAGGCTGACCAAGAGCGCGAGAGCCACATACGCTCAGGACGTGTTTGGAGAAACTGGCCATTGCCAGGACTCCCACTGTCACAAGGTCACTGCCGTTTTAGTCTCCGAGGTGGATTATAGGGATGAGTGGTGCAGTGTAATGACTGTGCTAGGGGATTAGGGTGGTTTGATAGGTTACTATGGAGTTTCAGTAACTTACAAGGGATGAGTTCGAGAATTTAAGGTATATTAAGATCGTTATGGAGGGTTTTGTTGCTGACGTAATAAGGGGCATTGACTATTGTTCTCAGGGCTTTTGATTGAAAGGATTGGATACGCTTGATGTTCGACTTTTTTGCTGCCCCCCATAGCTCCTAAGGCTTGAGAGGTATACTTGAAACAATTAGATTAGATAAACACAAATGTGCACAGAGAAAGCAATGGTCTCCTCTAATTAGGTATAATTAAACCGCCATAACTCCAAAGTTCTTGCTTGGAATTGTGTATATTGTTTAATATTTCGTTTGAAAAAAAAATCCAGAGATATTCAAGATAATACTTATTATCTAGAGGACAATGTAACAACAGAAGGAACAAACAGAGGTATCAAGAAAATGGCTAAAGCGTCATTGACGTGAGAGGCTTAATTTCATCTTTGATCAAACCTTCACACAACTAAGTGAAATCAGGTGTCTTTAAAACATCTTAACTAAAAAAAAAAAATAAGGAATTAATTAATCTAGATATATTTTCCTTTAAGTTAACAGGACAAAAATGTCTCAAGCATTCAGAGGGTTCATTCATCCAGGGATCTTTTCTACACTAACATAAATATCCGGTAGGATAACTTGAAGCGGTAGGAAACGCCCTGGAAATTTCCATCCCGGGCTGGATAAACAGAGTGACAGGTTGTAGGATCTGCCCGGAGATGGACTGCCCAAGTGCACTCGGGAGTACTCCATTAGGGGTTTCTGTTCCGAGCGGAACTGCACTTAGCTGTGTAAGTACTCTGGGCTTATCGGCGCTTAGAGTTCGCTCTCTATTATCCGATGGCCAACTTAGATCGAATGGTTATTCTTCCTTCGTCTTGTCTTGAAGCTTACGGTTCGATAAGATGTAACGTACGTCGTCAATAGCAGGATTTTTACGAAATGGTCATAATGAAGTCGTTGTTCACTGCCACCCGATACATAGTGGTAACATTCATTCCCTGTCTATGGTTGGGTACTCTTTACCATAAACCTCAGCAAATATACTCAAACCATCTTAATAAATGCATGTAATTTTATTCGAAATGATTACTACTCGTAAACCTGTATAGAAGGTAAAAAATTGAAGCGAATAGAACGATTTCAAACATCTTGAGAATGTTAAATTTAAGCAATTGAATCTCAATTTGTTAGCTGTGGAGTCAAATGACACTAAATTCTTTTTCGTCCAGCTGGAAATGGTGTCAATCTATGGAAGTGAAATAAAATCCATTGTCTGTATATGGGGTTCGAACGCAGATAATTCTTGTTCACGAATACTGTACGCTTACATGATAGTCAAAAAAGATTTATCTAATATCTCCCGTGTTGCATACAACTACACTCTCGACTTATATGCCTGTTTTCGGTCTGTCAGGAGGAAATTTGTAGTGAATTTACCTGACTAGATGCCTCACGCTAATAAGCAAATAAAATGCTACATTATGATAGTTTCTGACTGCCCATACATGGTCTCAATCACCCTGAATTGTCTCAGTTTTCTAATTAGGAGAAACCAGTTTTTTCTCAAGGCAACAAGAAGTATGCACCATTAGCAATATATATTGATATCAATAACTTAATGCAAAATATATAAATATGTATATATCAGTTTTTGATTTTCATGGCGACGAACTTTTGAACGAAAGTACATACTAATCAATGTAATACTGTTTTATTGAAGAAGAAGTAAAGACAAATTACTTGGGTTTTAGGGGGCCGGCCGAAACCAAAAATGCATTGCACACGGTCAAGTGCGACAAAAAATGAGTCGACAAATATCGGCAAGCAGCTAAATAATCAAGTATTCAGTTTAATTTCATTGAAGTTGTCAGTTACGTCTTATATGTATGAGAACCAAATACATCTTTTTATTCTTCTGATAAATCTAATTTTTAATGAAACCTCTTTCCAGTTTTTATACTTCCAGACCCTTCAAACTCAATAGATATTTGCCAAATTTGTCGGAGTTGAAGCTTAGAGTTGAATTGAGGACAAGTTCCGTATTTGAGCGTGTTCAAGTCAAGGAATCAGGTCCCTGTGACCCCAACGACTCATTTTTTGTCACACTTGACCGTGGCCATTTGCAATTTCTCTTTACTACTTCTTCGATAAAACAGAATACCATTGATTATTATGCACTTTCGTTCGTATGTTCGTCACTATTAAAATTAAAAACCGATATATACATATTTATATATTTTGCATTAAGTTATTGATATCAATATATATTGCTAATGGTGCATACTTCTTGTTGCCTTGAGAAAAAACTGGTTTCTCCTAATTAAAAAATTGAGACAATTCAAGGTGATTGAGACCGTGTTTGAGCAGTCAGAAACTATTATAATGTGACATTTTATTTGCTTATTGACCTTCTGAAGAGGTTTCTTCTACAAAATCTATCTCGTTAGTACGTTATTGACGTGAGGCATCAAGTGAAGTATATTCACAACATATTTCCTCCTAACAGACCGTTTTCGAAAACAGGCAGGAAGGATACGTTCCAACATCCTGAGCAATCCGTCATCACCCTCCGAAGACAGCGGTGCTGGAGAATGGAACATTAAAAGATGTTTAAAAATAGCCTCGCGACTGGTGCTAATTGATTTACGAGCTGAGGATGGTAAGGGTTGAGGTGGAGGGATGGTCCAGGATGTTAATGAATTTATATGCGATCGGCCGTCATCGGCTCCAGTCGGCTGTTCCCGCCTTTTTTTCTCTCGTGCTTTGAGTAGTGGCTCCTTAGCTTATTAGTTGCCTTCTAGATCTCCTACCGCCTGTTGGCAAAAAAAACATCGGTGAGATATAGGTGGCAGATGAAATGGTTCTATTAGCATCTGTTCTTCCTTCGCTAAGAGGACTGCTCTGTCTACAAGATATACGACAGACACCGGAAGCAGAGGGATGGGGAAAACACTTTTTAGAGAGGTTTTTTAAATTAGTTTCCAAAGTTCACCACTGCTGTACTGCTGGAATTTACTTCAATATACATTATTAATAGAACAAAGATATTTAAGTCAGTCGTTCATATGTCGAATGATATAGAAATTTACATTTGCATATAACGATCTCGTAGGGTTTTTCACTTCCGCCGGAAATGCAAACATGAATTGTCAAGTACGAGTAGTCCGAATGGACTTTAGGTCGGTCCGCTTGTGGTTTAGGTGAAGTTTCAATTCATGCCTCCCGTCTATGTATGGAGATCTCTTACCCGTGCTATTGTGCAGTGGTCAAGACAGCTGATAAAGACAACACAGAAAGTATACCCTGGTATAGAAGAAATACTTGAGAAAAACCACACAAATTAAGTTGAAAGTTTAACTGTAAAATTGACTACGAAAGGTGTTTGTTATGATAGGTTATAGTTCTGCTAACTTGATTTTACTATTGTGAGTATTCTTTCGCTGTCTCCTTCTCTTATGTTGTATAATTTTTATATAGTTTGTAATTGTATTCATTTTAAGGCAGTACGGAGAAATTTGTTCAGTGGAGAGGTTCTGAATAGAAATACGTCTTTGGTATCGAGGCTTCAAATGGTGACAATAGCAGTCTTCAAGACTACAATATGTCATCCTTCACTTGTCGATGATGATGACGTTAGTTGAGGATTATTGGGTACAATCTTCAAATTTACGGGACATCGCATGTTGGCACATTTCTTGAACTTTTTTCGGACAAAACTTCTGTAACCAGCCAATGGAACAGACATGTAGACAGGCTTAGACATTTACGAACTTACG
The DNA here is from genome assembly GCA_930367205.1 of Acanthosoma haemorrhoidale. Classification (NCBI taxonomy): domain Eukaryota; kingdom Metazoa; phylum Arthropoda; class Insecta; order Hemiptera; family Acanthosomatidae; genus Acanthosoma; species Acanthosoma haemorrhoidale. The sequence goes on along the minus strand of OV884013.1, from coordinate 114,739,362 downwards.
AAAGCTTCCCGCCCGAACAAAACCTGACAGCTGATTCTTTCTTTCCCTTTTTCCTTCCCGGCGGATCGGCGCCGGTTAAAAGGGAGTCATCACCCCTCGAGATAATGCTTTGACACGTGCTCTTTTTTTCATTATAATCTCTCACCCTCTCTCTCTCTCTCTCTCTCTCTCTCTCTCTCTCTCTCTCTCTCTCTCTATCCCTCTCTATCCCTATCCCTCTCTCTCTCTCTCTCTCTCTCTCTCTATCCCCCTCTCTCTCTCTCTCTCTCTCTCTCTCTCTCTCTCTCCCTCCCTCTCTCTCTCTCTCTCGCACTCTCTCTGTCTCCCTCCCGCCCTCCCAATCTGTCGGCTCGCTTTAACATCGCCCGCTAGCTAGTGATGTCGAGAACTCTCGCCTGTGTTCCAATTATAACTCCGTAGTAGTTTTTTGTACGGCTTGCGGGGGGGGGGAAGCGTTTACATTCAATTTGTAACCGACAACAGCGACCTGTGACTATGCAGTCGGTCGTTTCCACTGACTAGAAAAGATTTTTTTTTATACTTGTCAGTAATTGACATGGACGTACATATTTAGTTACCTAGAAATCTAGCAACGGTAACTGTACTTCATATAATCATAGTAAATTAATGGTAACTTTAGTATCACGAAAATTTTTCGATAAAGACAATAACTATGTTCACTTGGAAATATAATGTTCCTTTTTAAATCCTCTAAACAATCGAAATCCTAAACAGATGACTACATCATAAAGTTAACAAAACTGTAGAGGTAACGGAGCAGGGTAACAACAAATTTAATTATTTTTTCGTTATTTCCGTTTGTTTTTCTATAACTTGTTTTGTTTGTTTGTTTGTTATATATATATATATATATATAGGAACATAAACTCCCGTTAAAAACACAGTATATTCTCTATCTATCAAAGAACTCAGTCGTATCATACCAGTAAAAATCTCGTATCAAGGATGATAAAATATAAGCCGAATAAGATGAAATCGAGCTAAATGAAATTAATTGACAGAACAATTTGTGTTATATATGTAATTATATATATTTTGTAAGTTCCTAAGTTAAAAAATACAATTTCTTATGCATCGTTAATAATAGTGATTAATAACAAGCAGAATTAAAAACGTTGCCAGGAAAAGTCTTTAATTTATTTTTAATTTAAATTTATTAATTTTTGTTATGTTTTTACTCTTCAACGAGCTAAGTTGCAGTGTTGGTTTGAGAAAATTTTTAATTAGTAATTTGAATATTTTATTCACTTAAACTAATATTTAATATACCGGCACGAGATTAAACTTGGATTAATTAGTAAATAAAGTAATAATAATAATCATACTTAAACACAATAAGTAATAATAATAATAATATCATAGGGAAAGTTTAAATAATCTCTGAAGTATTGCGTAGTATTGGAAACAGCTGGGCTACAGGTTCACACATGTTCGTGGATTTGATCTTTGTACCCCCCGGCCAAAGTGCTTACTAGTTCCGAATTCTACATCGTACCTGACGGATGTTCTTAGTTTTGCGTACTTTTATTTGCGAAATAAGTTTACTTTCGTGCCGATATCTTATAACATGCTTTACGTACATATGTTAACAATTAACTTAGAATCACGGTTGTTGTGCTTGTCACTTCATATTGGAGAGAAATCTGTTCACAAAAAGCAACGAAAGGTAAGCCAATATTGAATTTGTATAAAAAAATCTTAATCAGTCTAATATATTTGCATGTTATCTATAAATAACTGTTTTTAAAACCATTTTGCTCAATTCAAACGTAATAGTTTATTTTTAACCACTCACATATTGGATAAAACTAATAATTATACCACAAAAAGTAATATCTTCACGATAGATTGCGTGCAAGGAAATCAAAACTTTATTGCATAGGAACCAACTGTAATCGGTTGGAATGCCATTAAATACTATTATGTATAATATTGGATCTCAAAACATTATTTTTGGATACCGGACATTTGATTTGTTTAAAACTTGTTGTTAATCTCAAAATAACTTTTTATCTCCAACTTCCAAAAGCTAGTGAATCAGCATCGCACCTCGCAGTCGTTCTATTCTCAGTATTAGCTCATGGATGAGGGTTCACGAAGTTGTATCAATAATATGCCATTTTATGTTAAATATATATATTTTATGCCTGTAGATTACGAGTATGTGTCCCAAGGAAAGTGTCATAACACTACGGCCCATATAATTAAGAAGTACTTTTTAAACTCCTTCATATAAGCAGTTATATTGTTATTGTTTGATTGCTTGTTGTAGGTTTCGAATTAAGGAAACAACCCCCAATATTTTATGTTCTAACTTTTGAGCTATTGAAAATCGTTTTTAAATTATTATACTTTATTAGTTAACATGGGCTCGTAGGCATTTTTTTTTTTTTTAAATAATACCAAAGAGGGCCATAGTATTGGCTGTACGATGAAATTGAGGGTAATTAAGAGACATAGCAAAATGTAGTGTTTTTTATTGCTGCAAAAACTATATGGGAGAGTGATGTAGTGCATTGCATACAGAGCTGGTACAATTGGTCAGTTTTATAATGTTAAGAATATTATAATGCTAATATTATATATTATGCCAGTCACTGATGGTTCCCTGTTGTTTTTAAGTAAGCAACCACATCCCTCCAAGACATAGAAAGACAAGACCCAGAATCTTATCCTTTTCTTATACATATATGTCTCAGCTTTTAGTCCCAGACCCCACTCATGCCTAGACATTCCACCCAGTCTGTAGTAACGTAACTCTTAATATTTGTATATACTAGTGTTTTTATTGTACTTCATAATAAAGCTTTTATATTTTTATAAAATCTGTCTCTACTCATAGGTCCTCTACCTAGTCTTATAAGTTGTCTATAGCCCAGTCTTACATCCTCAGTCCATCATTTGTTCCTCGACCATGCGGACTATGTGTGTTTACAGCCACCCTGGAGACCGGAGTCTAGGACTCCTGTCGCCTCAGGTTTTTTGTCTGTCACGGGCAAAGGGTTTTTGTTTTTTAGTGCCATTCATGCTACCGAGTCCTTCTGCAGGGACAAAGGGCTCCAAGCGAGAATGTTAGGGACGCTACCAATGGTTGACGATTCGTCTTGGAGTTGGCTTCAAAGGTAGTCTTTTAAGTTTTATGCCGGTCATTCCCGATACGACTTCTAGGGAAAAAATCTGTTTAACGTATTTTTATTTTAGGACGTCTAGTGGACCTATTCCAGCTTTTTGAATTTTTTTTTATCATCGCACAGTTGATTTGAATTGTCAAAATCACCTCCAAGAGAGTTTTCATTAAATTATTCTTAGACAAAGGTATGACATGATATTTATGTATGCATTTGGCCAAGGTGTGAGACGGTGGGGGTGTTGCTTTGTAGCCTACATCAGAAATCTTGCAGATGGCAACCATTTTAAATAACGATGACATGAGATAATATCTTCCAGCCTTTCTTCGCCGGAAATGTATTTAAGTGTGATAACTAATGATATTTATTAGCCAAAGGAAAAAATGAACATCTATAGCTAAATAATCTTTGTAGAGTAGAGTATTTTAAAAGAAAAGTTTTATTATTAAGTACAAGCAAAACACTGGTATATACAAATATTAAGAGTTACGTTACTACATACTGGTGGAATGTCTAGGCACAAGTGGGGTCTATGACTAAAGCTGAGACATATATGTATAAGGAAAGGATAAGATTCTGGGAAGTAGAGAGGTCTTGGAGGGATGCGGTTGCTTACTTAAAAATAACAGGGAACCATCAGTGACTTCCATGAAGTCACGAGGCAGGCGTACAATTCTGCTCAAGCTCCTTCTACTTGTTCTTAGCAAGATTGTAAAACTGATGATCGACACCTCCCTAATGTCCAGTCGAGTGTTCTGCTTGCCTAGTCCAGGACGACTGTGTGACCTTACCAAATCGAATTCTCTGTAGTCAAAGTCTTGCAATAACTGTAATTAAATACTCTTTAGCAATCCGTATAGTCTCGGGCTCAAAGCCTGCTTAAACTTGCTTTACGTCATCAGCCAATGGCTTCAGCTCTCTTATTTGCTGATAACCTTAGCTTTGGGTTGGGTACTCTTCCTCAAGATACAGCCAATATATTCTTGCGCGTCCTTTGGTTCCTCGCCTTCCACATTATTCCCAGATAAAATTATTACATTTGTTCTTTTGTAACTGTTTGGGTTTAATTACCGGCTAGAAGAGCTAGATTTTATTAATAAACCTGGTCCTTTCCTAGTACCCACTCCTAATGAGTATCGTAGTTATGCCTAACAGTAAGAATTAAGCCTCGTGTTTCCTTAATAAAGCGGCGTACGTTAATTTCATCGTAAAGTTTTTATCTGGAGTCAAACGCCTCGAGCAAATCAACTTAGTGATTTGGATTGGGTGGCTCGCACGTAGCTGGTGCTATCTCCATAATTACCCGAAATGCCGCATTGCTCTGTGAATGATACACGCGCGCTGACACGCACACAAATCACACGTGTTGTTTGTTTCGTTCGTGAAGAGCCGTATCACAAACCCGCTAAAAGACCACAGCTCAAATAGAATTCAAATTGTCATTAAAAAAAAAAAAAATTAAAATAAATTGTGTTATCTTAACCAGGGCCTGTCCCCCGCTTGTTTACATTATTAATTCTCCCATTTCGGGGATAAAGTTTCGTTTTTATTATCGCGAGCTGACCGCCCCCCTCCCCTTTCGACCACGAGACATGGGACCTCCACACGCGACTCTTTGAGCGACATTAATTTAATAACGGGATCCTTTTGTGTGCGGGTTCGATCCGGCGTGAAGAGAGACCGTCAAAGGGATTTTCATGCTTAAACTTATCAAAGTAACATTTCCACAGGAACAAATAGCGTTAATTTAAAACATGATGTTTGCGGCGTAGATACATTAATGTCATGATCCACAATACACCATATCTGTATATCTATTAACATGTGACCATATGTTAGAACACATCGTTGTATCTTAAAAGAGATTGTCTACAGTTTGAGCGAAGAGTATGTCGCCAAAATGCATAGGGAAATTGTTAGAACAGGAGGGTTTTGTTTTAAATGTAGGGATGAACCATTTCGTCTAAGAGGGATATAACCTCCAGAAAATGGCAAAGCGAACAAGGGAGAAGCGGTCGACACAGACAGGGAAAGGGCGTGAAAGTCGGAATTACGGGATCTGTGGAGATTTGGACTGTAGGAGGGAGATGAGAATTAATGTTTCGGAAAAATATGGACCAATGAAACAAGAATACGAATGAGGGAAGCACCGCTAAAACATGTAGGGAAACCCCTAAGACAAGTCTACCGTAAACATTTGACGATTCCCTTCAACCGTAAGCGATGGAGGATACCCTAGGAGTTATTTGACTCGTAAGTCGAAATATCCTAAGGGTACCTTCGGGATATTTGGGAGTGGGAGGTTTTCGAGGAGGGAATGACTCAAACCTCTCTGTTGTCAAGTTGTTGTTACACCAGCATATCGATGATCGCTTGTATGTAGGCTCATTCTGACCAACTATTCCGTCACAGTTGCTAATGAAATTGACCAAATATTTATTAAAAACATCCGAACTGATTTCAGTGATGATAATGTTTAAAAAAAAAAAGTCAATGAAACTTCTTTATGATGATAAAATTACAATCTGCCTTATTGGGCAATAAGTAATTGTGACAAATTTTCTCATTCATACCATATTTACAATTTTCATTACTCGCTCATTCATACAGTATTTACTAACAGGCCAGAGACCTCCCAGATCCATATGTTCCAAATCTTCAAAAAATGAAACTAACTCTCTGCAGTGGAATTTCATATTCTACACATTTTACCTGACCAGGAAAGAATCGGTGAAGTTTTAAGCACAAGATGTACCCAATAAGGCAGATGGTAATTTTATCACAATAAAGAATTTTCATTGGCTGAAATTAGTTCGGATTGCAAAAACAGGAGCACTTTGGCGATCTGCTCTTTGCTTAAACTGTCGACAATCTCTATAACGATGTGTTCTAAAATATGGTCTCATGTTCATTGATATATATATAGATTGTAGATTTGTGATGTTAAATTGACTTTTAATAGCGTATTATGTCTTGGAATAGTGGCTCACGCCGTTTGTAAGCTGAGGTTAATAAATACCGACGAGGAGTTTGAGAGATGTCCAAATAAATAATCTTTCGACAAAGTACAGGTTAGAGCTTTTCGGATATTGCAGTTTTCTTTTATTGCCCTCGTCTTCATCTCAGTTGTCAACGAAGTGTTGTTTTCAGGACGTTTAAGACACAAGGCATGTTACGCTTTTAATATCATTGTGAAATTTTACCCATTGGCTCTATTTTATGCTGAATCTATGTTGGCTAAAGTTGATTCGAAACCGGTTTTCGAAATTGTAATATGGAAATATTAATACAATTCTTAAATATGTTGAAAAAATATTACTCCTAAGCTTTGATGTTGTCATATACAATGAGTGAAAACAACGAATAAAAAAACCGTTCGTATTTAAATTTATTTTTTAAACAGCGCTATTGTAGCGGGTTATTTTGCAAGGGCTGTTTGTAAAACTAAATGCCTACTGAACAATAACACTTAATGGATCCTCGTGACCTGCTGTAAATGCGTGACAGCGGGAGTCCTGGCAATGGTCAGTTTCTCCAATCATGTCCTGAGCGTCTGTGGCTCTTGAGCTCTTGGTCAGCCTCTAATGGCTCGTATCCAGAGGAGCGTGGGGAAGTTCCCAATACTCCGCTTTCTCTTTCGCATAGCGAGACAAGTGACAATCATGTGGATATGGGAGGACTCGGGGCTGTTTGTAAATACTCTATGAATGAGATCATTTATCACAATTACTTATTGCCCAATGAGGCAGGTTGTAATTTTACCATAATAAAGTTGTTTTTTTTAATTATTATCAATAGATAAAATAAGATTAGAATTGGGACTAATCTATAGATTGAAATGGGTAGTAAATATTTTCAAATGCTCAATGATTGAGCTAGGTGTGAAAGGGACGATATAACATGGAAGTGTTTATTAAAAGGGATTTCTAGTTTACGACTGTGCTTGGATTAGGCAACAGACCACGCCACTTGTGCCCCGAAAACAATCCACGCCGGCTGTAAATGTTCGAGCCTCGTTTTTATAGGCTCGTATTTCACCTGCCGTTGCTCACGAGAATAAAAACGAAAAGGCACTGATAACCAAAGGGCGATAAAAATTAGCGGCCCGGCCACGCCATTCCTGTATTAGACAGCACATCACAGATTTCGTCAGTCACTCAATCACCACATGTCAGCGTTAAATTTTAAGCACTGTTTCTATATTAGATTTATCTAATCCACATCGCCTATTTAAATCTGATTAAAGCAGAAACCAATCCGACAAAGGAAGATCAGCGTCTTGTCGTGAAATCTCTCTTGCTTGTTTTGATAGTGTGGTTCTTTGTCGAGCAGTTTGGGATTTACTCACTCACTCAGCGATAGTGTGAGAACAATGTATTGAGGTTGGCAAGAAAGTAATTTCGGGTTTTTAGTGTGAGATAAAACTAAATTTTTTCTATTCGAAAAATGAACTTTAATCAGTCAAATATTTTCCATTCTGTTCGATGACCTTTTACCATCTTTCTGGTAACTTCATCATCCCACGCTCATAGAACTTCTGGTCCTTATCAGCAAAAAGCTCAACCAAGTGCGATTTGAGGTCATCGTTATTACTGACATGTTTACCATTTAAGAAGTTATGTAAACTTCGAAATAAATGATAATCCGATGGTGCAAGGCTTACGAGTTGCGTGAGGCTGAAAGATGTGTGAGGCCTCGCATTGTCGTGGCGCAACCCAAATAGTGTTCTCTTAACAAGTCTTCAGCTTCTTAACAAGTCTACTCGTAAGACGTCTTATATGATTTTCAATTGTTGTGTGTGATTCATTTAACTGTTTGGCAATCTATCACACAGTTATATGACGATTCGATTCAATTATGACTTAATTTTGTCATCATCAACTTGAGAAGGCCGACCAGAACGTTGGTAACCTTTCAGTGAAATATCTCCAGAACGAAATTTTTAAAACCAATTATGACACGTGCGTTCTGTTAAACAATAAACTTCACATATCTCATGAGCCTCAGCCGCTTTCTTGCCTTAATGAAAATAAAAAAGTAAAATGTGTCTAAAATGCTTATTTTTGCACTCCATGTTAAAACTGACAGTTGTAAACACGGAATTTCTTTCTATAGCGACCTAAAGGTATCGACTACCAAATCTCAACATAAAAAAATTCTAACATTGACAAAAGAATAACGAAACAAACATAACGCTATCTACTGGTGCAAACCAATTCACTTGCTTGCTAACCCATTCCATACATCATATAGATTTGCTTAGATGGTTTGATTTTCGTTAAGATTTGTCCCTTATATGATAATTACTGTTAATAATATTGGAGCGTTATCGATTAGGGAAATAACGAACTTATTTTAATCTATTTAGGATGATATCTGGTGGAATCGTCATCACATTGCCGCAGTCAATTTTCTCACGGGTACGTTTATTTCATTCATCAAAACGACGAGATCTCTTATCGCAAAACGGAGAATTTTTCGTGGAAACCTTATCTGCAGATGAAATTCCAGGAATGTGGATGGGAGACACGCCAGCTTTCCACCAGGTAATCGTTCGGGCGGATCAGGCTGAAATTTCCTGCCAATGTTTTTTTCGGTCATCTAATCATACTCAATTACCACTAATAACTTTTATATTCAGTATTCATTCCAACTATTAGGTAATTAATAGGCAATACCACCTCTGTTTAACAGCGATTCGTGACGAGTTGAATGAGATTGTTTTTAATAAATGAAAACGTGTAAAATATAGTGCGCATTGGGATGACAAAAAACAACAACAAATAATTACGATAATAATGATAGTGGTAATTCAGTTAAATATTAATAACAATGGAACTTAACGTTCAAGAACTTTTTATAGTAGTCTTCTTTATTGTGCTAAAATGACAATCTTCCTTATTAGGCAATAAGTAATTGTGATAAATGTTCTCATTCATACCATACTCATTCACTATTTTCATTCACTCGCTCATTCAGAACAGCCCAGAGACCTACCAAATCCACATGGTTGTCACCTCCCTCGCATGCGAAAGAGGAAGCGGAGTCTTTGGAAGTCCCCCACACTCCTCCGTCAGACGCGTCACCGGATACGTGCCAGTGGCTGTCGAAGAGCACGAGAGCCACATACGCTCAGGACATGATTGGAGATACTTGCCATTTCCAGGACTTATGCTATCACGCATTTATAGCAGGTCACGAGGCCACTTCCGTTTCAGTCTCCGAGGAGGATTATAGGATGATTGGTGCAGTGCAATGACTGTGCTAGGGGATTAGGGTGGTTGAATAAGTTATTGTAGCAGTCTCAGGTTTAATATTAAATATGAAGGCAGATTCAACAAAAAGAAATTATAGAGGCAGTGCAGGGTGGTCTACCTCTGTGCCAGTCAGTACCTAAAGAGATTGACTAGGACATTGTTGTTGCAGGGATGGCTGATTCTTAAGCTAATAATTGTACTATTAGCCTCCTTTTATGAGATTCTCTCTATCCAAGTGTATTGCCAAACATAGACAAGCTGTGGAATAGACAACTAGAAGACATCCGGTCCACCCCCTCAGAGATAATCCTCGGATGACAGAGCAGCTGTCCGGGCCATCAGTCTTTGCGGCCACCGACGCAAGAGGAAAGGCTGTTAATCCGTCACTTCCGCTGCTATTCCTAGATCTTGAGGAGGGTTAGGGTTCCAACCTCCCGAGGGTGAGTGAGCTATTTGTAGGGGAGGTCGTTTAAGGGTGATTAACTCGTTAGGAGCGAGTCAGTGCCAATATATTCACATCAGTCTGTCTGTACTACCATCACGGAGTAAATAAGTGATTATTATACTCTTATAAAATCGATGAATTATATTATAGTTTTCAAAGATGAAGTGGCCAAAAATCGGTCCTGTTACATAGGCAGGTTGACAGTTAGTAATGCATTTGGGATATTGGCTGTTATATTATAGTTATATTTTCAATAAATTGTTTAACGAACGGCTTTTCTTGCCACAAGTATGTTTTCATCGCTCTGGCATGTCTTACAATGCGAGCTACAAAGATGTTTCGCGATACGAGATACGTAGTCGTGGTGAGAGGAAGAAATTCACAACTTCTCTTATTACATACTAATATTTCAGAACTGAGGAAGTTACCTATCTGTTGATGCAAAGTTTGTTTCTGTAATCTGACTATGAAAATAGTAACGATATACTGTGCTAATGTATTAGTGTATTGATAAAGATATATATAACAAAAAACAGCAACAATATTACAGGGATTAGTCCATACAGTCCACTATTGTTGCTTCTTTTGCGTCATGACGCTTCATTTGCATCATATTTCCCGAAGAATTTCTCTCTATTTGCCAGGCAAGAACTCTTGGTCGACTTTATGAACAAATGCCACATTGGTCCGTTATGAATTGGCTGTAATTTTTATGATAGTTCGTTAATGAAGATATCTGTATCATACTGATACAGTTGCTATAGTTACAAAGATTTATATTAACCAACATCCATATTAGTCTGTCTCTAACTTAGAATCTTGGTACGATAAATAATCTTGTGTCATGGTTTCTAGTTATGTTGTGGGTACCGACTTAATTCAATTATGCAAATACAATCTACCCTTATTGTGTTTTATTTACATTCAATAAAGTCTCTCCATCTCTCTCTCTCTCCCTCTCTCTCTCCCTCTCTCCCTCTCTCTCTCCCTCTCTCCCTCTTTCTCTCTCTCTCTCCCTCTCTCCCTCTCTCCCTTTTTCTCTCTCTCTCTCTCTCTCTCTCTCTCTCTCTCTCTCTCTCTCTCTCTCTCTCTCTCTCTCTCTCTCTCTCTCTCTCTCTCTCTCTCTCTCCCTCTCCCTCTTTCTCTCTCTCAAAATTAAAACAAAAAAACTAATTAGCGTCTATAAGAGAGAAGGGCCGACATCTGGTCACGTGAGCCGATCACGTGATGACAGTGCCAAGGTACCGAAAGGCCCTTGCTACTTCTGGTTGCACGCGACCTGCCATCCTGTTGTCTCTCCCACATGTCTTCCGGAGTCACGCACTATTTATTCTTTCGCAATCTTCGGAGCCCGTCCGTCAAGTATCAATAGGTGCCCTTTCGAAGAGAGTCAGAAGAAGGTCAAATAGCTCATGCAAAAATGGCGGTCATCAAGTTTCATAGACAGTATTGGTTTTATACTGGGACTCTAAAGCAACATCAACTTATTCATTCTAGTGAATAAATTAATTTATGCAAGGAGCGTCATACAACTGGATGTCACTAAAATGCAATGTTGCAACTTAAAAGAAAGCCTTGAAATTAATCAAAATAACACGCCAGATAAATAATCAATATGAAAAAAAAATGTTGGATAGACTTTTATGAAATGGTGTGATTTGGATGAGAATAACATTCATGGACTCGTGGGTAGAAATTACAGCTTTCTAAGTGAGTTTGATAACGGGCTAGTTATCTAATTGCCCGCAAGGAAAGTCAAGTAATGCTGTACAGTGTACTTGCTTTAGTCACACTCACATTACATTACACTTACAAGAAATGTATTCTTTATAGACCAAACTTTATGTTAATTATGGAATATTGGGATGCCAGGACGAAGGATGACTGCCTCAGCTTGAACGAATTGAAAACATCTAAAAAAAAAAAAAATTCTATATGTCAGTGGTGGCCAACCCAAGTGATCTTGCGGGCCACTTTGGTAATGCATCATAACTCCGTGGGCCACATATAAAATTATATATCCCCATATTAGATATAAACCCACTATAGGCATTTTTTTGGAGTGAAAAATTGAAACATAATGAGTTATTATTATTGTGTTTTCTATTATTCTTACATGTAAACATAGATAATATCATAATAATGATGCTAAACGCGTTGTATATTCGCAAGAAGTTAATTTTTTTTCTCATAATTTCGACAGCTCATTTTTGAATATATGGATGCACAAGTAATGTATTTTTTTTATAAATTGGTTTTCACTTTGGCCATTATAAAATAAATTTTGTAAAATTTGTGATGTTTCTCGTGGACCGGAAAAATGATCAATTAAGGTACTTTAATTTTTTTATACTGAAACCCTATCATAAAAGATGTCCTTGACACTGGAAGTTGCTGCTGTGAGACTAAATTAAGGTTATTTTGTTGCTATACTTGGAAGGTTTATTTTAAATATAATGTTCTATTTTATGTTTCTGTTGGTTTTTATTACTGATGTACAGTTTCTCTCTCTTCCTGTCTACTATCTTTGACCTATCTAGAAATACTTGTGCTTAGTTCCAAAAAAAAATGTTTTTTTGTAAAAATAAAAATAGTGCTATTGTGCTTTGTGAATCGTGTTCTTCCCTGCTCAGCTGGCAAACATGTGTATCCTAGCCTATAATAGCCCTAAGCCAGCGGGGCGTGTCGGAGGGCCCCGCGGCCCACGCGCAAACCGTACCCTGTACAAAAAAGCGTAACTGCCCGTGTTGGTAACGCTGCTTTTTGTCCAGCACATGGTAATCCTTAAGGCGTTTCGTTATATACCCCCACTCCTTTCTGCGCTTGATGTTTTTCAATGTTTAGTTTTTTCAACTGTTTGTGCTTGCGGTGGCGTCGATAAGGAAGAACTTTTATAGTTTTTAGTCTCATTAGCGGTCGCCTTCTGTTTGTTCATGTAAGCGTGGAAGGTTTTTTTGTTGTTGTTGTTGATTTATTGTAAATTATGGGGCCTTAAATGTTTCTTCCTCATTAAAGCGTGTAGTCTCAAATATTTTTACATACTTCACTATCGAAAACTTATTAATAAAAAGGCTTATGGTATTATTATGAAGAAATGCTTTTATATTAGCGTCTAGTTGTTTTTAATTATTTATATTTTTCCTCAAATAAAATGTTTGTGTTCCTTAATGAGGGCTTTAGTCATGGTCAGGAGCGGTTTTTATGCTAGAATGCATTGCATATTAGCGCATAATTATTTTTATTATTTAAATATTAGGAATTTGAAACTTATTAAATACATTTCTCTCAAATACTGAATCGGTAATGCTTCACGCTCTCACGTTAGGATTTCAATGTCAACTATAATGTGGGCTTAGTTAGAATTTTATTCTCGTTGCGATTATCTTTTCCTGGGTCCCTCAGTGTTCTTGTGATCGTATTGCATGTAAGATAAATTCACCTCAGCTAAGAAGACTGAAAGTATTCTAATAAACAAATAGAAAATAACTAAATAATAAATCACAAATATATAAAATGGACTATTTTGTTTTTTACTTGAGCGTGCCTTCATGCCCAGAATCGAGGACACGAAAAAGACAGGCTATTTATGAGGAACCACCCAGCTATATTTACTGAAGTGAAATAAAAATTACTTTTCACACAAACCTAGGGCCAAACAGAACTTTCAATTATTAAAAATATTTCATGGGAAGATGGGAAAATATTACAACCGCCTTTGATTGATGCTGGGGATCTTGCTAAGGATAAGTGCTTTAATTATACCTTTAATAAATATTAAAGATATATCACATCAAGATTCTTTTTTTTTTTTGCTTTAGATCTAGACATCAATGGTAATTATAATTATAGTTGATAAATCTGTTCTCTGTTCAACACACACACCAGAGGAGGTTGAGAACATCTGTCATAGCTTCTCTACACAGTACGGCACACATCTGTCCCGAAATCCAACACCATTCCGCTCTTTCTTCATCATCGATAAAAACTGACATTAATATTTCACTGGCATGTTAACTCTCTGACGAACAAGTGTTGAAGCATCTTCCATCATCACAGCCAGTGTCTTGTGTGAGTTATGCGAGAGGAATAATTCGTTGGTATATCTGCTAAGAGAGAGTTTTAATTTAAAGGAGAAAGTTTTGACAAAAAATTCGCCTTCATCAACAGAAGGAAAGAAAGTCATGTGTTAATGAACTCTTTGATGTTTGAGTGCTTTACTTCTTCAACATATTGTTGCTGGCATACACAATATGCCTAAATGTTGCTGACCTGTTGCTGGCATACACAATATGCCTGAATGTTGTTGACCTGTTGCAGGCATACACAATATGCCTAAATGTTGTTGACCTGTTGCTGGCATACACAATATGCCTAAATGTTGTTGACCTGTTGCTGGCATACACAATATGCCTAAATATTGTTGACCTGTTGCTGGCATACACAATATGCCTAAATGTTGTTGGCCTGTTTGTTGCTGGCATACACAATATGCCTAAATGTTGTTGACCTGTTGCTGGCATACACAATATGCCTAAATGTTGTTGACCTGTTGCTGGCATACACAATATGCCTAAATGTTGTTGACCTGTTGCTGGCATACACAATATGCCTAAATGTTGTTGACCTGTTGCTGGCATACACAATATGCCTAAATATTGTTGACCTGTTGCTGGCATACACAATATGCCTAAATGTTGTTGACCTGTTGCTGGCATACACAATATGCCTAAATATTGTTGACCTGTTGCTGGCATACACAATATGCCTAAATGTTGTTGACCTGTTGCTGGCATACACAATATGCCTAAATATTGTTGACCTGTTGCTGGCATACACAATATGCCTAAATGTTGTTGACCTGTTGTTGACCTGTTGCTGGCATACACAATATGCCTAAATGTTGTTGACATGTTGCTGGCATACACAATATGCCTAAATGTTGTCCATAAATACATTTGATGAAACGCTAACAACTCTTATTACATCTACATAACCAGCACATTCTCTCAATTCACTGCTGACTGTAAACTGCCAGAAGTTATGTGCAGTATACGCATTTCTCTGTTAGACGAATCATAAAATTTAATACAGTGAACCCTAATAAAAATCTACATAATATATTGATTAATGTTCGTTTATGGTGCTCGGGAACTGATCGTATGTTCTATGGTCGCACCTTGACGAAATGTTATGTTCGACTCAGACAGCCTGGATGGATTCAAACAACTTCCCACTCGATGTTTTTCTAATCGAGTTTTTTTTTCTCGAATTAATTTCCCTCTCAATGGCGATGTAATGAGTGCAACCATTACACTCTCATCACTATTCATAACGACAGCTTTTTGTTGACGCCTTGGGACTAGTCTCTTGTTAATGGTTTTTTTTTTCTTGTTGAACTTTTTCTTCCTTTGTTGGCGGATAAGTCAACAACGTATCTCTCATGTCGACGCCTTGAAGAGGACCTGCCTACGGTTGTGGAAGCTAAATATTATTTTTTAAGGTGTGCTATCTCATCGGTAGTGAAATAAACCAACTGTCCGTTTAAATATTTTCTTCTCGGTTCTTACCAAACTATGGTTCTTAAATTCTATTAGAATACAAACACTTATACGGACGTAGTAGGTTTCGACAGGGCATGTGTTTTTCTATTATAGCATTTTGGGAAAGAGAAGAATTAAGTAGCCTAGTGCTTAGTGTAAGACCCGGGTTCGAATCGGTCTTTGTGACGTATACAAATCAGCCTCGTGTGGATAAATGAGTAACTACTTGAGAAAATACAATGCCTTCTCACAGGTCATAAGTCTGTTGACTATGGTTAGGTGTAATCAGGTGGTTTAAGTTATTACGTTGAGAATGATTCGCCTGTAGTTGAAATAATAATAAAATGAATTAATGGCAGGTTTTTTAAACTTTTGTGTGGACCATCTTACCCTTGATAAGCCCGTGTGCCAACTAAGAAGCAGTGGGCCGTTAAACGATTGTGCCGAAAAACGGTTGCCTGATAGAGCTAAGGTGTTTTTTATCTGGCCGTGTTAAAGTCGTGAGAGGCCTCCGGAGGCTGTTCCAAATACTATTTTTCATTTCGTGTTCCTTAAAAAGAAAAAAATTGTAGTTAAAACCTTAACTTTTTTTTTTGTATAGTCTTTCCTCAAGAAACCTAATCGCTACGACCAGACTTTATTGCAGCATGTAGCATAGTTCTAAGTTTGAATACATTTTATTAAAGTTTTAGATCTAATAGGTTGGCAAGAAAGTAATTTCGGTTTTTTAGTGTGAATTAATACTCAATTTTTTCTATGCAACAAATGAACTTTAATTAGTCAAATATCTTCCATTCTGTTCGATGTCCTTTTGCCATCTTTCTGCTAACTTCATGATCCCGCGATCATAGAACTTCTGGTCCTTATCAGCAAAAAACTCTACCAAGTCGTTATTAATAAAATTTTTACCATTTAATAGTTTTGTACACTTCGAAATAAATGATAATCCGATGGTGCAAGGTAGGGGCTGTATGGGGGATGGGACATCACTTCCCAACCAAGCTCCAATAGTTTCGTATGTGTTGCTAAAGATGAGGCCCTGCATTGTCGTGGCGGAACCCAAATATCGAGCTTCTTAACACGTCTTATATGATTTTCAATTGTTGTCTGTGATACATTTAACTGTTTTTCAATATTAATTTAGGAGTGAATGGGAAAAGAAAGGGTCTGGAAGTCATTTCTTAGATTTTATCGACACGAGACGAGACGTATCGCAGAAGAAAAGTTGTAAAGCTTATTTAATTATCTGCAATTATCATTTGTCATTTCGTAAGTTGTCGAAACGCCAGCCAACATGATATTATTGGAATTTTAAACGATTTCTTCTAAAGTGTATATACTTCCGTTGTTCAGAACTATTTAAAATTCCAGCTGTTATATGATGGCCTTAGTGGTTTTTATAAGGCTGGAAATAGTTTTCATGTCGTCTAGAAATGGAAAAATTACTTTGAAAATAACTTTTTGAAATATTTTGAGTCATTCACCTTTTTGGAAAAATCATGACTGTATTTATTATTTTGCCCCTGCAGCGCGAGAGAGGAGTGAGGACTCTGACAGTGGAAATTAAAGCATGCTTTATTCAGAGCGAGGTGAGCACATCCCTTAACAACCCAACCACCCCTAACCCATTAACAGCTGTTAATAACTAAACAGTGGTGGTGGGGGGGATAAACCCTTGTGAAAAATAAATGATTGCTCTGAGAAGAGGTGGCCAGAGGGCGAGGTATGGACAAATATTACAATACCTGGTGGCCTCTGGGGCACTGATAGAATAATTCAGATGTAGAATCTCAGATAAGAAACTTCGTATGGCAATCGTCAATAGTCGATGTAGAAGTTAAGGTCGCGAGGAACATTCTAACATTGGTTTCTCCAGGTGGACTAGAGTGTTTCTTATTATTTTCCTTTTTGTGTTTTGTGAATTGCTCCCATCCTCTCTAATTCTGTATTTTCAAACTAAGATTTCAATATTATAATCAAATACTTTAGCCTATATTGTCTTTTCAATATGGCATTGGTATAGCGTGTATTTCGGATTTGTTGTAAAACTAAGTTATCGAAGATACATTATTGATTAAACTCTGCTTCAGCATGTGCCACGTTGTAATATTATAGTTTTTATTAACTTTTTTGTTGTTACCCGCCAGTTTAATCCTGTGATAATTCTGAGATACCTAATCCTCTAGCACAGTCATTGCACTGCACCACTCATCCCTATAAACTCCTCGGAGACTAAAGCGGCACTGGGCTCGTGACCTGCTATAAATACGTGACAGTGGAAGTCCTGGCAATGGTCAGTTTCTCCTATCACGTCCTGAGCGTCTGTGGGTCTCTAGCTCTTGGTCAGCCTCCAATGGATCGTATCCGGAGGAGCGTGGGGGAAGTTCCCAATACTCCGCTTTCTCTTTCGCTTGCGAGGGAGGTAATAACCATGTGAATTTGGGAGGTCTCTGGGCTGTTTGTAAATACTGCATGAATGAGCGAATGAAGGAAAATAGTAAATATGGTATGAATGAAAACATTCATCACAATTACTTATTGCCCAATAAGGCAGATTGTAATTTTATCATAATAAAGTTTTTATTATTATAATTATTAGAAATATAAGACTGTCATTTATTAATACTGATAAGTTTTACTGAAGTGACTTGATCTTCTCCATTATCTCTATTTCTATACCTCTCTCTATACCTTCATTCTATAATGTGTAACTATATGATAAAATATTCACTATAAAGGGCGCAGACGAATGAGCGGTGTAGCAGACATTACTCGGCAAGTGAGAGAGCGAATGATTAGGAAATGCAGACACGGCATGCTCTGTACCCTCCGTCTTAGGCCTTAGATCTTGGCTGGGTGTTTGCTCTGTCGGCTGCCCTAATTAATCCTTGTTCTCGCTGGCTTCTGAGCAGATTAAACCCACCAGAGTCCAGTCAGCAGGGTACATTCTGCAATGTTCAGCGAAGGAGTCCAAAGATACTCAGGCCGAATACATTGTTTCCAGCAAACAATTCATTTAGCGAACAAACAGAGAGAATGGAGAAGATCAAGTCACTTCAGTAAAACTTATCGGTAGTAATAAATGACTGACTTACATTTATACTAATAATAATAATAAAAACTTCATTGTGATAAAATGACAATCTGCCTTATTAGGCAATAAGTAATTGTGATGAATGTTTTCATTCATACCATATTTACTATTTTCCTTCATTCGCTCATTCATACAATATTTACAAACTGCTTAGAAACCTCCCAAATCCACATAGTTGTCACCTCCCTCGCATGCGAAAGAGAAGTCTTGGGAAGTCCCCAACGCTCCTCCGTCAGCCGCGTCACCGGATACGAGCTAGTGAAAGCTGATTAAGATCGTGAGAACCACATACGCTAAGGACATGATTGGAGAAACTGGCCATTGCCAGGTCCTCCACTGTATTTATAGCAGGTGACGAGGCCACTGCCGTTTCAGTCTCCGAGGAGGATTATAGGGATGAGTGGTGCAGTGCAATGACTGTGCTATGGTATTAGGGTATTTGGATAGGTTACTATGGAATTTGATGAACTTGGAAGTAGGACGTATATGTAAAATTTCATTTCTCAGTGCAGACATACACTAGGTGAAAGGTTAAGAGTTTCTCATTTTGAACAAACGAAACACTAAAAAGGAATAATTTATTAATGCATAATAATGTATTCAAATCTTGATCGATAGAAATTGTATATAGAGCATTTGGCAAAATTTCACATTTGAACTACTCAAAACAAAGGTGTCGAAAGGGAAATAAAATGCACTTTCGTGGGAGTGGATCCAGTGAGGATATGAGCTGGATTCCAGCGAATCTCATGGAGAAATTTACAGCACAAAGTCTCTCCACCAAGTGGACTTCTGCCGAGGTAGTTTTGAAAATATATTCCAGATTTTATATAGCGGTTCAATACTTTGGTTAAATGTTATAAATAAAAGCCAATTCCATTTATTAAAATCTGAGCTGTGAGCTATATCCTGCTAGCCAGGCTAGATTAAACACTATCTCCAGTGTATTTATCACCGGGAGATATGATATATAATAAATCTGTTTGACACTTTCTGTCCCTACTGACAACAGATCTATCATTCAGAGCTGACACCAACAGGCATCGAGGTCTTATCCAAACCTGTGTGTCACTAACTGCCACTTATTTACTGGTTCATCGGATGTCCGGTTGAGGCGGATAGACAGACCGTGTTTGTATCAATGTATCTACAAACTGTATGTCGATAAGCATACGCGTGAACAATTACTACCAGTTAACGTTATGCCCTCCAAACATACTTCAGTAAGCATTCATTGCCAGGGATTTGAACCCAACACCTGTTAGACCTTACAGTAGAGACCTAAGAAAATACACGATTTTTGCATTCCTTCTGGAATATCAATGATTATCAGCAAAATTACATTAATCCAAAATAAGTTTTCAAGAGTAATCTTTAACAAAACGAGGTAGCCTACAATAGTTGAGTAACAAATCTGATTATATTCTAATTATTTTAAAAGGGATGGCCACGAACTTGCCATAGATAAATGTATAAATAGCGAGAATCCATCACTTTCTATAACTTAAATATTTTTTTCTTAAACTAAAATTTAAGGGTGTTCCAGAATTAACGCAAGATTTGAATTTGCCGCCATTTGTGCAGTAAAGTGCTGGCAACCCTAAAAAAATCCAATTGGACAGCTGACAGTTTAGGGTTAGTTAAAATGGAGCGTTATATAGAACAAAGTGTCTTTATTGTTAAACATTATCTCAAAAATAATGAATGTTTGGCGGCCGCACTTCGAAAATTTCATACAAAGTATGGTCGGAATTGTGTTTTGACTTCATCAACTGTGAAGAGATTAATTGAAAAATGTAAAGAGACTGGATCAGTTGGAGACACTAAACACACTGGTCGTCCAAAAACAAGCCGTTCAAATGTCAATATCGAAGCAGTGCGTGAGAGTGTTGTTGAAAATCCAGGAACATCAATTCGGCGTCGTAAATTGGATGATATTGATGTGGCCAATACGTGGTTTTAACAAGACGGAGCCACATGCCATACAGCCCATGAAACAATTCAAATACTGCATGCGACATTTCCAGGTCGTGTACTCTCTCGTTTCGGTGACAGAATTGGCCCCCTAGATCGTGTGATTTAACACCGTTAGATTTATTTTTAAGGGGTTGTTTGAAGTCAAAGGTGTATGTCAACAAGCCCTCATCTACCAGTGCACTAAAAGAGGAAATGCAACGCTGCATCAACGAAACAATAAAAAAATAACAACAAAAATACTAAAAACTGTGTTTTCTATTTAAATCAAATCTTGCGTTAATTCTGGGGCACCCATATGTACTTCAATGAAAACTGTTTGTGTATTTTTTCTTGTACATTAACATAAGATTATTTTCATTATGTAAATATTTGAAAAAAACAACGACATGGAAACGACATTACTCTAAGGGTGCAGCCTCCTTATCAGTTGTTATCACGTCCTCCGCCATTTTGCCCGATGCCAGATTGCTTCTTCTTCTTCTCCCCTCCCGCCCTGTCTTACCCGCCTTTGGCTAATGTTCCCGCCAAATTGGCGCTGACAGTTAGATTGGTCCCGGTCTAATTTTACGGACGATTAGTCGGAGGCTTGGGGTCGCAGGATTCCCCACGTCAACTGCATCCTGGCACTAGAGGTAATTGTCTGACTGGAAGAGCGACCGGGAAATCATTCTCGTTTCATTTATCAGGACGAGTCTCTGACCCTTATCCTTAAAAATTCGTTTCTTCTTAGCTATTCCTTAGATTCGAAACGGATTCGTTACGAACAAAGTGGCGTAGGTGTGGAACTCTCATGTTGAGCCTAGAAGCGCTCACCTGAACCAATATCAGGATAATTTCTCCAGTATGAATGTAATAACAATAATGCATTAACCACATAAAACATTTAATGCATCATGAAACACTTTACAGGCACAAAATTGAACAGTGACTAAATAATAAGGCTGGAACGGTCACGCAAAAGACAGGAAAGAGTTCATTGAAGCTGATGGTTCACGGTCATTCAATTTCTTGGTCTGAAGTTTTACGTGTTAACTTGCAATTCAATGATGCTTGAATTGTTATTGTTTGTTTAAATTTAATAAAAACGTTTTAAAAAAACTCCTTTTTAGTGTTGTAATGTACCCATTAGGACCAACCCAACTATTTCTGAGGAAGTTAAAGTTCATCTGAAATCAAAAACTCAAGAAGATAATTTAGGTAGTTCAGACATTTTTATTGACGTAACAGACAACGTTTCTTCATGAGGGCTGCATTTTAGTACAAGATATACAACAAACCTGTGAATTGTATTGTCTATGTTTCAATGTTATATATATTTTGTGTTTTTCGAATTGACACTTTAAAACAAAAACTACATTTTGTATTACATTAAATTATTTTAATACAAGAGGAACTTCATTAAAACAAAAGCTATTCAATTCGGCGTCGTAGACCGTCCCGAAATTGGATGGTATTGATGCGGCCAATATGTGGTTTCAACAAGATGGTCCGACATGCCATACAGCCCATGAAACAATTCAAATACTGCATGAGACATTTCCAGGTCGTGTACTCTCTCGTTTTGGTGATCAGAACTGGCCCCCTAGATCGTGTGATTTAACACCTTTAGATTTCTTTTTATGGGGTTATTTGAAGTCAAAGGTGTATGTCAACTAGCCCACATCCACCCGTGCATTAAAAGAGGAAATGGAACGCTGCATCAACGAAATTCAACCACATTTATGCCAAATGGTCATGGAAAATTTCAACGAAAGAGTGCGTATGTGCCAGCAAAGTTGTGGAGGCCATTTGCCCGCTGTGTTATTCCATAAATAACCCTATCCTATTTACTTTATAATTCAATAAAAAAATTACAAAAATACTAAAAAGTGTGTTTTATATTTAAATCAAATCTTGCGGTAATTAATCTGAGGTATTCAAACTTATTAAGGTAATCCAGAATAGAAATTTGTATATATGTCAGTAAACAAACCATTACTGAACAAGTTACGCTACTGATCTATAAGCATCTTTATGCTGTGTTTTTTATTAATAGTGTAGTATTATTTTTTTTAAATACGCAAGGGATATTGAACTTGCTATAAATGAGGTAGTTTTAATTACAATGTTTATGAACTCCCTAAATCGCCAAAGTTTTTGGCCAAGATCCCATGTAGGCATGAATTACAATTTGTCTTCTCGACACATATTCTTTCGACTCTTTTTCCAAAAATAATTGTAAACTGTTCTTAGACCTGCCCTTAATATAATTTATATGTAATATATGTATGTACTACAAGGACGAAATGAAAGCCATTAGATGTGTTGAGGCGTAAGTGCGGAGTGAGATATTTATAGAGGGGGACAAGGGACAGGGTCCTTCCAACAAAAAGAATTATACATGGACCTATTTGAGTTTTTTTTTTGTTTTTTTAACCGGCAGCCTCTTAAGGGTGCAGGAGTTCTTTAACTGGCCGGATCCTGCCTCGCTCGTAGGACCTTGTCGCCCTATTTATCCTGCCTTAAAGGTTGTATTAGATATAGCTTAGTCGATACATCACGGGCACAGCTGGTAAACATCGTTATTACTGACAAGGGGATTTATCGGCTCGAAGAAACTATAGGGTGTGTTACATGATAGCCATTTAAAATATTATCTACTGTATTTATCGCTGCAGCCAAGGGAAAAGGAGTAGCGACGCGATGACAAAGTATCCGATCCTACCTATGTAGACCTACCTAGGTAGATAGTTTAAAAAAAAATTATTCTGCAACAAATTCCCTAGTGATCATAATACTACACCTTTTCTAAGGTATAAATATAGAAAAATGAATTGGAATCGCAGCGTGTTAGGATTTCTGTATGAGCTTGCAATGTTGTAGATTCGAATTATTCCAGAGGAGAAGACAAAATTAAACAAGAGAAATGAAACATCAAAAAAACCCAGTGGCAGGATCGAGCTTCCGCAGAATCTTATTGTGAAACAGATTCCGTATAAAGTTTGGATTTATTTCTATTCCAACTTTACCCACGCAATCTCAATGAATATGTAAAATGTGTTCAAAAGAGTTAATAACTAGCCGAATTATTAGAAATAGTTGAATATTAGAAAAGTTATACCAGAAAAATAATTAATAGTAAATACATTCAATAAAAACGGAAAAAATAGTTAACAAGCGTCTCCCGTCTAGGTGATGAGGGAGCTATCAAGATATAGAAAATTCCGAAGTGGCGGAGAGAGGAAAGGAACGGTCGAATGCTGATGATTTGTGAAAAGTTGTATAAATATTTTAATATTTTTATTGGGTTTTTGACAACACAAATGATTATTAGATGTGTGTTTTTCGCATTGTTGATTTAATGATTGGATAGCTTTCAGTTTCATTTTCAGAATATTCAAGAGCAATAGTAGACAAGTTTTTAAAAAAACACGAAAGGTTTAGCTTAGAAATGGGGTTTGCTATGGCTGCAGGCCCATGCGGTACGGATTTGCAGTGGGGAAATGCGTAGGCAGAGGGAAGTATAAGAAACAGGAAACATGGAGAAGTTAAATGGAGTTAAGGGGCCACTTGGAATAATTAAATTGTCTCCCACCCCACCCTGGCTGGACAGGATAATTCCAGGGGAGTGGCTAGAGAGTCAACAACAATAGAAACTTTTGGACACGGCCCAAGGGGGGGGGGTAGCCACTTTTATAGAAGTGGCGATCTTCCTCTCCGTGTTTGTCATGCGTGAGATTCCTTCTAACAGATTTAGTTAGCTCATCTACCACTTTTTGCAAATTAACTATTTTTAATTTAGTTTCAAGTGCAGCTCCATGAATGAATGGTTTAAAGATTTTCCTCATCATTACACCTGGTACTATTAGAAAGCATCATAAAAAGAATTACGAAAATTGTCGTTAAACTAATGTTGGGTGCATCCGTTCATAAATGCATACATTAAATATTCTATTTTAATTTTGTTTTTCTGTTTTGATTTTATTATGACTTGATGGACTTCAAAAATATGGACTCGTGGTAATATAAAATAATTGTTTAAATATAGCCACATCCAAGTTCATGAAATTCCATAGTGACCTATCCAACCATCCTAATCCCCTAGCACAGTCATTACACTGCACCATTCATTCCTGTAATCCTCCTCGGATACTGAAACGGCAGTGGCCTCGTGACCTGCTATAAATGCGTAACAGTGGGAGTCCTGGCAAGGGCCATTTTCTCCAATCATGTCCTGAGCGTATGTGGCTCTCTCGGTCTTCGTCAGCCTCCACTGGCTCGTTATCCGATGACGCGACCGACAGACGAGCTTGGACAACCATTTGGATTTGGGAGGTCTCTGGGCCATTAATAAGATTGTAATTTTAGCACAATAAGGAAATTTCAATATAAATATAGGCACATGTTTAACAACCACAAAATCGAAGTTTGATTTGATATTAATTTAATCTGCTGTAGGTTGGGAACTGAATATGTTACTATTAAGCTCAAATATATTGACAGTCACCACGGCGATTGTTAATTCCCCCCTGCTAAGTAGTCACATGTTCGCTGTCAATGCACAAGTCAGTCCCTCCATCATATAACATGCAACATGCTAAGTACTCAGCACAGTCGACGCATGCATAAACATATCTGTTGGGCCAGGTGGACGGTTGTCAGAGGACTGACATGTCCTACGATGACATGCCATATGCAGGCCAGACTAAACACACTCACATAGTACACGAGCAGTTGGCGGCTAGGCATCTCTCTCGGTTCTTAGTATAGGTCGGGGTGTGTATATATTCCCGTGTCAGCTGATCCCGAGGGATGAACAACTGGCCGGATCTATTTAAGGGAGGGAGATTGGTAAAAATATCTGTCGTTTCGTCTTGCTCTTGACAAGGAAAATTGTATAAATAGCGAATCCTGTTCAGACAACAGGCAAAGTTTCTTCTAGGCACCACTGACCATCTTCAACCCCAGTGGCGTACAGCAAGGAAGCAATCTTCTCTCACAATACTTGCTCGTAATATAAGTGTTCAAGTTATGAAATAACTAACAACTATAAAGATTTTTTTTTCATCATATCCCCTTGCTAGTAAAAATTATGGGAATCAATTTAGATTCTATATAAATGAATCTATTTACAATATTATATGTCCTGTAGGTTGGCTACATTTTATACAATTTCACGCTGTGATTTGCGATTGTTACAAAAGTATAACCTACATTATACACTCATTGTTTACACATCTTTAAAAAGTGATGGGGCTCACCTTATGAATCCTAAAACAAAATCTTAACCTAATTTTTCCCGACAGTCTGTTGCCATCAATGCGGGAATGTTGGATGGGCCACGGTGTTAAACACTGGGTTTGTTAGGTGCTGCAACCAAGTAACGTGTGCAGGTCGGTGTTCTTTAACCTCTCGATAGTGACGTTGACCATATTTGTCTTGATCCCATTCTGAAATTTTCGGAGACTTTTAGCTGTATTATCAGTCAAGTCGGGCTCCGTCCATGACGTCAGTTTGAGGTGAAGCGACAAGTTGACTGAAGTTTGTAGCTTTTTCCATTTTGTTTCTAAAATGGATTGCGAAATGGAGATGCCTATCCATTTTGTTTACCCGGATAGTACATTGAGAAAGCCGGTGAGTTCTCTTGCCCTCCTACAGTATAGGATTTTGGTAAGGTTTTTTTCCCTTTTGGAGGAATAAGGTTACGGAGATGCGAGAATAATTATGATAGATCAGTTTTAGATTGATTCTGTGTTAAGGTTAGCATTGCATATACATTTTTTTAGAATCTTAGTAACAATTAAAAGATAAGTCATATAGAGCTTTTAGACATTATAGAGTTATTCTCCCATAAAGCGTAGTGGAATCGACCCATGAAACTAAACATTGCTATCATAACTAAATAAACTAATAATTAACAATTTAAAAATGTCAATTTATGGCGAAGGAAAACTAAAATGAACTCTCCACTTTCATAATTATAAATAAATTGTACGTATTGTTAATTTTTAAGTGATAGGAAGTTTTCTAATTTTCCTGGGAGTGAGAAATCGATATAAAAGTAATTAATGTAACTATTGCCATTAATTATATGTGATGCCGTGACGAGTCTCACTATCGTTACGAGTTATTTATCGTTTAATTAGATTAAAAACTGTGTCAAATGGTTTTAACCGTAGCGATGTTTTTTCTCAAAGATTTTTAAATCTTTGACTGGATTTGATAGAAATCGTCTGTAATTTTTGGATTGATGGAATATCTTTTATACTTTCTATATAAATAACGGCGTTCTTTTTTAACATATCTCTTCGCCGACGCTCAAATTCCTCCGCGAAACAGGACTTCTTTAATTAACACTCGGTCTGCTTCGAGAACTCTTTTTCCTTGGTGGTTTTTAATCTGCTGCCGCGGAAGCAATTAAGATTGAAACGTTCTTCCACGCGCCTAAGAACTGTGAATGAATAGCTGTTAAATTTAACGGGGACTCGAACGATAGTGTGGGCCTGTGATTATACCGTGCGTGCGTGAGGGTCGGGAGTCGATAGCCAGGGGGGTCGATATTCTTCTGGGATCGGCTGACGCCGCCCTCCGTACAGGGTCGAAAGGTCCTTCGAGAAAGTCCCATGTATCCTGAAATTCAATTTTTTACCTTCAAATTCATCTTTACTTTAATTGTTGCAATTACATAGGAAAAAATTAGTATTTTTTTTCTCTCGGGGGAGTTAGTCTGTATGAATAAAAATGGATATATTGTGCGAAATGAAAGAATATTGTGGTAAGGTCTTTGACATCTTGACGTTGCATAAAGTTTGTTCTTCTTTTTTGAACTCAATGGAGATGACTCACATCATGCTTGGAGTTGTAAAGCGTTAAATAATGAGTTATTTAGTTTTTTTTATTGTTTTCCTAAAAATGTTATTGTTTGTCGTGTTTGTTTCAGAAAAATATTTTAACTTATAATTGGTTGGTTCTAAAGATTTTTTCGTATTGCTGTTATACAGGCATCAGTTTTGGATTTTTTCTTTAAGTTCAGGGTAAGTTAAGATATTGTAGAAGTGGCCAAGCGTAAAGTAGTTTATATCTCAATATGTTTGTGTAAATTAAAATTTTAGGATTGACTTGAAGTGTCGGATAAAAAATTAATGAGAAGTTTAAGTGAGTAAAGTGCGTCGATAATGTTTGTGTTTAACGTGTTTAGCGATAGTTAGATGTTGCTCTTGTATTGTTTATAAGAATAAATGTAAGAATAAACCTGGGTTCACGATTGACGCTCAATAGAGTTTGAAATGTAGTCATTTTTTAAAAATATTTTTTCAACCTGTGTCATAGGAGGGCAATACCTTTTTACTTAAACATTCATTAGACAAATTTTTAAAAAAATTTATCTGTAAGATATTACTGATTTGACAAATATGTACTTCTAGTCTACAATGAGCAAAGGAGTTGCTTAAATATTCTTAGTGTATTTATAAAATCTAAGGACCCAGCCTAATCTAATTGTTATATCTAGTCTAGAGATACAGCAATTAGATTAGTCTCTAAATATATAATAGTGGTTTGGCTGACAGAGAGGCCGTTGTGACAGGAATAGGGCCAGCTGCCTGGGAGTACTGCAAGCACCTCTCTTCAGCCCCATTGTATTTCTTATTTCTTTCATCTCTCTTGTTTATTTTCTTTTTTCTCTCTCTCTCCGTTTATTATTCCGTCTGTGATCAGAGGACCGTAAGGCTTTTTGGTCACTCCTACTACATCCTTATAATTATCAGATATGCTTTCAAAGGGAATGTTTTTGTGTTGTCGTATTTCTTGTCGCCTCTGCCCTAAAGCTTATAATTAAAAAAAAAAATTATTTCCAATTAGTTTAATCAGTAAATTCATTACGTATACACACAAATGTAGTAAGATGTCTTATTATAAAGATATATAGGCAATTTAAAATATATCGAGTTGGAAGTATTTTGCATACAATAGAACGCTTTCGTCGTATTCAAAGTCCGTTCTCGTAACTGCTTATGCAGAGGCATAAGATCAAGGTCGGTCACTGGGTAAGTGTGTTATTTTCGCCGGTAGAATTGTTACAGTAGAAAATATTTGGCCTTAAGATATTTTGTCTTGAGCGAATGAAAGTTAAAATTTTGATAGTACTAGCCTTGTGACAAGCTGAAGCCTCTTATTAATTCTTGTGTCTACTGACAATCTTGAAACATCCTTCCTTTAAGATTTTTAAAAGTTTTACATAATCTCAAGCCACCTTTGATAATATACAAACGAAAACTGCTTAGGCTATTGGTATAATTACACTAATGATATTACCTTACTTTCTCTTTAATAGCTGTAATTGTAAATAATCGTGGTACCTTTGACACATCAAATTGTACTTAAACAGGGCGAGGTAAACTTCTGAACGGACTAAGAAATAATTCAATCTCTAAAGTTATACTAACGAACACTCAATAGCCTTTACCTAACCGTGAAATAATACAAAAATATAAAACTTAAATTAAACTAATTCATAACACAAAAGACTACAGTCAGAAGTAAACGTCATCCAGGATAGAAAAATAACGATTAATGCTTATGGCGGCGACATCTTATTTTTTATTTATTTATATTTTTAAATATTTATTTTATTGATATTTAGTCGCAATGTATTTTATAAAGTCTATAAATTATTTATGAATGTTGAAAGTATTATTGGAACATTTTTGCAATTATATCATTATCTTATAACTTGGCAAGGATTAAGATACATTGTAAATTAAATTGCGAATAAAGTTCTCATCTCTCTGTTAAATGGAGCATGTAGATTCAATTAATTTCCAAAAGTAAAGGCAGTAGTT
Organism: Acanthosoma haemorrhoidale; assembly: GCA_930367205.1. NCBI lineage: Eukaryota > Metazoa > Arthropoda > Insecta > Hemiptera > Acanthosomatidae > Acanthosoma > Acanthosoma haemorrhoidale. The sequence goes on along the minus strand of OV884013.1, from coordinate 114,710,081 downwards.
ATGTGCACTGAAACATATGAATACAAAAAAAAACAACTAATGCTTGAGCTAAGTTTTGGAGAGAAAAAATAATGAGAGAGTGTTTGAGTCTCTCAAAGAATTATTTTCTCTAATATCTATGCACTGTTGTTATTCGTAATCTATACTTAACCATAAGAAAAAATCGTATCAAGTTAAAATGTTTGAAAAAGATGATGAGCTGTTTGAGAAATGACTTAAAATATACTAATTGGTTTTCATATTCATTGTCTTACTATACCAATCGGCGATGATGTTGATGATATTTCTCTTCCCTGTTTGAAAGTAAAGCCTCTACCTTGGAGCTTGGCAATAAGAAACTAGAAACTGACCGGAGTATGTGTTCCGGCCCCATAGAAACTTTCACATAAAATAAAAAACTTTTAGATACCCTACTATTATAGCTGCAGTTCTTCCGAGTCATAAAGTGCCCCAATGCTAGTACTCATGCCATAAAGTCCTCATACCCTGCTACGTCGCAGTCCTGCCAAGGCCTCCCCCTAGGAAGCTAACCGCCCGGAAGAATGACCGATGACAATGAGGCATTGCTATTATTTATCGGCGGTTCCCCTCTAACAGCCATTGGCCATTTGCTCTGCTCTGCTGGTCCACTTCTAGCCAATGGACATAATTCAATTTTCTCTCTTTGTTCAAGGGGTCCCGAGCCTTCGTCCTAAAGGGCAGTTATTAATTTATTTATCCTTTGACTTGGTCCATTAGATAAAAAGGGCCGTCAGAATGGAAGGTTAATACATTAGACTTAAGGGTGCTTGTGCCAAACATCTTCTGGTCCTTGGGCGTCAAAATACAGCATCACCTTCTTTAAGAGGTCATCCCTTGATTTGAGCTCGTACTTTGACCAAACATCAATCACGACTTGAAAGGTCAAATCCAGCATAATTATTACTGTATTCCACTCACGCTCTCGTTAGATTTGTTATATTATCTCTTATTAACGGATCAAAAAGGTGAGCCCATCACCTTGTAGAGTCTTATCAATGAAGCCAAGTACATTGTGTATCATAGTACTTGTATTGATTATATAACTTCTATGCCGATTCAGTCCTTGTGTAGAGTGTACCGATGGCACAGGACATGTAAAATGTAATATGTACATAGATTCGCCTAAGAATCTATAGTAAATAAAAGTTTTGTAATTTTTTTTTGAGGGGATTGGGAGGGGGAACCTATTCAGGGAAAAACCACAGATCCTTCAGAGACTAGAAATATTTTTCACTGTTAGTTTCAAAGGGATCTGGTCAAACCTGGAGCACATACTGTGGGATATGGGCTGAGAGGAGTCTGTTCTTGAACGCGCTATGCTATTATACTACTGTTCTCATTAAAATGTCGACATTTTCTGTTTCTTGTTGGAAATGTAATATTGTTCACGCCATTGCGACATCATTTTGGTTCAAGGTCACATGCCAGCTGGTGGAGTGAAGGACAAAGGCTAGTCGGCGTCTGAGTCACCTGTTTTGTAGCCGACAAGCTGGCTGAGTGATACATATCGGGAACCTTGTTCACGAGGTGTTTTTCCCGTTGTATTAACGTTATTATAGAACTTGAATGTGGTTTCAAGCGGTGAATTAAGAGGAACATTGTTAGGAGAGGTGACAGACCGAAGTAAGCTAATTTCTTTCTCTATGTCTCCGGTGAAGCTAACCCATATTATACAGTCCATTTGCATAGTATAAATACCTGACATGTATGGATGTGGTACCGTCTATTACGTTCTTGAACACATATAAGATTGGGTGACTGTATTGTCCATATGGTGGCGTATCTTAGTATTTTTAGCCAATATTATATATGATATAATATATATATCATATATTTTATATCATATATTATATATGAGTATAATATAATTCCATGTTTAAAGCTTAAAGTGTCGTTGTACTGTGTATTTCAGTGGCATAAATCTGTAGTGTGTAGTGACTAACCTGCTAAAAAGAGTATACAACGTTAGCCCAGTAAATGTGCAACATCATAAATTCTTCTACAAGAAAATGTAAGCTAAAGAGACATCTTGAAGGACCTTCCTAGGTGAAGTTGGAGGCGGTTTGGAAGTGGAGAGTCAAGAGGCACCTACATGCCTAGGATTATGGAAAAAAAATGTATATAAATATTTTTTCTGAGAATTATAAATCATGGAATTAAATTAAATTAGGTTGGTTTATGCGATCGTTTCCCGGCGCACCGCCGAGGCATTAGCATAAAGTGACCATCCGAGGTGCTTTGTCGACTAGCACAGGATCATTTGTATAAATAACAAAAACAACAACCGGTGTTTGGTGGCTACGACAAAAAAGTAGTTGGGTCTGTGTCAAGGTAAGAGAGCTAATAAAAATCTTATCGAGAAATAAAAAAAGAAATAAAACGAAAATATAGGGAATTGAAATACGATAGTGCACAGCCATTAAAGAACGAACAGCCGTTGGAAGCAAGTGCATTGCCCGGCCATATTTTATCGGCAGTTAAGTAGCCACTTCACCCTAATAAATAATGGTCATTTGATGGCTGAGGTACCGATTTGTATTCCCCTCGTCCGTTCGTATTACTGGTAAAGTCCCTCTTGTAAATAGGAAATGATTTGGTCTTTTAGACTTGTAGCAGGGTGTAGGAAAGTGCTGTTGATAAATAGCACCAGACAAAAAATAGGAGTTAGTAATGTGTTTGATGCTGCCACCATTTAAACTGTATAATAAATTGGATCCACGAGGTGGTAGTTAAGTCAGATTGATTGATTTTATTATTTTATATCCTACATTTTTTTTAATCCAAGCTCTGAAAGTACATTCCATATTAATAGCTTTTATTCCTTTATGATCATATACAGATTTAATAAACAAGAAATTAAAAAAAAAAAATATTGTAATTTCGAATTGATGATAATATTAAAGTCATAAACGAACAAGATATTTCAATTACCATTAGATAAAAAAATGTACATATTGTTTGAAGGTACATCAATCTGGAGTTCTTCGCAGTGAGTGTTTAATTTATTCAGATGTTGTTTTGAAGAGCTGTTTTGTCCAATTTTAAATCTTATTTCTAATGTACGCTATCAATATAAATTATATACTTGAATTAAAGTTTCTATTATTATTTGTTATTTATGTAATTAATATATTAACATATATATCCCCTCGTTACAAAATATAGATGCTACAAACGAATTTATTTACAATTGCTTCATTGCATTTCCTGTGGCTTGGCTACATTTTATACAAATTCTGTTTTCTACTAATAGTGATAGTGATAATAGTGCATTGTACAAAAGTATAACAATGTACATTATACATTAATTTACTGAACATTTGTTAAAAGTGATAGGGCTCACCTTATTTATTGTAGATTTAAAACTAACTTGCATCTAACAATGAAAACTTAAACTAAATCTTAAGCTAATTTTCCTCGACGGTCTGTTGCCATCGATGCGGGAATAGTGGTGGGGTCATAGTGTTAAACACTGGGTTGGTTAGGTGCTGCAACGAGTCAAAAAACTTGATGTGTCTCCGGCGGATGAACTCACCCACCGACGGCACACCAAGCAACGGGTCCAGGTCAGCGTTCTTTAACCTCTCGAAAGAGGTATGTCGGACCACTTTTCGCATGATCCCGTTCTGGAAATGTTGGAGACATTTGGCTGTATTGCCAGTCAAGTGGGTAAGTAGCGGGGTACAAGAGACTTGTTAGAGATTTATCAACATTATTAACGGACGATTCGACTTACAGCGAGTATGTATGGCTGCAACAAGTAATGGTTGTAGAATGTTGGTTGCACAAAGCGTTGTCCAGAGTGCCTCAAAATCTCAGATGAGGATGGCATAAATACATAGAGCTTGAAGTTTATCATTGATAAATTTATTGAAAACTAACAGTATAGTAATTAAGGGATTTTCAGTTTTTTATTTGCGAATTGCAACAACTTGTAGCGAGTAAACAGTCAACACTGCTAAAATCAAAGCATTGTTTGTGAAATCCCATTTAATTTTTAAATGTGGGCTATTCTATGAGGGCCCGTTTCTGCGGAATATAAAAAAAAGAAGGGAGTCGAACCCATTACTTTGCTGCCACGGAGCTGTTACACCAACGACTTACTACCAGCCCCTGGCATTATTTGTTTACTTCCCATGTGAAATCTGTAATTTGGCGCCTAACCCCTCAATTACACGTCAAGCAACGTCGGATTAACAAAAAACCCCGGCCCGTTAAAATTCGATGGGGATCGGTAATTGGGCCATTACCGGATTTCGTTCTCATCCATTGATTGGCTGTAATACCTCCAATTACCTACGGGCTGTTAGTTCGGACAAAGTTCGCTGCCGAATGTTTGCGCACTGAATGTTCGTTACTGCTCGCTCGGTCGACACCTATCAGATAAACACTCCCGTTGATTGGAACACTGATCCCAGAGCACGAATGATTAATTATCTCTTGTCCCCTAAAAGCACACACACACACACACATCTGACTGTTCGCTTCTTGTATTAACTGGTCATTATGTAAATTTTAAAATATATAAAGCACATTCAATGTAAATTATAACAATAAATAAGCCTATATTAGTAATTGGCTGTAGAAACCGGCATTCGATATTAATTAAGATTTGTTAGAGTTCATATCGCTCACCCGGTGGGACCATGATCGATAATTGTGATAAATGATCTCATTCACACAGTATTTACATTATGCATTAATACTTTATAGACACCTGAAGAATCGTCACCATCTCGGCTATGTGCAACGAGGAGGGGGAGGATGAAGGAGAGCCGTAGACGCTCAGGACTCCCAGCCACATATTTAAATTATCTTGTGCTTGCTCATATTCTCCTAACTATAATTATTAAAGTAGACAGTTCCTGAATATATTATTGTTATACTGATGTTATCCTTCCTGTTGCAGGACAGTTTCGGTCGCCCCGGATCACGGAGCACCCCTCTGACGTGACGGTGCCCAAGAACGAGCCGATCACCCTCAATTGCAAGGCGGAGGGCAAGCCAGAGCCCACAATCCAGTGGTTCAAGGATGGAGAGCCAGTGATGACCAGCCCACCGGATGTCAAGTCCCATAGAGTCCTTCTGCCGGCCGGAAGTCTCTTCTTCCTGAGAGTGGTCCACGGGAAGAAGGAACAGGACGACGGAGTCTACTGGTGCGTGGCCACCAACCAGGCAGGATCCGCGGTCAGCAGGAACGCCACACTTCAAGTAGCAGGTCAGTGCTTTTTGCCATGTTCTTTAAAAAATCATGTGTTTGTCCCATTAGGAATCAAGGAATTAACTATCTCACATCAGTGAAGAGTTTCACAACACTTTATTAATAAAGAAAAATCACAGTAAAGCGTTCAGAAAGGAGGGGTGATTGGGTTAGACATGTAAGATCAGGAATGCTCTCCAGATCAGTGTTCTAAAGAGTTTAAGAGGTCGATCCTAGTTCAAGTAAAGCTTGAAGGAAATAGTGGTTTGTTTGTTGCTTAGTAGGTATTCGGAAGGCTGCAGGACTTGATAACTGGAGTAGAGTTAAGCTAAGTCTAAGGTAGAGATCGCGGAGTAACTGCCCGGGTCGGCGTGGCCACCCAAAGTTTACTCAAGTGTGGTGCAGGAGTTTCCGATGGGGAGTTTGTAGTCTAATATTATTTTCTATACTCTATCTCAAGCCGACCGTTGTTGGGAGAAAAAGGCTGGGGCACTAAGTGAGAAAATAACAACTTGTCATGTGTTTTTTTGTAGTTTTTAATTCCCTTAATCCTCAGAAATGATATTTAAGGAGGTAACATATATCTGTAACCTATAACATACTTGTACACAAACCAAGCCAGATCCACCACAGTTGCATAGTAGGAAACGCACTTATTAATTACTTCTAACTTAAACCTAGGCATTTCCAGCTTCGAACGGCTGTAAGCATCTTTGGGGGAAGGGTAGTCGTGTTGTGCACAGGATTGTTGATTTCAGAAGAATTTGCAATGCACATTGGAGATATATTCGTAAACACCGTTGGATGATCACAATATTCTTGTAGATCACCAGGTCTCAGCTTGGGGTCAGGAGTATTCCGTACTGGAATTGTTGGAGCATGTTTCAGCTCTCGGTCGGTGTTCAGTGCCTTTGAATTCACAATAAACACAGTAAGTAAATTCTTAGATCGGACGTTACAAAAGGCTAATTCTATATGAAAGAAAAACTTGAAATACATACGAGATACACATTCCTCATCCTTATAGATAGATGTAAATTGATTTATTTTATGTGACAGTAACATTCAAATAATGAAACGTCTAATATTAATGACAGGTGATACATATTGAAAATATGGGGATCACAGAAGAGTTCAGGACGTTGGAATTGAACACGTGGGTTCCATATTTGCCATATTGTTTTCATTCAGGCTCATTACGTGCGTACACACTCCTAAGATAATGTGGGTGAATATGACCCCCATGCATTTTTTTATTATCGATCATTCTCCAAATAAATGACTGCGGTGTTAATGCAAATTCATAGCCATAACTAAATATGTTGATACCTTGATGATTGCATGGCTCAGCCAACAAAGTACGTTTTAGTATGCAATATTTGTGCCTATTGGAGCGTACAAGGAGAAAAGTTTCTTCGTGAGAGACTTAGGTTATAATTCGAGCGTGTAATTGGTGACTTTGGAGTTAAAACACCGCGTCGGGAACTCCAAGCATGGCTTGGCATTTAAGTGAGAGAAAAAGGATATTTCTCTATGATTACACGCTCCAGTGTTCTTACAAGTAGTTCTTTAAGATTTAATTAATAATAACACATGAATACATTTGAACATTATCTCTAAGAAATAATTAATTAGCCTTTACTGTTTTTTTATTGAATAAAGTTGATCAAGATGATTTCTATTGGCACGTAATAATATTCGATTCCTGAATAAACAAACTGGGGGGGGGAGGGTTCTTTTATTCCCACAAGAGTACAACAAGTGGATTACTGTTCCTTATTAGATCTGCGGTTAAGATCGTCCCACAACAACAAATACCCCGAGGACTCGCAACCCCAACTTGTTTGATGTACCATCGGCGGATTGTCGAGTCCCGCCGTTTGCCTTCGGGCGTGTGTACAGTTGCCGGCGTACACCGCAGGGTCACCAACAGCCTACCCTTGATGGTACCCGGAACTCATTAGAGGGCTAGGCGACCAAGATCCAATAAAGGTGCCCTCCAGGTATTCGATTCCTGCCCGGCTCCGTTATTAAATCCATATCTCTACCGGGATGCCTCCGCCGTGTCTCCCCCTTTTGATTTAGAGCTTTACCCGCCTTCCGAGGATAGCTCCAGAACTCGGCGAATTCTCATTTCACACGCCGGGGCCAGGGGTAGGAAAAATCGCCCCCTCACCCTATATATATATTAAACGCAGGAATTTTTCACGTGGCTCAATTTCGTTTTCTTAACAGCACTCCCTAGGGAAAGAACAGGGATTTCCCTTAATTTCAAGGCAGTGCAAATGTTGCCTCATACGTGCCCTTACTTACGTTGCTGGAATTCTAAGGCACATGTCACATTCCACTACATCATCTCTCACATTCCACATTTCCCCCGTGGTGGCAGGTCAACATTCGCACAAGCAGGCAACCTTCTTTTTAAGGGTTTCACTGTTGGCTTTTCCATGTCACCCTTGGTAGACCCTCACTACCTTCCCGAACCCACCCGCCTCCTTTAGGCATTCCACACCCTATATACTTCTCATACATCCTTCAAATGGGGGACTCCCCTTAGTGAAAGGCACTCATTAGCCCAAAATAATTTTCCTTTATTTTTCCCACATCCTATTTTTATAAGTTTAAGAAAACAACAAAAAAAAAACAAAAAACTTTTCCATGACTTCATTCGATGATTCAGGATTTTAAATTGTATAATTGATGAATCGATAAAAGGTAAAATGAATCTTTACCATAGATAGTTTTAATCTATTTTTATGAATTGTATGGTTGACAAACAGAGAAATAATTCGAACAACGCCAAAAGTACTGGATAAATCTAAATAAAATCATTTGACGATTGGCAGATCCCATGACGATGCTTAACAAAATCAATTGACAATAAAATGGAATCGGTTGATGTTTATTTATTTTATTGTTGCTTGAAAGGAGGCAAGCTATGGTAGTTAAGCTTTAGTGGGTTATTGTCTGCACATTAAGCAACCGTTGCACAGTGACTCGTCTTACAATACGTCCTTCGTGGTACGGAATAAAAATATATTTGGTAAAACAAGAAAATCGTGTACACAATTTAACACGGCATAAATCTTACATTAAAATTTACTCATAGTACTTATAATTTAGATTATAGAAATAAACGACATACAATTAAATTAGCTAGTAATTATCATAAATGCCACACGAATCAGGTACTAAGTAATTTTGAGCGTCACACGGATGAACGTCACTTGATCTTTGGTGCTGGTATCGAAGGTGGGACAATTCAGAACTTCCAAAGGTGGTTTCTCGATTATCTTTCTAGGAACTTCTCTGAATGAGTTGATTACAGAATCGGCGGTTATCAAAAGCATATTCAGCAGATCTATATGCGTGGGAATTTTCCCTCATTTTTGAATGAGACCACACAACATCTGGAAAAAAAAAAAATTGAAAAAGATTCGATGTGGTATTCAATTATATATCGTCACGCAGTACTGTCGCTATACAGGATTTAAAAAAATAGCTGGGATACATGTAGATTAAAAAAACTAAAAACACAAAACAAAATTACAATTTTCACATAATTTTTGCAAAACCTATTAGAACATATTGTCTCTCGTTTAAATCAAATTTAAATTTAAATGAAAAAAATACAGTTACTCTCTAAAGTAAAACGTTTCAATTATGACTTGTCGCTCTGGAATTATTACCCCGAATTGTGGCCTATGGCGGGGGTCGTTATTGTTATGGGATCACCAATCGGTCTTCGAATTGACTTTAGTCCAGCTAGCTTGCACTGTGCATTGTAGTAGCTAGCTTGTACTGTGCATTGTAGTTGGATATAGCCAGACCATGTTGCAGCCAACTGCCCAGTGAATCAAAAATAAATAGTTAATAAACGTGACGTTAGATTCAAATTCGAGCGGTTTCTTTCCTCCTTTGACAATTACCACCTTATCTCCTAAACATCCTTATGCCCCCTTACTACAACACAGTTAGAGATTAATTTACCACGATTAATTGTTTTTACTGATTTATTATTTAGTTTATATAGTGCATTCATTAACAAACGAATTCTAGTGCTAATGATACACTAAAAATCATTATAATAAGAATATTTTATGATATTATAAAACAAAGTCCCTGCATTATTTAACATTTTTTGTTCACAACTTGAAGAAGAGGGTTCTTCTAGTTTTGATTTTTTTAAATTGCCTTGTTTTTTTATTTATAATTTATTCTTCTTCGTTGCTTGCAATGTTTACTGTGGTTTTCCTCTTGTATTTAATCTTCGTTATCGGTTTCTGTGGTAAAATAGCCGGTCTTGGACTTGAGCCTCGTACCATTCGACAGTTGAGGAAACCTTTGAAACAATTCGGATTCGGCGGGAACTATCGGTAGTCAATAGGAGTTCTTAGAGAGATTCTAAAAGATCTTCTAAAGGATAGATTCTTTTCTTCTGATCTGATATGAGAGTACAGCTCTCGATAGAAATGATATTGTCGGTGAGGTGCACTCAACTCTTCGGAAGCAATCGTCGCGTACAAAAGGCCGATATCACGACCTCTTGACGGCTAGATCCAAAGACACCGGCCTGTGAAGAAGCGGGCCCTCTTGTTGTCCCGGCTAACTAAAGACACCATCAATTCAAATTTGGCCTGAAGGGGTATCAGAATCAATTTACTCCACTCTCTCCCTCGATGAAGGGTGATTTTTCAACCCCCCCCCCCTCACTCTCTCTCTCTCTCCAATCCTCCTAAACACTTTAGAAGTGGGGTCTATTAATAAACATGACTGGCCCGTCTCTTGATTGCCGACTAGCTGTGTGCTTGTTCGCCAGTTATTGACTCTCTGAGAGGCTGATTGCCTCCCAATCAGGGATTATTGTACCACTCAATTCTAATGGTACTAGTCTCATGGTTACCATTTGCGAAATGATCGCAACATTGCACTTGAACCCTTAAACCGACGGGTCGTTACCTATTGCCTATTACGCTATCGCAGAAATGATATTTATGGATGCTGCAAGGCAAGTTGAGTGGTTAATAATTATGATTAATAGCAGTTAATCATTACACTTGGTTACTTGTATTCCCATAAGAGGCTGATTTAAGTTTATTAACCCGTTAACTTATAAACTTCACCCAACCTGTCGCTTCGTCTTAAATTGATGATATATAAATGTGTCCTCCGGCCAGCTCTGCTGTACGGTGCCCCGCTATTTACTCACTTGACTGACAACACAGCCAAATGTCTCCAACTTTTCCAGAATGGGATATTGCGAAAAATGGTGTGACATGAGAGGTTGAAGAACGCTGGCCTACACCCGTTGCTTGGTGTGAGTTCATCCGCCGGAGACACCTCAAGTTTTTTGACTCGTTGCAGTACCTAACTAACCCAGTGTTTAACACTATGGCCCCACCACCCCTCCCGCATCGATGGCAACAGACTGTCGGGGAAAAATTAGGTTAAGAATTATTATGTAAGTTAGTTTTAAGTTTGATCAAAAAGGTGAGCCCCATCACCTTTATTAGTCAGTTTATTCCAGTCACGTATAATGTATATCATTATACTTTTTTATTCCATTATATAATTTTTATAAAATAACAAATCCTATATATAATGTAGCGACGCTACAGGAAATACAAAAATAAATTGTAAATAGATTTGCCTGAGGATCTGTAATTGTATATAATTATCTGTGAATTTAAAGGGGCTATGAAAGAAAAAGAAAAAAAAAATTATCCTGTTGATATATTTTTTCCATATTTAATAGCGGGTTTAAGTCAGAGACCATGTTTTTGTGTATTAGTTCGGATCAAAAATAATTCTTTTGTCACTATATCTTAAAAAATAGTGATAAATGAACAAAAAGTAGTCAATTAATTTTATTAGTAAACATTGTATTCGTGAAAGGACAGACCTTACGGAACTGAGTTGGATCATGTTTTGGACCTGTTTAAGTCAATTTTCGCAGAGTCCAAAAGTGTCCTAAGAATTAGTTATCAGGGTCATTATTTGTGACCACGTTTAATAAGTACTTTACCTGAATTTGACCGTAAGGCTCTGCATAATTTGAAAAATTTCTTATTAGTTTTTGAGGCAATAAGCCAGAATGTCTCATTTGTCTCACAGGTTCGAAGGAAAATGAGATTTAGTGGGGTTAGTGATTCTAGGGATACATCAGTCTGCATTTTATAGTGGAAGCATTTAAATTAACTTTTCCTCTGCAGTTGTACTACTAAGCCGCCATTTCCTCGACCTAGCTCTCATAAAATCTCTCTTCGCTCTAATTGCTCGGAGATATTTTATTGCTTAGAAAATTATCATTCAGCCTGTGTAAAATTTTATATTGCCCCCTCATTAAGTATTCGGAGTCCGATTCATTATTCAGGCCGACCCCTGGAGGAGACCCGTAGAAGTTTCGAAGAATTCCTATTTTGCATTCCCAGAATGGCTGGGATTTCGTAAAGACAGCTCTCGCTTGGCCTATTGCTATCGGATAGTTAAAACGCCTCATCGGGAATTGAACCCTCGTTATCAGTATGCCATGCGACTTGCTGATATAGCGAACCATGCATTGGCATGGCCTGGCCGTGAGCCGGATACTAGAGCCTCTGAGAGGTGAAACCCGCCAAAGTTCTCGGCTTCGTACAACACGCACTTAGCGAACTAACTTCCTGCTTAGTTGCCGGCAACTTCGTTTCTAACTCGAACAGAACAGAATCTTAGCGAGGAGTAGATGCCTCCTGCTCTTCTCAGTCAACTTTATAATTCAATTACAACTTTATAATTGTAACTGTTTCCCTTATTTAGTTCTTTTAAAAAAAATAAAATAAATTGAATATTAGTTTAATAATGCCGGGTTTTTTTTTTAATATATATCTAGTACAGAATTAATTTAGATTAATAATCGAGGGGGAAACATTTTGAACAGAAACGAACATTCTCAATTATAGTAATATATAAACTTCCAATTTAACAGCTCATTGTATATAGATAGTTAATCTTTTGTTCATTACAGACTTTTAAGAGATTTGTAGTACCCCAGTGGAGTATCAAGGTGCTCCCATAAGTCTCCAGTCGGTCTAGGAACGGCTACATTAGAAAGTGTGTTAGTGTCTCTACTGGCTACATGACACTAGTCAATGTCGGGCTCAGGTAACTGAGTATCTCCAAGGTTGGGAGGCGACACCCGTCGCGGACTAGGGTCGCTACAACCTCTTAGCCGCCGTCCGGTGAGCGCCCAGAAAGAGATAGAGCGGGTGGACCTATGGTCTTTCACCCTGGCTGCCGGCCTAGTCGGCGGGCAGCCTAATTCGTTTTGATCTGACTCCATAAGATCTTTACAAGGTGTGTGCCCCGACAAAGCACTATATTCGGGAGAAGAGGTACAGGGTAGGTCTATAGGTAGTTTATGTGGTCTTGGAATGACCACGAATTCACACTCGGTGTCTAAGGGTAGGCGAAAACCGTCCGGATCCCAAAGGCGAGTGTGATACTGAGAGAAGCAGACTGGATCGCCGTGGGAGACGCTACGAGGGAAGTATGTAGGGCCACGGCAACCGTTGTCCGCGAGGGGGCGGCAGAGATTCCCACTAGGAAGGTGTGGGGTCTGACAACGCCGGACTAAAACATAGCGAGGTTAGGAGAGAGAGAGATGCAGAGGTAGTTGAATGAGAATACCATGGTTTCAGTAGAGCAATTGTATCCATATCATTTTATGACACTATCCTACAGCTCAATAATAGTTTCTAAAACTTTGTATATCTTCGAATTTAATTAATTAACTTTTAAATTTCTAGTCTTGGACAAATAATGGTCTATGTAACATGTTAGGTTTTAAGTTGAGGTGATTAAGTTCCTAAAGAAACTAACAGATCTCATTGCTGTCACATAGTTGGAGCAAAGGTCCAATTCGTAGTTGCGCAAGACTATATATGCGCAAGGTACATGGAATGATATTCAATCGAAAACCGGATTTCGCAAAAATGTAACATAGACTGTTTGTTATTCGGCCGAACTCTTCAATCGTTCATGCCTCTTTACTAGTTATAAGTTATAAAGTTATAAAGTCTAGTTATAATATTTGTAGAAACGTCTCGCGCCTTTCATTATACTTTCAGCTTCACTACAATCACTAACCTATCATCTTGAGTGTGCTTGGCACCTTGAATTTTTTTGTTTTTGCTCCAGGAACCGAGGTGAAACCTAAAATTTTGTTTATAATCAAGTACTTACAACCTGTTAGTAAAATGGCTTAGACTTTAGCTAACAAATAAAAGATTGTTGTAATAAATAAATATAATGACAAGGAATGTTTCTTTGTTTGGTACAAGATAAACTCATTCTTAGACAGTTCATTGTATCTATAAGCAAATCATTATTTCTTTGTGGGCCTAAGTAAAACTTGAATATGTTTGCGTTGGAAATAGTCTTGTTGCGTTAATATTTAGAGATAAGGAAGGCATAACATAACGCCTGCTCTAATGCAACCATTGGGTTTTTCGGATCCAAAGCCTTTGTGATCCAGTACGCCTCTCTCTCGCCAAAGAGACCATTCCCTTTCAAGATGTGCTCCTTCAAGATGCGGTTCCTTCAAGATCTTGCTTCCTCTTCCCCTCTCTCTGCTGGGCTTAATCGATCCGGGGCCCCGTTTAATATTCGCAGCCCCATCCCCCCCTATCGGGGTTAGCCCCCGGTCCCTTTATAAACAGCTTTCCTCCTTATTTTTGGGGGGAGCTTCCTTTATTCATCCCCTTAGTCCGCTGAGTTTTTTTTTCCTGTCTCTCTCTCCTTTCTTTGCTTTTCTTCACGAAACTCGTGTTTGCTGCTTCGGTCGCTGCCTCGCTGAGCAATTACAACGCTCATGCTTTGTTACTTGGAGTGGAAAAGTGTTTTTAAAGGCTCTAAACACAATTAAATTTCCTAACTGATCCTTACCAGAGGTCAGGGCTTATAATTTCAAATCTATTTTACAAATAATTTTCACTATATTTTCCTAAAACAAAATTGCATAACAAGCACAATGAAGTTTAAACCTCAATTAAGAAAACAAAGAGTGTAATAAATTTAATAAATGTAATATGTAAATTCATATTTGGGACGTTAAAAATATAAAAGGTGCCAGCCACGTAGGAATGTAGAAAAATAAAATACAATGAAAAGCCTGATTGTAAAACAATAACGCCTGTTTACAACACTACATAAACAATAAATTACAACAAATTGTTTATGTACAACAATAAACAAAGCCTAATAGTGATACAATTACATCTAATTGAATTATGTTGGGCTTTTGTTATACCTTTAAAATAATTACAAGATGTAATTCGGAGCTGAATAGTATGTTGAATCCGTGCCCAAATAAAAATTTGACAAAATCCTATCACCTCACTTTCATCAAAATTAATCCGAAACCCTAATAAATTCACTGAATCATTGATCCATTCAGATCCGGCAATGTGAATTCGCTGAGTATATAATAAATATTGCAATTCAGATATTTACAATGAGTATAATTTGGTATGGTCGTACAGCAAGATATAACTGAAACTACTAACTCCGGGCAGATCCATTTACTAATGGAAAGTACTTCATTTGTTTGAGGCGATGGCTATATTTTGAAATATAACGCTTAAAACGTATAAAATATTAATATTTAAAAACCATACTGGCCCAGGCCTCTGACCTTATATCGAATACAGTTACTAATTACCTTTGTAAATTACTAATGTGCGAAATGGGCCGTTAATGTCGTCCTCCTAGACAGTGTGAGTAACCGAAGCCATTAAGTGGCAGCTACCTGATTGATTACCTGCTATTATCAATCATGCTCTCCTACTATAGATTACGTATGATAATGTTGTATATTATCATCAAAGCTATCTGATAATTATTGTTAGTAGTCAAACTTCAATTAAAGCACTACAGTCTGCCATTTTTTTTTCGGTTGTTTCGTCCGGAAGGAAATGAAGTCAATGTGACTGTGAATTTTTTGTTCTTTGAGGAATTCGAGTGTAGCAGAAAGTCATACTGTATTAAAACAACTTTTTTCAATTACTTTTGGTTACAAAGTATAATTGATGAAACCTCACTTTGTCCTTTTCAACATGTGCAATGAGTATTTTTTTGGCACGAGTTCCCAGAGCCCCTATTGCGTATAATTAAATAATGTGTTTCGGTCAATCAAACTGCTTAAAATTTAGCTAAATATTGTCATATTTTTTTGATGATTTTTTATTTAAACTATAATTTTTATGTTGAATTAATACTTCTCTGCTTATTTTATCTATTCCAGCCTGGTACAATATTCGCCCTGTCCCATCTTCCCCTAAGAAGACCCACAAAAGTTTCGAAGAATTTCTATTCTGGTGTTAAATTTTATATTTTAAGGAAAAAAAAATTTCATTTTTTACCTTGTAATCTCTTTCCTAATTGCGATGGTTTAATTAATTCCATTGGTTGTATCCTACAAAGAAGCTGTTTCACCTTAAGGTTTCCATTCCATGATTTCATACTACCTTTTATTTTCCTGGTTCCCCGGCAGTGGGATTTTAAAGCATGCCTGTGTTGTTTACTGGCCTGTATGTGAAGGCTGCTCTATCGACCCTAGCTGGGTACACCGCCACCCTCCTATCCATTCATTCATCGGCTAATTGCGGTGTAGCCTTATCGCCCCCTCCCGAAGACGGGCTGAAAGCGGTCGGATAAGATCGGAAAACTATCCGGAGAGGACCGGAAGTGGAGGCAAGAGCGGAAGGAACCACCTAGCCATCAATCAGACCTCCACAGCCCTCTAGATATTTAACCGTTTGGTTATCTCATCAACTCCAGGCATTGGAGAAATGTTTCGTGCTCATACATATATGAGTAACTGTTTTTTAGCTCATCTTACTCGTTGCAGCACCTAACCAACCCAGTATGTAACACTATGACACCACCCCTCCCGCATCGATAGTAACAGACTGTCGGGGGAAAATTATGTTAAGATTTAGTATGTAAGTTAGTTTTAAGTTTGATCAAAAAGGTGAGCCCCATCACCTTTATTAGTCGGTTCAGTCTAGTCACGTATAATGTGTATCATTTTACTTGTTTATTCCATTGTATAATTTTAATAAAATAACAAAACCTGTATATAATGTAGCGACGCTACAGGAAATACAAAATTAATTTGCAAATAGATTCGCCTGAGGATCTATAATTGTATATAATTATCTGTAAATTTAAAGGGGCTATGGGGGAGTGATCTTCACCATTCGTCTGGTTCATAGAAAAATAATAATTTAATATATACCCCAAAACAAGTGATTAGGGGCGCTATAAAATTGTATGACCTTACTAATGTTTATGTCTAAATGAATAATATTTGATTATCATACACATTTAAAAGCATTAGCACTGTACATGGGAGCTTACAACCGAGGCCACAAAATTACGCAAACGATTATAAAGATCTGGTTTGATTAATTTGTTGTCAAATTTGATACCCTAGTTAGTGTGATATAAAAATATTGTTCAATCACGGAGACATTAATTATTTAATAACCCAAAATTATTTTGAATTATGGAATTAAAAATATTTCCCCACCGTTGAGAGATACAAATGTAGTCTCTATATAAAGTTTTATATTGGTAGTTTAAAAGAGGGCTCACAATCTCCATGACAATCAGACACATATAAGGGTTTGTAGCGACCGCTAACTATGTATGTAAATTACCCTACACTCTGGTTCATAATGTATTATAATAGAAATGCAAATCTATGTAACTTCTGGTAATAAATCATAGAGAGGTCGGAAGTCGTAGACAAGTAACTCAAAGGGTACGGCAATAAACCTACGAGAATTAGCCACCTGACTGCTATATAACCTAGGGCAAGGACACTTACCCCTATTGGAATAGCCCTACAGTCCCTTCTAGCAGCCATATAAAACACACCCTTTTACCCCAATGGTCATAAAACTAAAAGGAAGTGACTACCTGTGTATCGTAAAACATACGCCTTCCGCGAGGGAGGGGGTTACCATATTTATATCAGTAAATTTCGCCCTGAAAGTCTCTCTGTCTCTTAGTCTCCTGAGCCACACTACTTGTAACTTGCCACCAGGGGCACTTGGCCCCTGGTAGGCCCGCTCTTCACTCTGTTTCCTAGTCTCCACTGCCGATTACCTCGCGATATGCCAGGGCCTCGGGGCCCTGGGAGTAAGCCCCCTCAGCCTTCCGATAATCGACTCTCGCTATGCTACACCTCTACGACGGAACTTTGCCTCACAGCCTATAGCAGACCTCTGACGACTTGTACTCTTTACGCTGCCGATCTCTCGCCCGAACTCTGAAAACTGGTCTTATTCTTTATGAACCTCTGAACCTCATCCTGAACACAGTGTCTTGTCGGGACACATTTCTATCAATAAATGAAGTCAGATATTAACGCCTACATGGAACATGGTCCATGTCATTAACTACAACATCCGACAATTGTTGACCTCCGACAATTGTTCACCTTTTCCGACAACTGTTCACCTCCGACAATTGTTCAACTATATCCCGACAGGGTTAGTGGCTTTTGAACCATAAGTTGGCTTGACTTGTACTCAGTCACTGTAGTCTTCAAAGTCGATTCTTGCCTCATTCAGGCACAGTTTTTTCTCGTTATACCTCTAGAGGTCGAGACCAAACTCATTATTAATGATATTCCACCCACACGTCCAGCTTCCAAATCCTTCATCTTTTTCTAAGGGTCAAATAGTTGCTCCAAAAAATAAAAAAGTAAAAAATAATCCTTTACACCTGGCTGTCAATGGTACTTTCTAATGTCTCAAATATCCGATATCTTCTTACCCGTTATTATTATAATATATTTAGATCCATTTTTTCCATAGCGGACAATAAGCTTGTACATAAATTTGTACAGAGGTAAAATATAGTTTTAATATATAAAAATTATTGCTTATATTTTAATATAAAACAAATAATCATTTAATTAAACATAGAAAACGTTTACCTGTTATAAAATGTCTTTATAAAAAATATCAATCTCAAGTCAATGTGATCTTTGTGCATGCCTCTGCGTGTTGTTCACTTTGGTTTTATTATGTTCATTATTGAAAACATGCAAGTGTGTGGAACTGATATGCATTTTTCAAAAAAAGAAAATATTTATTTTTAGGACAATTTCGTTCTGAAGATCTAAAATGTCTTGCAGGAGTTGTTTTGTTTTTAGTTTTGTTGTACTATGTAATGTCTGCAACTTTTGGCCATGCGAAATTTCAACTTCCTAGGTTTGTCGTTCATGATTTACGCCCTTCTTCATTTTTGAATATATTTTTTCAGTACATCATATACACATATAAATGAAATATTTGTGACTGCAATAGCCGTGGGAACTATAATGTGTATGGCACAGTGACAGTTGTTAATTTGACACAATCGGGTCACACCGCTGCCTCCGTAATAGCCAGGAAATAGGGACGGGTCATCTATCACTTCCTGTCAAATCCAGGAGGCATCCCGCCAAAATAGAATTTTTTCCCGCCAACACAAGTGCCATTAATTATCGATTAGTGGCTCTTCAGCCTGATTAGCGGGTAGCTTTTAATTTATGCATCTTGTGAGCAGAGTCACTGTTTGATGACAAGTTAAGTTCTCGATTAATGACGGTTTGATGTGCTTTTAAATGCTTTGAAGTGAAATTTAAATCCTCAAGAACGAGATCTCATCCCATAGTTGGTACATGGTGCTGATGTCGATAAAGGCATCTAACTCATTTATGCTTAAGAGGATGAGTGAACCCCGTCCAGACTAGACTTATCCCCCATAGAAACAATCCTTAAGATGGCTTTAGCCAGATAAATGTGTTTTTAGATTGAAAATCTAGTTAAATCTATGTAAATGCAGTTTTTATAAACTTAACTCAGGACTTTTGATTGAAAGGATTGGATACGCTTGATGTTCGACTCTATTCCATAGCTCTATGCCCAGATTGGCTTAAGTATAACTTTGTAAATTAGTAATTTATTTTCTATTGAGAGATGGGATGTCCTTTGAAGTAGTCTGTACAGTTGTCCAAAGCGTCTGTTTAGTTCTTGTCTTTTTAGCCTCGTGGGTGGTTCTATGTCGGGATAGAAGCCCAAGTACCCGTACTGTCTCGGATACAGGGAGAGGAATGGAATTAAAATAAACTAGTGGACAAGACTTGCGACAGAGTGTGGAGGTAATGTGGGAACATTTGGCTTCATTAACTTTGATCCGCCATTGATTACACCAATACTCGATCTCGTCAAGGTGTTTTTTAATGTTATGGGGTGTTTGTATTCTAATGCTGCTATTAATGTTTAGTGTAATGGTTTTTATTCTAAGGAGAACGATGAAGTATTATTATTATACCAGTAGGGGGAAAAAACGTTCACATTACGCGCAGATTATCTGAACCAATAATGTCGATAAGACGGCTTTAATTACCCGCTGACCCTTCCACCTCCCTTAGACCCTGGCTCCATTAAAACTCTTCTTCCCTTGTTGCCCGTAGTGCAGCTATAAATTGCCTAGAAATAAGCAGACTCGTCGACACCAGATAAAGAAATGTCTTAACTTTTATCAACGGCTCTATCTGAAATGCCTACCTAATTACTTTCTGAACCGTAAATAACCTTTACTCGATAAGATAGCCGAGAAGGAAACCTCACCCTCTTGGGGCTGTCTTGATCCTCTTTATTCCACTAATTTATTTACCTCGAGGTGAAAATTAGGACTCTTTGTCTTCTTAAGGGGTATTTCTCCCTCCCCCCTCCCCATTTCCATTATTTATTCTTTTTTCATGGACTTAGGTCGTAATAGACTTTTTTTATCAAGAATAATAATATACATTTGTTTTTCACTCCAATAAACATTTAGGGTTCTATTGATAACACTTTTATTTAATATTACATTAAATTATTTCACCTATAATAGTCATTCAAATCAGTTCATTTCCAATATATACATAATAAAAATACTCTTATGTTAATACGCGAAGTATCTAGCCTAAAAACAAAACCCCCAGGCTCATGGATGATGTATTGAAATTAGAGTACGAATCAATAAATTTTAATTTAAGAAAAAAAACTCTTCGGAATATATTGCAGTTTAGCCTAGACATTAAGTTTATAGTTTTTATTGATAAATGATTAGCTGATTTTCCGGTTGAGCATAAATGGTTTATATGAGTCTGTGTTCTAAGTGCATTACACTCATTTGTATTCCTAAGTACAATTTTGTAATGATTTAAACATCTGGCTGAGGACGTAAAGTGTCTGTAACATGAGCATGATACAATGCATGCATGAATGGATTCACTCATGTGAGAACAAAGGAAACAATAGAGAGGAATTAGGCTCAACCTATCCTTTCTAATTTTATGATTTCCATCCAGTTAATTTCTCACCACTCTTCTATCTTAGGATAAAGTCACATTTAAGTTATGTATATTATAATTGTGTATAATACTGATACGGAACCATATTTCTTTATGCACTTTAGTTTTGTTGTACGAATTTTTGTGTATTTGTCATTGTAACTTTTCAACTTGGTTCGTTCGTGTATAATTTTAAATAGTTCCAAAACCAACTACAATAAACTAGAAAGGATAAGCAACTTGTATGATCATGATATTATACAATGGGATGTATACAGAACAAGTTAATGTATATGGTACACACAAGGTATATAGTGATGACCCGAAAAGCTGTTTTCTTTGTCACTTTTAGACTTTGTGCAATCAATTTTGGCCTGTGTTTGATAGTTAATTAAAAACTTCTTGGTATTTTTCTTTTCATAAATTTTCCTTCCATTACATAGACGCTATTTCTATGCAATTTTCTATTATTTATATCTTAGTTATTTAATTCTAATCTCAGTCAAATAAAACAAAGAAACAGTATCGCAAAAGGATACTAGTTTGGTTGTAATACTTACTTTTAAGTCAATATTGCGGTTGTTGACAAATTCTTGTTTTCATTTTTTATAAGGCGATATTCAGTTTATAGATACAGGTTTAAAAGTTACAATAATGTATTTCTCAAAAATACCAAGTATTCTGGCCCTGATCAAACAAGGAAATCAGTGTGTTGATTACAAACATTTCACATATTTGTAT
This sequence comes from Acanthosoma haemorrhoidale, assembly GCA_930367205.1. Classification (NCBI taxonomy): domain Eukaryota; kingdom Metazoa; phylum Arthropoda; class Insecta; order Hemiptera; family Acanthosomatidae; genus Acanthosoma; species Acanthosoma haemorrhoidale. The sequence goes on along the minus strand of OV884013.1, from coordinate 114,688,746 downwards.
GTCAGCTATTTTAGACAAACGTTTTAGAACAATTTCTGAGGAATGTTGCATCCGGGAGATGAAACCACAACAAACTTTTCTGGACCGCTAGGCACACAAAATGACCTAAAGTGTTTTAAAGGATATCCGGAACATTTTTGTTCTTCTTTGTGATTTTTTAGCAGCTTATATCTATATAGTTATTTTATGTAACATGAATATCTTCTCTTAAGGAGTAATGGTGCCATGCCAGTGTGTATGTTGTTATAATGCGGCATGATGGCTAGAGGTGTTGAATGAAACCACAGCAAAGCAACGCAAATGTCCCTCGAAGATGGGAGGACATTTTGGGCTGAAACCCTTTTAACGACCGTCCTCCCGCAGGACAAAGGCAGGAGAGATTCCCTCCTCTGCTTAGTGGCCGTCCGAAAACCCTGAATAATTAATTAGTGTTTAATTAATAGCGAGTGCTGTTGGTAATGGCTGCATTAACGCCGGGCCTCCTCTGCCACGTGCGCCACCCCCTCTTATGTATTAATATTTATTCAATTTTATAATCCACCTCCGCCACGAGTTTTATCTTCCCCGGGGGTGGGGCGGGAATAGCACAGCTTTTATATTGATAGGAGGGTGCATGTATTAGGGAAGTATCTTCCACAACAGATGTCTCCTGCCACTTATCGCTTACAGATTAATTCCTGCAATGTTTCCTAATTTCTTTTTTTTGTTTTTCTTTGTGAGACATGTTACGCAGAAGTCTGGTACATCTAGGCCACTGTGCAAAGTTCCTTATGGGCGTTCAGGACAGACCATATTATTTTAACATTCTTAGAGTCGAGGATCAGTGTCCTGGTTCACTTGTGTACAATCATTTTATGGTATTGACTTTACAGTATTCAAGGCAAGAGACTATCACTATTAACAAAGCGAAAATAAATTTTCACATAGACCAACATTTTCTTCATATTTGCACAATTGTAGACGTTTCGCCAACAATTTCATAGACAAAAATTGACAGATTGTAAACAAGGGAGAAATATTTTAAATAAAGAATGTCGCGTGCATAAAAAAACGCCTAATTCATCACATTGTATTTTCCCATTGAATTAAAGTTTTCCTATGTGGTTTGTTTTAATGGTTTAATTTTATGAATTTGTTTTAAATTCAGCCAGTTCGGATTAGTCAAATTTACTTTTTTTTTTTTTTACTTTATTATGATAAAATTGCAATCTGCCTTATTAGGCAATAATTAATTGTGATAAATGTTCTCATTCATGCCTTATTTACAATCATTCACTCGCTCATTCATACAGTATTTGCAAACAGCCCAGAGACCTCCCAGATCCACATGGTTGTCACCTCCCTCGCATGCGAAATAGGAAGCGGAGTCTTGGGAAGTGCCTCACGCTCCTCCGTCAGCCGCGTCACCGGATACGATCCAGCGGAGGCGACCGAGAACGCGAGAGCCACAGACGCACAGGACTGGCCATTGCCAGGGCTCCCACAGTCAAGTATTTATATCAGGTCACGTGGCCTCTGCCGCTTAAGTCTCCGAGGTGAACTATAGGGATGAGTGGCGTAGTGCAACGACTGTGCTAGGGGATTAGGGTTGTTGGATAGTTTACTATGGAATTTCATGAACTTGGAAGGGATGAGTTCAAGAATGTAAGGTATATCAAGATCGTTATGAAAGGTTTTGTTGCTGACGTAATAAGGGGAATTTACTTTTGTTCTCAGGACTTTTGATTGAAAGGATTGGATACGCTTGATGTTCAACTTTTTTGCTATCCCCCATAGCTCTATTCCGTATGTCCAGATTGGCTTAAATATAACTTTGTAAATTACGAATTTATTTTCTATTGAGTGATGGGATGTCCTTCGTTCGAAGTACAGTTGGCCAAAGCGTCTGTTTAGTTCTTGTCTTTTTAACCTCGTGGGTAGGCGTCAAATTTACTGTATACTAAATTAGTTTTATGAGGTTTTCAATTAAAAATACAGAGATAAGCCGAAAATTGTTGACCCACTATGAAATTAGGTTCACAATTAAGTGGTGAAAATTTTATTTGTTTATTCATTAATTGCTGTGGTAATATTGATATAGATTGTAGTTTTACTATTAAGACTATTATGATTAATACTGCTAACATATGACGATTACCAGACCAATTGAAAGATTATGTTTGGTTCGTAGTTTTTGGGCAGGCCATATGTGAACGTGAACTTTTCTGGAAATCTAACTACCTAACGATCCTAACATTATCACCTAACGAAGAGAAAACTACATAAAACTTGACAAAATCATATTATACTTAAAAATCTTTTCTTTCGCCTGATAGTTTTACTGACTGGGAACTAAACATTCCGTCAATAGATTGAGCGAATGGAACACTGCATTATTTTTACCGATCATAAAAACATAATAATCTTCAGGCAACTCGTTCATAGATCTACTTGCATCCTCATGTATAAGATACAAAGTTGAGTTTATAAATGCTTCCGGAAGTCTTAAGGATATGAAGTTAAATTAATTAATCAATAGTTAAAAAGAGCAAATGACCATGAAATTGACTCACCTTAAGACTCGTGAGTTCTCACTTATTAAGAGTTAGTAGTTAACAAACAATAGAGTATATTCTTCTTGCGAGTTTTTCTTTTCCCTAAAAGATTTTTTTCCTTGGCTCATATCGGAGGAAGACAGACTCTAAATTGTGGCAGGGAAGGAGAGGAGAGAGGAGGCGTTAGGAAGATGCGGGCATCAGGATTCATGGTATTCAGGAGTGACGTCTTCATGTATAAAAAGGGTGCTGGGTGCTGAATATGTATGACGGCATTACCATAGGGACTGGGGGTAATGGAGTTAAGCCCGGTCTGCCGCTGACCAGTGGGGCTTAACCGTCCGCACTTTGTAGCTTAGACTTCTCTCGGCTTAGCCTGCTTAATACTTAGTATTTAGTGGCTCTGCTTTAGCTACCACTAATTGTTCCTTATAATATTTACTCTGTTTCTTTGAGTTTACTATTTTTAAAAAAAATATTTACTTACAATCTACCCTCATAAGGCAATAAGTTATTATGATACATAAGTCTTATTTATAATTATATACTTCATTTTAAGCGTCTGTGGCTCCCTCGCTCTTGGTCAGCCTCCACTGGCTCTTATCCAGTGAAGCGGCTGAATGAGGAGCGTGGGAGACTGGCCAAGACTCCGCTTCCTCTTTCGCATGCGACGGAGGTGACAACTATGTGATTGTGAATACTGTATGAATGAGCCAGCGAATGAAATTTGTAAATACGGTATGAATGAGATCATTTATCACAATTACTTATTGCCAAATGAGGCAGATTATAATTTTATCATAATAAAGTTGTAACATCATTCGCCTAACATTAATATATTTATATTCCAATATGAAGTTGACAAGGATCGAGGAGGCACATCGTGAGAGCCGCAGACACTCAGGTCACATGTTTTTATTTTTTAACATCCCCCCCCCCTTAGCTTTGGAAACAATTTCCTACTGTGTTCGCATCGAAACTATTTTTAAATTTCCGTTTTTTTACATTCATGGGAGTTAATCCTCTCTCACCAAATCATGCCAATATCGGCAACTGTCATTAGGCTTACACATTACAGGATCATTATTAATGTCATAACCTTGCACGAAGAGAGTGACTCTACTTTCACACAGGTAATGATAGTTTTATCTTCATCAAGACTCTATGGTTCGCTGTGGTTTGTCTACGATGCAATAGCTCTTATGTTTTTGTATATATAAATTACATTTGGTGTTTGTACAGATGATCTATGTTCTGAGTCTAGAATAAGATTTTTTTTCTCAAATAATGAAAATAAACTCGTTGCCCATCGACCCATACAACCCTGACAATATACACACGGAGTCACTATGATTTATAAACAGCCCCGAAGGATAGCAGCTCTTCTAAACAAATATTTACCACGTGGAAGGGGGTTGGTTTCACCCAGATGAAGAAAAAAGTATGATCTACGCAAGAAAGGCCGAAAATAAAATAATTGGACCCGTCCTTGTGAATCCCTGGTAGATATTTTCGAACCGATATTTCTCACACCGAGGACTAGCAGTGACATTTGACCGACCCTTGGGGTCAATGTGACCTGACAGTGCAGATGTTGTGGAGATTGATGAGGCTTTAAAGACGGGATGTGGGCCGTAGAGGAAGACAAATATCTGGCATATGTCATCTGCCACTTTGCATGTGCTGTAGCTAACCATCCTAAGATGGGGTCCGCTTTTTCTACGTTCGTGAGGGCAAATCTTCTCTAATCACATCGTGCCAATATCGGCTACCGTCATTAGGCTTACACATTACACGATCATTATTAATGCCATTACCTTGCACGAAGATAGTCTACTTTCACACATGGTCGTTGTGATATCTTCATCAAGACTCCATGGTTTGCCGTGTGAATGAAATGCATACACTTAACCACCTCTTCAATTCTTTCTGAAGTGGCAGTATTTGAAAGTTCTCAGCTATTTGATAAAGAGAAACAAATCCTTCCTTACTTTGAAATCGATTCTTCGTCCCACCAGTTGCCAATCAGACAAACTAAAAGGCTATAGGTTAATTACAAGGAAGTTGTATGAAGTGAAGGGGCATTTCTCGATGTCCAAGAAGCCGTTGACTTCGGTTGGCTTCATCTTGTAAAGTTAGAAGTAAACCTTTTACCATCGTTTGAACCGATAACGTTTGTAACTAAGTATTTGTTCAGTTTAAATGTGGTAAAACATCTGAGTACGTTGAGTTGACCTATCCACGGATCGACTAATCTAAAATGAGACGATTTCCTTGTCGCATACTCACTTTAGACGTAGACATGTGTTCCGATAGCGCCAAGAAGTGGAAGAGCACGAGCTGGTAGCTTGTGCCACTATCTGCTCCTCTCATCATTCAATTAGCGAGTGAGGAAGCTATCGGGCGATCCTCCAGCTAGTGCACCCTGGATAATTACAGGTGTCGGCTGCCCTCGGGCCGTCCAGGTCCGAGGCTACCCTCTTCCTGGTCCCGTCCTCTCCTCCTCTTCCCTACCGATAACTATCTTACTCCTTTATAACTGTACTTTATCCGATCAACATCGGAAGGGAAACATGGTGGTCCCGTAACAAACGTTTTTACACTTTTTTCCCTCTGTGAAGATAAAACTATGTATGCATAATACAGTGAGCTCTGTGTGTTTCGTGAACATATAAAAACGTGTTGAGGTTTTTGTTCGGAGCTCGGCTTTTTGGTTTGGTGAAAAAGAGGTTTTATGTACAAGCCGACCTCGCAAAAAAACTTTCAACTCAAAAATGTATACATCAATTATTGGTCGCAGAGCAAAAGAAAAAATCACTGCAAAGTGTTTAAGCAAAACGTTGCGTAAACTATTTCAAGTATTAGACCACTAAAGCCCCAACACTTAATTTACGTATTATTGTTATTGGCGTCAACATCTTTAATTTAATAGTCACCTCAATAAGATTAATGTTTTTAGTAATGTCCCATTATTGTTGTTTTATTTATAGCGCAATCGGGCATCAAATGGTAACGTCCAAAATGTCACTCCTTAATAAAAAAAAATCGCTGGTTGTGCATAAGTTACGAACACGATGTTAATAAAAAATTTTTTGCAGTGTAATATACCCTACATTCTTGGACTCATCCCTTCCAAGTTCATGAAATTCCAAAGTAGCCTATCCAACCAACCTAATTCCCTAGCACAGTCATTGCACTGCACCACTCATCCCTATAATTCTCCTCGGAGACTAAAGCGGCAGTGGCCTCGTGACCTGCTATAAACACGTGACAGTGGGAGTCCTGTGACAATGGCCAGTTTCTCTAATCATGTCCTGTGCGTCTGTGGCTCTCGCGCTCTCGGTCACCTCCGCTGGCTCGTATCCGGTGACGCGGCTGACGGAGAAGCGTGATGCACTTCCCAAGACTCCGGTTCCTCAACTGAAAATCAGAAGCTAATTGTACTTTCTCTTGTATAATTTTATTTGTATAAATTTTGTATAAAGTTTCAATTTGACTCGACTGTTTTTCAAATTGTTATATTTGAATATTTTCTTTCACTGGGAGCTATTTAAACCTGACTCTTTCGCATACAAGGGGAGTGACAACCAGATTTGGAAGGTCTCTGGGCTGTTTGTAAATACTGTATGACTGAAAATTGTAAATATGGTATAATTGAGATCATTTATCACAATTACTTATTGCCCAATGAGGCAGATTGTAATTTTATCATAATAAAGCTGTTGAAAAAAAAAAAAGCAAGGAATATTTTTATTCAGAATTTCGATATCTTTAATTAGGTATCCCACCGCTCACTTATATTTTGAGGTGGGATGACTATACTTCCATGTGCTGTCCCTATGGGAAAGTATGTGTCCCTAGTATAACTAAGGATTTTTCATTTTGGCTCCTGATTCTTTGAGCCGACTTTCAGGCCCTATTCTATCCAGCCTTTATCTTTGTAATGTTCAATTATTCCAATAAAGGACCATCCAGTAACGATGATAAAAAAAAAATCGGTTCATTATTCCTAAATACTTCCTAAGAATATTCCATTCTCACACTTTCACCGCAGTGGATAACGAATAAAGTTGACAATATGTATGCTAATGAAGGCGTCTTTACGAAAACTGAAAATCAGAAACAGTTAATTGTACTTTCTCTTGTATAATTTTATATCGATCCAAAGTTTCAATTTGACTCAACTGTTTTTCAAATTGTTATATTTGAATATTTTCATTCACTGGGAGCTATGTAAACCTGACTTCGGGTAGTTGGGGTAAGGGTTTATAGTTTTTTTTGTTTTAATTACAAATGACTGAATAATCGGTCTTATCATTTTTTTTTTTTTGTTTCAGGTATGTCTCAACATTTGAGTTCAAAATGCTTAAATGGAAGTGAGTCAATTAATGTTCTATTTTTACTTAATGCATGATAAAGTGCTTGATTGATAACTTTATAAAAACTAGAATGTAAAATAAATGAGTTTTGTAGTAGGATTAGATAAGAAGAGTAAACTGATAAAAGCAATAAGACTTGCCTTGATGAAATGGTGAAAGCATTTCATGGAAGGGAATGAGGGATAGGGAAGAAATGAAAGGGTAGAGGCTGTATGCGAACCGCTATTGTGAACCGCTAGGGCCATCAAAGGCAAATATTGGCATAACTCAGCAAGTTAAAGGAGATCTGAACCCTCCTCGGCCTGTCTGACATGGAGGGTGGGAGAAAAGTCGTGGGAAGCACGCAAATGATCAGAAAATAGCATATTTTTTGTCTTATTCAGTTACACATTGAGTCCCCAAACATTTAAATTTCAAATAAAAATAACCAGCTGTTCTAATAGGCAACAGCTATTGTGATAATTTCCTAATATCCGAAATTATTCTACCCGAACGCGCCTCCTGAATCGCTGAAACCCCCGGAAGGGAGCAACCCCCCCCCCCCCGATCCTCTAATCGGAGCGGACAACTCCAGTGGATGTGCTCGATCGGGCGTGACATCCCTCCAGTCAGTTCTACCCGTCTGGATAAATGGCTACATTGATTCGTCCAACATGGGCTAGTTGGCCATCAGTATAGAATGGCCCTTGTAGAGCACAAATAAAAGGATTTCTTACATTAAAAAAACCATACACTACTGAATAATTAATAAAACAGTACATAAACTGACCCTTGCCTATTTTCATTCATTGCCTATTTGATGCAAGTGCAAAGTTTTGTTGTTTTCAGTGGTTTGGTTGTAAATGATGACTACTAGGCCATTTAGTGATTATTGCAATTCATCGATCAAATGTTTGACATTTAAATTGTTAAGGCAATCTCACGATAAGTTTTATTCGCTTTATATTTTCTCTTTAATGATTTGAAATAAAACACAATATTTACTTCTTTATTGCGCTAAAATTACAATCTTCCTTATTGGCAATAAGTAACTGTGATAAATGTTTTCATCCATACCATATTTACAATTTTCATTCACTCGCTCATTCATACAGTATTTACTTACAGCCCAGAGACCTCCGAAATCCACATGGTTGTCACCTCCCTCGCATACGAAAGAGGGAGTCTTGGGAAGTCCCCCACGCTCCTCCGTCGGTCCCGTCATTGGATACGAGCCAGTGGATGCTAACGAAGAGTGCGAGAGTAAAACACAGTATTATTCATAATCTTTGAAGATATGCTGTCTGATCCTTGTCCACTTATGAGACCTATCACCTACGAAGTAGTAATTGATTTTATTTCGTTCATATTTCTCCAAACTTTGGTTTATAATGATCATTTGAAGTATTTGTCTTCTCTTGTAGAATGTCAATTGCCCAACTATATAATGGAACGAATTTGAATATTAACAGTTTCATATTACAGGTTTTCTCAAATCGTCGTTTAGTGTTGTGAAGTCAAGTGCATACAGTACCATGGGTTCGAAAAGCTAAATAGTTAATCATGAAATAATTTCTTCATGTCTTTATGCAAGTTGTGGGTCTTGCTTGCTGTGTGCGGGTTCTTTCTTACGTATCATGTTGCTGCAGTTATTATGCTGAGTACTTTGTAATCCATATTGTTCGTTCAGTTTAACAGGTTCCATGTTAATAGTTTGTCAAAGATAACGTGCCAGTGATTGTCATGAGTTGAAGATTGATGCCGAGGGACAGAAGTCGACAGAGAGTGTTGACTTAGCTACCCTCAAATTGCAAGTATATTAACGCCCTCTATGGGTGTAATGCTTAGGTTTTTATTAAGTGGATTTTGTGTTTTCATTAGGTCTTATAATAAAAAAATTAGTGAGGGTATTTTTTGTTACTTTTGAGACTGAACACTTCTAAACTAAAATTATAATCATTTCGTCAAACTAAAATATCCACAGAAACAAACAAATATTATTTCAAGTAATGGTTCTTCCTTCCCCACAAAACATTTTACTAAATTATTGATGCTACAATTTTTAAGAACCCTTTGAGTGCATTCTTTTGCTACGTTATAAATAAAGTGAATGTGAGTAGTATGATGTAGTCAGGAAATGATAGTACGCCTAAGTTAATTCTTTATTATTCTTAGAAATATAATCTGTATTCTCTGCAGTTTTAGGAAGTTTCTTGTAAAGATCATACACCAGTATTGCGATGCATAGGTTAATAGATATTTGGTTGGCAGATCACAAGAAACATTTAAATGCCTGCCTTATATCGACGCATACAGGCAGGAAACATTTCCGCCTTGTAACGAACGGATCTGTTCCGGACACTATCATAGATCAATGCCTTCGGATCCGAAGACTTGAGTCGCTAATTGACCCCGATGACTGAGCCCTGTCACTCTTCCGCCGGTTCGCTGACGTACGGAGAGATACGGCGATCTGATACGAACATGGACGGCTTCATTAGAGCACAGTCGCCCACACTGTCCTCACCTCTTCTATAATTACCGGATATCTGTGGTCACCATCTCCCCAGTCAGCTCACTCCCTGTACACGTGTCCGTTTAACTTCTTCGGTAACCCACACTCGAATGCCCTAATGAAGCGGTCACCTTGTCTACTTGATGTCCTCACACCTCGAGGATAACTCTTCATGTTAATTAGGAATAATGTGAGGACAGGGACATCTGTATTTAAAGGGGAGATGTACAGTCTCCGGGCGTATTAAACATTGTCCAATTAACGGAGCAGTGTACGTAGGCTTGTGAACAACTTTATGAGCGGACTGATAGAACCCAACGATCAACACTCGTGTCTTTACGCCATTAGAACATGCGTACCAGCCTACCTGACAGGAGAGGCTGTGGTGTTGACTGCAATAAAGACGATGTTTGGCTCCAGCCTTGCAAGGGTTAGAACACAAACTAATGAATAGAATAATGATAATTTAGAGGATTTTATGATTATTATATAATAATTAATATCTTCTTTAATCGTGCTAAAATTACAATCTGCCTTATTAGGCAATAAATAATTGTGATAAATGTTCTCATTCATACTGTATTTACCTCCCAGCCCAGAGACCTCCCAAATCCTCTTGGTTGTCACCTCCCTCATTTGTGAAAGAGGAAAAGGAGTCTTGGGAAGTCCCCCATGCCCCTACATCAGACGCGTCACTAGATACGAGCCAGCGGAGGGGACCAAGAGCGCGAGAGCCACAGACGCTCAGGACATGATTGGAGAAGCTGGCCATTGCCAGGACTCCCACTGTTACTCATCTATAGCAGGTATCGAGGCCACTGCCGTTTCAGTCTCGGAGGAGGATTATAGGGATGAGTGGTGTAGTGCAATGACTGCTACGGGATTAGGGTGGTTAGCTAGGTCACTATGGAATTTCATGAACTTGGAAGGGATGAGTTCGAGAATTTAGGGCATATTAACATCGTTATGAAGGGTTTTGTTTTAAGATTATTGAGAATGCTTATAGGAGTATCAATTGTTAACATAAAGGTCATTCGCTTTATCCTTCATTGAAAAGTAAATAATGGAGAAAATAAAATTGTACAAAAACAAAAATTACATCGAAATAACCTTAGAAGTTGATCGTTCGCTGCTTCAACAACAATTCTGCCCTTGATTCAATATGTTTATTAAAATAGACTTATTCTTTAGTCTCTAGAATGCAAGAGGGTACTTTTGCCATTTCCGAGAAGTGCTTTAAAAATACAGGTATTCGCTCAAAACCCTTCTGTAGAGAACTTAATGTGTTATATATTCGTATTTTTTGTTGTTAATTTAGAACCAATGTTCATTTAAAATTGGGATTAAGTTTCGTTCCTATTATCGAAATTCCTTTTTTTTTTTGATCAAGGCAAAACAGACATTTTGGAAACAGGAGGACGGTTTACCTCATTAAAAAAATTATGAAATTACCTTCTAGCTGTCTACAGGATCCGGCGTTCCTCTAACGAGGTGGTTAACTCACCTATATAATGCTCTCACACCTCCCCGGAATAACTCTTTATGTTAATTAGGAGAAAAGGTGAGATCAGTCTTCGGCTCGTACACGTCTGTTGAGACACAGGAGGCCGTTTTAAACATTGTCCAATTAACGAAAACGTTTGAATATCCTCAACTAACAGTGAGATAGTCTGTAGAGAGTTTGGTGGCAACCATTACTCGATGTAGGCCTGGCAGTGAATCTCATCACAGACCAGATGCTGTCGCTGGGTGGCAAGCATATGCGCCACTCCAATCATTCCTTCCTTCATTCGTCTTCAGTCTTTGAGTCAGAATTTATTTTCAATCAACACTATTATATCCGAGTCTGTCTCTTTTGTTTCTCTTCTTACTTCCAAGTCCATTCAAACTCAGCAGAGATTCTTCAAATTTTGCAGAGTCAACGCTTTGTGTCAAGTTTTTCAGCTTGATAAGTTTAATAAGTAATTAGTATTACTTATTAACCTAATGCCTCACCTCAATATTTATATAGACAGAAGGTTGCTTTTAATGAGGTAAAAATTCCTCACTTCAATAGAGTTCTGGATAGAAGATTAAATTAAAAAAAAATGTCAAAAAGGACAATGAAGAAATCCGGGCGGGTGAGAACACAAAAGGGCCGGCCACTACAAAGAGAAACTCGACTGCTCAGTGGATAATTAAAATTATAGATTTCTTTTGTTTTTTTTCTGTCCTCCCACCGGATTGGTCTATTTATAGCTATTCGAACAATCTGATTGGTTTTCGCCCAAGCCAATAGAATACACCGCTACCTAACCAATCATTTACTTTCCTCTTAATCTCTGATGAAATACAACTTTAAATGGATATTTGTAATTAAAGACCCCCTGTAATAGAGATTTATGACGCTTTTTAATAATAACTAAGTGGAGTTTATGTCTTATTTTATTTTACAGTTACTAAATTATAGGTGAGGTTATGTATTAAAAGATAAGACAGAGCAGTAGATGTTAAATGCTTCTGAATATTTTCTCATTTCATCTTGTCTTTATTAAATACAACTAATATACTATATATATAATATACTACTACTATAATATAATATACTAACTAATATTAAATTCAACTAAATAGTGTATTTGTCCATTTCGGAGTGACAAATCGTATGTTTTTAACCGTTTATTAGTGCTTTCCGACCAATTGTGAAGTCCTCAAGTTGATAAATTTCGACGGTGTGACATTTTTTAGTATAATACATAAATTTTCTGGAGCAACAAAAGGCTTTTATTTGAGTTGTTTTTTAAAGATATTATCTATTTGGATTATTTCCCATATTTAATCTAATGATAATGATTTTAAAGAAACTTCGACAGTTGCAATTAAAAATTTTCTTAAAAGTGCTTGCTTAGATCACGTACATAAATCTAATGAGATTAAAGCTCTTATTTGTAGTTCGCTCATTCTATAATTAGTTATAACATAGTTTCCGTGTGACGTAGTTTTCAAGCTTTCAAATTCAGTAAAGTTGAAAGATTCCTCGTATCTCATCATTCCATAGTGACCTATCCAACGACCCTAATACTGTAGCACAGTCATTGCACTTCACCACTCATCCCTATAATCCTCCTCGGAGACTGAAACGGCAGTGTCCTTATGACCTGCTATAAATACGTGAGAGTAGGAGTCATGGCAATCGCCAGTTTCTTCAATCAAGTCCTGAGCGTGTGTGGCTCTCGCGCTATTGGCCAGCCTCCGCTGACTCTTTCGCATGCGAGGGATGTGACAACCATGCGAATTTGGGAGGTCCCTGTGCTGTTTGTAAATATTGTATGAATGAGCGAGTGAATAGAAATTGTAAATATGGCATGAATGAGAACGTTTATCACAATTCCTTATTGCCCAATGAGGAAGATTGTAATTTTATCATAATAAGGTTGTTTAAATATTTAAAAAAAAACATATCTCATTATGAGTCACGTAAACTTAACTAAAGTTAAAGTTAGAGGTTACAAATATTATATGTGTTGGGGTCAGGGTTGACACTCTGTTTCCCTCATGAGGCTGAGTAATCCTCAAACTGACCCTTCGTCCTTAGTCTTTCAATTAACAATTCTGAAGTACATCTTTTCTCTCTCTGATTTTGGAATTGGTTAATCCATTAAACTCGGCCTCTCGCCAACAATCCTCCCCCTAATGCAAGTGTAAATATGTACTTGTAAATAGCCGAAGGAGTAATCTCCGCTTGGCAAACAGCCATCCGTCTTGACAACAGATATTGGAGCCAGTATTTCTGTTTGCTCTGGAGTTAGCTGTCACAATGAGGATTAATAGTCCCGTACTCTCGACAGTCGCTAACTCACGTCTTTCACTCAGGTCATTAGTTTTTCCTCATAACTGATGGATGTTCGAGTTCCACAACTTATCCGAGATAACCGATCCGTGGGACCTCAAGGCCCAATCTCTCACGGGGTCGAGTCAGAACAGAACTAGAGGCATCAAATGCTTAACACTTTCGTTTGATGAGGGATCGAATTTGAAACAATACACGAAAAGGAAACGATGAACACTGAACTATCGGCTAAATTATTCAATGTTCAAAGCATCACGGAAACTAATAACAATTTTGACATTTGGTGCCAAAATACCTAGAAAATTTTACAACAGTGTCTAACAGTAATATAATATCCGTTGATACGAATATCATTATATACGCCTTCATTTTGTAGTTTTATAAACCAAAATGTTTTATGGCATACAAATTCTACTTTTCCCAACATTAATATTAACTAAATTAAATACAAAGTGAAGAAAGTGTTGTATTCAGTTTTCCTCAACCGACTCGAAAGCCATGAGGTCGCTTCCATTGTCGAGACTTAACACTGGCATATCTTTTAACCTATTTCTGCATTTCATCAACGTGCCTTAATATGCAGGAGATCATATAATCAGCAAATAACCCTTCTCTCAGCTCTGAAGCAGCTACTTTTATCACCTTTTCAACTTTTATCACCTGACCATAAAAAAACAAAAACAAAGGAATAAATATGATTGGTCTTTGTAGTGCAGTGGATGGTTGGTTTCATCCATCTTATGTCCTCCTTCAACGACCCCATAAGACATTTATGGCATTATATTGGGTTGACAAGAAAGTGATTTCGGTTTGCACCAGTAGATAGCGTTATTTTTTTGTTAGAACTTTCGTTCTTTTGAGATTTGGATGTCGATACCTTTAGGTTTCTATACAAAAGAAATTCCGTGTAATTTTGTTTACAACTGTCATTTTACGGCCAGTTTTAACACAGTGTGCTAAAATAAGCATTTTTGACACATTTTATTATTTTATTTTCATAAAGGCAAGACATGTGGCTGGGGCTCACAAAGAGATATGTGAAGTTTATCGTGTTGATTGTTTAACAGAACGCACGTGTCAGAATTGGTTTAAAAATTTTTTCACTGAAAGATGACCAACGTTCTGGTCGACCTTCTGATGATCACAAAATGAAAGTCATAATTGAATCGAATCATCATATAACTGTGCAAGAGATTGTAAAACAGTTAAATGTATCACAGACAACACTTGAAAATCATATAACACGTCTTGGACTTGTTAAGAAGCTCGATATTTGGGTTCCGCCACGACACTGCGAGGCCTCACACATCTTTGGCAACACGTACGAAACTATTGGAGCTTGGTCGAGAAGTGATGTCGCATCCCCCATACAGCCCCTTGCACTATCGGGTTATCATTTATTTCGAAGTTTACAAATCTTCTTAAATGATAAAAATTTTAGTAATAACGATGACCTCAAATCGCACTTGGTTGAGTCTTTTGCTGATAAGGACCAGAAGTTCTATGAGCGCGGGATCACGAAGTTAGCAGAAAGATGGCAAAAGGTCATCGAACAGAATGGAAGATATTTGACTGATTAAAGTTCATTTTTTGTATAGAAACAATTTAAGCTTTATTTCACACTAAAAAACCGAAATTACTTTCTTGCCAACTTCAATACATATTTAATAAAAGAAGAAGTTTGTATAAATAACATTTGTCATAAACTAAAAAAATGGCTTATTGAATAAATACTATACCGAATGTGGTAATTAGCAATAACAGATGATATAGCTCTCACTCGAGCAGTGCTTAAACATTGTCTCTTTCACTCTTCACTGGAGCATTCTACAGTCATTGTACCAGTTAGCCGTGGTCTTCCTCTCGGCCGACTATGGAGCACCGTTATTTCGACGTTTTGTCATATTTAAATTATTTCCGCAGCCGTATTGTTCAAACAAGGGCTATATATATATTTGGGCCGGTTGATTAATCAAGAAGGCAGCTCCTCCGAGGCGGACATTCGGAGAAGGCCCCTGCGCTAATTACTGGGAATATGGAGATGTATGGTAATCCGCAGTCTTGTATTGCCTTCTTGTTAGCATACATCTCTTTGTCTGCCTCACTGGTTCTGCTACATCTGGCCAGCTCCGGAGGAACCTCCTGTCTATTTCACCGCTTCATAGTTCACTTCTTTAACGGCAGGTCATTCTCAGGCCCCAGGAGCGGTGGCCTGCCATAATGATTTTATGCTATTTAATGTAGAGTATGTAGAAGAGCACTACTAACAACATTTTTCACAAATGCCAAAAATATTTCTACTCTACATTTCT
Organism: Acanthosoma haemorrhoidale; assembly: GCA_930367205.1. Lineage (NCBI taxonomy): Eukaryota > Metazoa > Arthropoda > Insecta > Hemiptera > Acanthosomatidae > Acanthosoma > Acanthosoma haemorrhoidale. Next base: position 114,673,198 of record OV884013.1, on the reverse strand, counting down.
TTAATTTTTTAAACATCTCACAATTGGTGACATCTGGAATCATAGCTAACCAGAGTTACGAACTAAATAGCTATAAGAGAATTATGAATTATTGTATTTAGAGTATTACAAAAAATTGCTTGATTAATATAATTTCATTAGCCATTTATTATATACGTTTACCTACTACTATAAAATAAACTAAAAGGGTAAGAGCGCCAATTCACACTACTGAGGTATTGGTCATGGAAACCCTTGTGCGTTTAAACTAGAACCCCTTTGGTATACTCAGATTGCCATTCAACAGTGGAAGTGGAGCAGTTCATACATACATATTATACTCCCCCACACAGAATAATTGTAACAGAAACACTCCATCAGTATAATATTATTAATAAAATGTTAGGGAAAAAGCTACAATGAATTAGATTATATATAAAAATACCTCATTACTAAATGTCCCCAAGTAGAGAAGGTATTTAGGTCGAGTCATAAGTAACTTCCGTTTTTTTATCAGACATTTATTTTGCTCTTATTAAATAACAAAATTATATTAATTTTTTCATGTATTCACCACTATTATCTATAACCTTCTCCCATCTTCCTGGCGTTAGTAATCGTTAAATTAGACTTCAGCAACTCGTGGTGAATTATTCCTTGACAATCCCACCATACACACAATAAAATCTTTTTGCCATTGATGTTTGCTTTCGGATCTGGTAGGGGTGGTTGATCCTTATCAAGCCACTGTCTTTTGCGGACTATATTGTCATAGGTAACCCATTTTTCATCGTCTGTTACAATCCTGTTTCAAAAAGGCTCAATTTTGTTTCCTTGATTTCTCCAGGTGGCGGTTGATTGTGATGTATTCAACCTTTCTGCTATACCTCTCGTTAAATTTGTTCCAATATTGCCTCGTCAAAGTCGGAATGACGTCGCGCCCTCGGTTTGTCTTTTAAGGTATCCAGAACGGAATTTTATAAACCAATTTCTAACTGCCCGATCAGTTATTAGTCCTTCACCATATACACTGCATATTTTTTCAGCTGTCGCCCTAGGACTATTGCCTTGTTTAAATTCCCGAAGCATTACATGACGAATATGTACTTTTTGACTCTCCATTGATAATATAAGTACTAAATATTTGTTGTGTTTAACCTGTTATGTCTGGTATGGAACAATAAATAAACATAACTGGATAAACTAACAAAGGGTAACAGAACACATTAAATCTGGGGAAAAAAACCAAGACAATGATTGCAATACCAGATCCACTCTATTTTTATACACTGCACATATGAAACTTAACTAACACTATAATAAATATATGTTTACAAGACACTTACAAACAAAGGTTCCTAACTCTACCTTCGCAATGTTGGCGTCCCCCAAGCCTCTGCCCTGAGGCAGATAATAAAGAACAGTAGTTCTCTCCCTTGCCGCAACATGGTGGATTTACCTTTTTTCTTAGCTCCTCGGAACAATTCTTTTGAACCGAATTTTTATCGCTCATGATTTTACTTTTTGAACGCCTACCTTTCTGTTCTAGCTGTACGGGCCTAAAACAGACGTTGTTCATCATCATCCCTCTTTCAACAACCTAATCAGACATCCATACATGTATTTTTGCACCAAATATTGCTATTGCTCTAACTGATAGACTAAAATAAAAGTTGATAAAAATACACTAATTGCTTACTGTGTATAATTAAAGATCTGCCTTGTAGGACGTCTTCGGACTCAATTAGCCGCCGTTGGGAGTTCGCTCAATGGCTGTGCCAAGATTAAAGACAAACAGACCTCGAAGCCGCGACTGACGGAAGTACTGCCTAAGAAACTGTTGCTGCTCGGGGGCAGGGCCAATCATTCCAACGAGCTATGATGAAACATTCCGCCTCCGGCCGTCGGGTCGTCATTCCACCTACCTATTATTTTATATTTCTGTCTTTCCCTTTTCCTTTTCTTTTCTCTTTTCTTTTTACCTTTATAATATCCCTTCTCTCTCACTGTACCATGTATAGACTCTCAACGGCACCTTAGCAAACTGGCAAGGACACGTGGAATATGAATACATTAGTCTATGCCTCACGCTAGGAAGTTTGAATTAAATTACTGTCTGTAAAACATGCACAGCAGTATTAATAATTATTCGTTAACGGAAAAATAATTAGGTATAAAATAATATATAACTCACTAATAAAATACATGTGCACACTATTAAAGATTTCTGACCGGAAATTAAAAGATATTTTTTCTTTATAATTATTAAAAACTATTGCGGTAGCATATACACTAGTTCTTTTTGTCATTTCGAGCTATGAGTAATATATGAAGCTCTGTAAAATGAAAATGAAGTTAACAAAATACTAATAACCTTGCCTATCTTTATATTTGGATTTTGTACAGTTTCGCTATGGACCTAGGACTTGATTTATATTTAAACTACTCATCTGTTGAAATATTCCATTAGGTTGTTTGGCTTTTGTGTGAAAAAGGGATGGCGTCAAATGCCTCAAACCGGAAATAATTGTAACAAATAAGTTTCTGATGTAATTTCTGCTTCGATTTAAATCGCAATGTTCAATTAACTATTGGCAATATTGTTAAATAGGGAAGTTTTTATAGTAGTTTGTTGATAGTTTCAAATTTGTTAACGTTCAGAAATTTCATTTTTCCAATATTCCTAAAGTTTGAACTCCTACTTCGGTTCTTCGATAGTTAATATAAAAAAAAATCAAAGTGCAATAGTCACAGGAAATTTGATATTGATTACGAAAATTTGGTAAATAATTTAGTTAGGTGTATAAAATTATGAATCGAAATATTGTTAAATAGGGAAGTTTTATAGTAGTTTTTAAATAGTTTCAAATTTGTTAACGTCCAGAAATTTGATTTTCCCAATATTCCTGAAGTTTGACTTGCTACTTCGGTTCTTCGATAGTTAATATAAAAAAAAAATCAAAGTGCAATAGTCACAGGAAATTTGATATTGATTACGAAAATGTGGTAAATAATTTAGTTAGGTGTATAAAATTATGAATCGAAATATTGTTAAATAGGGAAGTTTTATAGTAGTTTTTAAATAGTTTCAAATTTGTTAACGTCCAGAAATTTGATTTTCCCAATATTCCTGAAGTTTGACTTGCTACTTCGGTTCTTCGATAGTTAATATAAAAAAAAATCAAAGTGCAATAGTCACAGGAAATTTGATATTGATTACGAAAATGTGGTAAATAATTTAGTTAGGTGTATAAAATTATGAATCGAAATATTGTTAAATAGGGAAGTTTTATAGTAGTTTTTAAATAGTTTCAAATTTGTTAACGTCCAGAAATTTGATTTTCCCAATATTCCTGAAGTTTGACTTGCTACTTCGGTTCTTCGATAGTTAATATAAAAAAAAATCAAAGTGCAATAGTCACAGGAAATTTGATATTGATTACGAAAATGTGGTAAATAATTTAGTTAGGTGTATAAAATTATGAATCGAAATATTGTTAAATAGGGAAGTTTTATAGTAGTTTTTAAATAGTTTCAAATTTGTTAACGTCCAGAAATTTGATTTTCCCAATATTCCTGAAGTTTGACTTGCTACTTCGGTTCTTCGATAGTTAATATAAAAAAAAATCAAAGTGCAATAGTCACAGGAAATTTGATATTGATTACGAAAATGTGGTAAATAATTTAGTTAGGTGTATAAAATTATGAATCGAAATATTGTTAAATAGGGAAGTTTTATAGTAGTTTTTAAATAGTTTCAAATTTGTTAACGTCCAGAAATTTCATTTTTCCAATATTCCTAAAGTTTGAACTCCTACTTCGGTTCTTCGATAGTTAATATAAAAAAAAATCAAAGTGCAATAGTCACAGGAAATTTGATATTGATTACGAAAATTTGGTAAATAATTTAGTTAGGTGTATAAAATTATGAATCGAAATATTGTTAAATAGGGAAGTTTTATAGTAGTTTTTAAATAGTTTCAAATTTGTTAACGTCCAGAAATTTGATTTTCCCAATATTCCTGAAGTTTGACTTGCTACTTCGGTTCTTCGATAGTTAATATAAAAAAAAATCAAAGTGCAATAGTCACAGGAAATTTGATATTGATTACGAAAATGTGGTAAATAATTTAGTTAGGTGTATAAAATTATGAATCGAAATATTGTTAAATAGGGAAGTTTTATAGTAGTTTTTAAATAGTTTCAAATTTGTTAACGTCCAGAAATTTGATTTTCCCAATATTCCTGAAGTTTGACTTGCTACTTCGGTTCTTCGATAGTTAATATAAAAAAAAATCAAAGTGCAATAGTCACAGGAAATTTGATTTTGATTACGAAAATGTGGTAAATAATTTAGTTAGGTGTATAAAATTATGAATCGAAATATTGTTAAATAGGGAAGTTTTATAGTAGTTTTTAAATAGTTTCAAATTTGTTAACGTTCAGAAATTTCATTTTTCCAATATTCCTAAAGTTTGAACTCCTACTTCGGTTCTTCGATAGTTAATATAAAAAAAAATCAAAGTGCAATAGTCACAGGAAATTTGATATTGATTACGAAAATTTGGTAAATAATTTAGTTAGGTGTATAAAATTATGAATCGAAATATTGTTAAATAGGGAAGTTTTATAGTAGTTTTTAAATAGTTTCAAATTTGTTAACGTCCAGAAATTTGATTTTCCCAATATTCCTGAAGTTTGACTTGCTACTTCGGTTCTTCGATAGTTAATATAAAAAAAAATCAAAGTGCAATAGTCACAGGAAATTTGATATTGATTACGAAAATGTGGTAAATAATTTAGTTAGGTGTATAAAATTATGAATCGAAATATTGTTAAATAGGGAAGTTTTATAGTAGTTTTTAAATAGTTTCAAATTTGTTAACGTCCAGAAATTTGATTTTCCCAATATTCCTGAAGTTTGACTTGCTACTTCGGTTCTTCGATAGTTAATATAAAAAAAAATCAAAGTGCAATAGTCACAGGAAATTTGATATTGATTACGAAAATGTGGTAAATAATTTAGTTAGGTGTATAAAATTATGAATCGAAATATTGTTAAATAGGGAAGTTTTATAGTAGTTTTTAAATAGTTTCAAATTTGTTAACGTCCAGAAATTTGATTTTCCCAATATTCCTGAAGTTTGACTTGCTACTTCGGTTCTTCGATAGTTAATATAAAAAAAAATCAAAGTGCAATAGTCACAGGAAATTTGATATTGATTACGAAAATGTGGTAAATAATTTAGTTAGGTGTATAAAATTATGAATCGAAATATTGTTAAATAGGGAAGTTTTATAGTAGTTTTTAAATAGTTTCAAATTTGTTAACGTCCAGAAATTTGATTTTCCCAATATTCCTGAAGTTTGACTTGCTACTTCGGTTCTTCGATAGTTAATATAAAAAAAAATCAAAGTGCAATAGTCACAGGAAATTTGATATTGATTACGAAAATGTGGTAAATAATTTAGTTAGGTGTATAAAATTATGAATCGAAATATTGTTAAATAGGGAAGTTTTATAGTAGTTTTTAAATAGTTTCAAATTTGTTAACGTCCAGAAATTTGATTTTCCCAATATTCCTGAAGTTTGACTTGCTACTTCGGTTCTTCGATAGTTAATATAAAAAAAAATCAAAGTGCAATAGTCACAGGAAATTTGATATTGATTACGAAAATGTGGTAAATAATTTAGTTAGGTGTATAAAATTATGAATCGAAATATTGTTAAATAGGGAAGTTTTATAGTAGTTTTTAAATAGTTTCAAATTTGTTAACGTCCAGAAATTTGATTTTCCCAATATTCCTGAAGTTTGACTTGCTACTTCGGTTCTTCGATAGTTAATATAAAAAAAAATCAAAGTGCAATAGTCACAGGAAATTTGATATTGATTACGAAAATGTGGTAAATAATTTAGTTAGGTGTATAAAATTATGAATCGAAATATTGTTAAATAGGGAAGTTTTATAGTAGTTTTTAAATAGTTTCAAATTTGTTAACGTCCAGAAATTTGATTTTCCCAATATTCCTGAAGTTTGACTTGCTACTTCGGTTCTTCGATAGTTAATATAAAAAAAAATCAAAGTGCAATAGTCACAGGAAATTTGATATTGATTACGAAAATGTGGTAAATAATTTAGTTAGGTGTATAAAATTATGAATCGAAATATTGTTAAATAGGGAAGTTTTATAGTAGTTTTTAAATAGTTTCAAATTTGTTAACGTCCAGAAATTTGATTTTCCCAATATTCCTGAAGTTTGACTTGCTACTTCGGTTCTTCGATAGTTAATATAAAAAAAAATCAAAGTGCAATAGTCACAGGAAATTTGATATTGATTACGAAAATGTGGTAAATAATTTAGTTAGGTGTATAAAATTATGAATCGAAATATTGTTAAATAGGGAAGTTTTATAGTAGTTTTTAAATAGTTTCAAATTTGTTAACGTCCAGAAATTTGATTTTCCCAATATTCCTGAAGTTTGACTTGCTACTTCGGTTCTTCGATAGTTAATATAAAAAAAAATCAAAGTGCAATAGTCACAGGAAATTTGATATTGATTACGAAAATGTGGTAAATAATTTAGTTAGGTGTATAAAATTATGAATCGAAATATTGTTAAATAGGGAAGTTTTATAGTAGTTTTTAAATAGTTTCAAATTTGTTAACGTCCAGAAATTTGATTTTCCCAATATTCCTGAAGTTTGACTTGCTACTTCGGTTCTTCGATAGTTAATATAAAAAAAAATCAAAGTGCAATAGTCACAGGAAATTTGATATTGATTACGAAAATGTGGTAAATAATTTAGTTAGGTGTATAAAATTATGAATCGAAATATTGTTAAATAGGGAAGTTTTATAGTAGTTTTTAAATACAAATTTGTTAACGTCCAGAAATTTGATTTTCCCAATATTCCTGAAGTTTGACTTGCTACTTCGGTTCTTCGATAGTTAATATAAAAAAAAATCAAAGTGCAATAGTCACAGGAAATTTGATATTGATTACGAAAATGTGGTAAATAATTTAGTTAGGTGTATAAAATTATGAATCGAAATATTGTTAAATAGGGAAGTTTTATAGTAGTTTTTAAATAGTTTCAAATTTGTTAACGTCCAGAAATTTGATTTTCCCAATATTCCTGAAGTTTGACTTGCTACTTCGGTTCTTCGATAGTTAATATAAAAAAAAATCAAAGTGCAATAGTCACAGGAAATTTGATATTGATTACGAAAATGTGGTAAATAATTTAGTTAGGTGTATAAAATTATGAATCGAAATATTGTTAAATAGGGAAGTTTTATAGTAGTTTTTAAATAGTTTCAAATTTGTTAACGTCCAGAAATTTGATTTTCCCAATATTCCTGAAGTTTGACTTGCTACTTCGGTTCTTCGATAGTTAATATAAAAAAAAATCAAAGTGCAATAGTCACAGGAAATTTGATATTGATTACGAAAATGTGGTAAATAATTTAGTTAGGTGTATAAAATTATGAATCGAAATATTGTTAAATAGGGAAGTTTTATAGTAGTTTTTAAATAGTTTCAAATTTGTTAACGTCCAGAAATTTGATTTTCCCAATATTCCTGAAGTTTGACTTGCTACTTCGGTTCTTCGATAGTTAATATAAAAAAAAATCAAAGTGCAATAGTCACAGGAAATTTGATATTGATTACGAAAATGTGGTAAATAATTTAGTTAGGTGTATAAAATTATGAATCGAAATATTGTTAAATAGGGAAGTTTTATAGTAGTTTTTAAATAGTTTCAAATTTGTTAACGTCCAGAAATTTGATTTTCCCAATATTCCTGAAGTTTGACTTGCTACTTCGGTTCTTCGATAGTTAATATAAAAAAAAATCAAAGTGCAATAGTCACAGGAAATTTGATATTGATTACGAAAATGTGGTAAATAATTTAGTTAGGTGTATAAAATTATGAATCGAAATATTGTTAAATAGGGAAGTTTTATAGTAGTTTTTAAATAGTTTCAAATTTGTTAACGTCCAGAAATTTGATTTTCCCAATATTCCTGAAGTTTGACTTGCTACTTCGGTTCTTCGATAGTTAATATAAAAAAAAATCAAAGTGCAATAGTCACAGGAAATTTGATATTGATTACGAAAATGTGGTAAATAATTTAGTTAGGTGTATAAAATTATGAATCGAAATATTGTTAAATAGGGAAGTTTTATAGTAGTTTTTAAATAGTTTCAAATTTGTTAACGTCCAGAAATTTGATTTTCCCAATATTCCTGAAGTTTGACTTGCTACTTCGGTTCTTCGATAGTTAATATAAAAAAAAATCAAAGTGCAATAGTCACAGGAAATTTGATATTGATTACGAAAATGTGGTAAATAATTTAGTTAGGTGTATAAAATTATGAATCGAAATATTGTTAAATAGGGAAGTTTTATAGTAGTTTTTAAATAGTTTCAAATTTGTTAACGTCCAGAAATTTGATTTTCCCAATATTCCTGAAGTTTGACTTGCTACTTCGGTTCTTCGATAGTTAATATAAAAAAAAAATCAAAGTGCAATAGTCACAGGAAATTTGATATTGATTACGAAAATGTGGTAAATAATTTAGTTAGGTGTATAAAATTATGAATCGAAATATTGTTAAATAGGGAAGTTTTATAGTAGTTTTTAAATAGTTTCAAATTTGTTAACGTCCAGAAATTTGATTTTCCCAATATTCCTGAAGTTTGACTTGCTACTTCGGTTCTTCGATAGTTAATATAAAAAAAAATCAAAGTGCAATAGTCACAGGAAATTTGATATTGATTACGAAAATGTGGTAAATAATTTAGTTAGGTGTATAAAATTATGAATCGAAATATTGTTAAATAGGGAAGTTTTATAGTAGTTTTTAAATAGTTTCAAATTTGTTAACGTCCAGAAATTTGATTTTCCCAATATTCCTGAAGTTTGACTTGCTACTTCGGTTCTTCGATAGTTAATATAAAAAAAAATCAAAGTGCAATAGTCACAGGAAATTTGATATTGATTACGAAAATGTGGTAAATAATTTAGTTAGGTGTATAAAATTATGAATCGAAATATTGTTAAATAGGGAAGTTTTATAGTAGTTTTTAAATAGTTTCAAATTTGTTAACGTCCAGAAATTTGATTTTCCCAATATTCCTGAAGTTTGACTTGCTACTTCGGTTCTTCGATAGTTAATATAAAAAAAAATCAAAGTGCAATAGTCACAGGAAATTTGATATTGATTACGAAAATGTGGTAAATAATTTAGTTAGGTGTATAAAATTATGAATCGAAATATTGTTAAATAGGGAAGTTTTATAGTAGTTTTTAAATAGTTTCAAATTTGTTAACGTCCAGAAATTTGATTTTCCCAATATTCCTGAAGTTTGACTTGCTACTTCGGTTCTTCGATAGTTAATATAAAAAAAAATCAAAGTGCAATAGTCACAGGAAATTTGATATTGATTACGAAAATGTGGTAAATAATTTAGTTAGGTGTATAAAATTATGAATCGAAATATTGTTAAATAGGGAAGTTTTATAGTAGTTTTTAAATAGTTTCAAATTTGTTAACGTCCAGAAATTTGATTTTCCCAATATTCCTGAAGTTTGACTTGCTACTTCGGTTCTTCGATAGTTAATATAAAAAAAAATCAAAGTGCAATAGTCACAGGAAATTTGATATTGATTACGAAAATGTGGTAAATAATTTAGTTAGGTGTATAAAATTATGAATCGAAATATTGTTAAATAGGGAAGTTTTATAGTAGTTTTTAAATAGTTTCAAATTTGTTAACGTTCAGAAATTTCATTTTTCCAATATTCCTAAAGTTTGAACTCCTACTTCGGTTCTTCGATAGTTAATATAAAAAAAAATCAAAGTGCAATAGTCACAGGAAATTTGATATTGATTACGAAAATTTGGTAAATAATTTAGTTAGGTGTATAAAATTATGAATCGAAATATTGTTAAATAGGGAAGTTTTATAGTAGTTTTTAAATAGTTTCAAATTTGTTAACGTTCAGAAATTTCATTTTTCCAATATTCCTAAAGTTTGAACTCCTACTTCGGTTCTTCGATAGTTAATATAAAAAAAAATCAAAGTGCAATAGTCACAGGAAATTTGATATTGATTACGAAAATTTGGTAAATAATTTAGTTAGGTGTATAAAATTATGAATCGAAATATTGTTAAATAGGGAAGTTTTATAGTAGTTTTTAAATAGTTTCAAATTTGTTAACGTTCAGAAATTTCATTTTTCCAATATTCCTAAAGTTTGAACTCCTACTTCGGTTCTTCGATAGTTAATATAAAAAAAAATCAAAGTGCAATAGTCACAGGAAATTTGATATTGATTACGAAAATTTGGTAAATAATTTAGTTAGGTGTATAAAATTATGAATCGAAATATTGTTAAATAGGGAAGTTTTATAGTAGTTTTTAAATAGTTTCAAATTTGTTAACGTTCAGAAATTTCATTTTTCCAATATTCCTAAAGTTTGAACTCCTACTTCGGTTCTTCGATAGTTAATATAAAAAAAAATCAAAGTGCAATAGTCACAGGAAATTTGATATTGATTACGAAAATTTGGTAAATAATTTAGTTAGGTGTATAAAATTATGAATCGAAATATTGTTAAATAGGGAAGTTTTATAGTAGTTTTTAAATAGTTTCAAATTTGTTAACGTTCAGAAATTTCATTTTTCCAATATTCCTAAAGTTTGAACTCCTACTTCGGTTCTTCGATAGTTAATATAAAAAAAAATCAAAGTGCAATAGTCACAGGAAATTTGATATTGATTACGAAAATTTGGTAAATAATTTAGTTAGGTGTATAAAATTATGAATCGAAATATTGTTAAATAGGGAAGTTTTATAGTAGTTTTTAAATAGTTTCAAATTTGTTAACGTCCAGAAATTTGATTTTCCCAATATTCCTGAAGTTTGACTTGCTACTTCGGTTCTTCGATAGTTAATATAAAAAAAAATCAAAGTGCAATAGTCACAGGAAATTTGATATTGATTACGAAAATGTGGTAAATAATTTAGTTAGGTGTATAAAATTATGAATCGAAATATTGTTAAATAGGGAAGTTTTATAGTAGTTTTTAAATAGTTTCAAATTTGTTAACGTCCAGAAATTTGATTTTCCCAATATTCCTGAAGTTTGACTTGCTACTTCGGTTCTTCGATAGTTAATATAAAAAAAAATCAAAGTGCAATAGTCACAGGAAATTTGATATTGATTACGAAAATGTGGTAAATAATTTAGTTAGGTGTATAAAATTATGAATCGAAATATTGTTAAATAGGGAAGTTTTATAGTAGTTTTTAAATAGTTTCAAATTTGTTAACGTCCAGAAATTTGATTTTCCCAATATTCCTGAAGTTTGACTTGCTACTTCGGTTCTTCGATAGTTAATATAAAAAAAAATCAAAGTGCAATAGTCACAGGAAATTTGATATTGATTACGAAAATGTGGTAAATAATTTAGTTAGGTGTATAAAATTATGAATCGAAATATTGTTAAATAGGGAAGTTTTATAGTAGTTTTTAAATAGTTTCAAATTTGTTAACGTCCAGAAATTTGATTTTCCCAATATTCCTGAAGTTTGACTTGCTACTTCGGTTCTTCGATAGTTAATATAAAAAAAAATCAAAGTGCAATAGTCACAGGAAATTTGATATTGATTACGAAAATGTGGTAAATAATTTAGTTAGGTGTATAAAATTATGAATCGAAATATTGTTAAATAGGGAAGTTTTATAGTAGTTTTTAAATAGTTTCAAATTTGTTAACGTCCAGAAATTTGATTTTCCCAATATTCCTGAAGTTTGACTTGCTACTTCGGTTCTTCGATAGTTAATATAAAAAAAAATCAAAGTGCAATAGTCACAGGAAATTTGATATTGATTACGAAAATGTGGTAAATAATTTAGTTAGGTGTATAAAATTATGAATCGAAATATTGTTAAATAGGGAAGTTTTATAGTAGTTTTTAAATAGTTTCAAATTTGTTAACGTCCAGAAATTTGATTTTCCCAATATTCCTGAAGTTTGACTTGCTACTTCGGTTCTTCGATAGTTAATATAAAAAAAAAATCAAAGTGCAATAGTCACAGGAAATTTGATATTGATTACGAAAATGTGGTAAATAATTTAGTTAGGTGTATAAAATTATGAATCGAAATATTGTTAAATAGGGAAGTTTTATAGTAGTTTTTAAATAGTTTCAAATTTGTTAACGTCCAGAAATTTGATTTTCCCAATATTCCTGAAGTTTGACTTGCTACTTCGGTTCTTCGATAGTTAATATAAAAAAAAATCAAAGTGCAATAGTCACAGGAAATTTGATATTGATTACGAAAATGTGGTAAATAATTTAGTTAGGTGTATAAAATTATGAATCGAAATATTGTTAAATAGGGAAGTTTTATAGTAGTTTTTAAATAGTTTCAAATTTGTTAACGTCCAGAAATTTGATTTTCCCAATATTCCTGAAGTTTGACTTGCTACTTCGGTTCTTCGATAGTTAATATAAAAAAAAAATCAAAGTGCAATAGTCACAGGAAATTTGATATTGATTACGAAAATGTGGTAAATAATTTAGTTAGGTGTATAAAATTATGAATCGAAATATTGTTAAATAGGGAAGTTTTATAGTAGTTTTTAAATAGTTTCAAATTTGTTAACGTCCAGAAATTTGATTTTCCCAATATTCCTGAAGTTTGACTTGCTACTTCGGTTCTTCGATAGTTAATATAAAAAAAAATCAAAGTGCAATAGTCACAGGAAATTTGATATTGATTACGAAAATGTGGTAAATAATTTAGTTAGGTGTATAAAATTATGAATCGAAATATTGTTAAATAGGGAAGTTTTATAGTAGTTTTTAAATAGTTTCAAATTTGTTAACGTCCAGAAATTTGATTTTCCCAATATTCCTGAAGTTTGACTTGCTACTTCGGTTCTTCGATAGTTAATATAAAAAAAAATCAAAGTGCAATAGTCACAGGAAATTTGATATTGATTACGAAAATGTGGTAAATAATTTAGTTAGGTGTATAAAATTATGAATCGAAATATTGTTAAATAGGGAAGTTTTATAGTAGTTTTTAAATAGTTTCAAATTTGTTAACGTCCAGAAATTTGATTTTCCCAATATTCCTGAAGTTTGACTTGCTACTTCGGTTCTTCGATAGTTAATATAAAAAAAAATCAAAGTGCAATAGTCACAGGAAATTTGATATTGATTACGAAAATGTGGTAAATAATTTAGTTAGGTGTATAAAATTATGAATCGAAATATTGTTAAATAGGGAAGTTTTATAGTAGTTTTTAAATAGTTTCAAATTTGTTAACGTCCAGAAATTTGATTTTCCCAATATTCCTGAAGTTTGACTTGCTACTTCGGTTCTTAGATGGTTAATCTTAATAAAAGTCTCAGTACAATAGCCACAGGGAATTTGAGATTGATTAAGAATATGTGATCAATAGTTGAGTTACGTTTATAAAATTATAAAATTTAATCTTTTAAATCATATATATTTTTTTTTCTTGGTGATGAACTGAACAGCTTGAACTCTTCAAGCGGAGAGCACCACCTATGTTCCTGAACTAAATCCAATTGATTCCAGATAATGTGTGTTGAGGGTGGAAATTTCCAATGAATATTTTAAGGGACCCTTTGAATATGGATCGAGTTATAAAATGCTACAATGCGGTATGATGGATGGAGGTGCTTATAAAAAACAAAAACTAAACAAAATCTTTCTGTTTCGCTGGTACATTAGCCGTAATGGGAGAAACCCACATGATGGTGGGCCTCTGTTTCATCGACTTTTACCCCACGCACTCTCCTACCTTCTAACATTTCACCGAACACCTTGAGAGGGTAGCTGCCAAATCCATCAAGGGAGGCAATGGCTGAAGGCAGAGGATGAACATTTAATTAGGGGCAATTTTGGCTGTCTGTGTACGACTATAGCTGTCTATAAATAATGACTCTGTGTAATGTCTAATATTTTAAATGTATATTTAAAAATACCACCAAGTATGTTGGTTACGTTTGAATTTGCTTCAGAAGGGATTTAAAAACAAATTTAAACAATTTTCTGTGTTTAGGTAATACTATAATCATTTTACCTAAGCCGATTTTTCAGCAAATATTGAGGTTGGCAAGAAAGTAATTTCGGTTTTTTAGTGTTTTTTTTTTTCTATACAAAAAATGAACTTTAATCAGTCAAATATATTCCATTCTGTTCGATGACCTTTTGCCATCTTTCTGGTAACTTCATGATCCCGCGCTCATAGAACTTATGCTCCTTATCAGCAAAAAACTCAACCAAGATTTTAGGCCGTCGTTATTAATAAACCATTTACCATTTAAGAAGTTTCGTAAACTTCGAAATAAATGATAATCCGATGGTGCAAGGTCGGGGCTGTATGGGGGATGCGACATCACTTCCCAACCAAGCTCCAATAGTTTCGTACGTGTTGCTAAAGATGTGTGAGGCCTCGCATTGTCGTGGCGGAACCCAAATATCGAGCTTCCTAACAAGTCCAAGACGTGTTACATGATTTTCGATTGTTGTGCGTGATACATTTAACTGTTTCGCAATCTCTCGCACGTGACGGTTCGATTCAATTATGGCTTTCATTTTGTTATCATCAGAAGGTCGACCAGAACGTTGGTCATCTTTCTGTGAAAAATCTCCAGAACTAAATTTTTTTAACCAATCCTGACACGTGCGTTCTGTTAAGCAATCAACACCATAAACTTCACATATCTCTTTGTGAGCCTCTGCCGCTTTCTTTTATGAAAATAAAAAAGTAAAATGTGTCGAAAATGGTTATTTTTGCACTCCAATGTTAAAACTGACAGTTGTAAACAAAATTACACGGAATTTGTTTCTATAGCAACCTAAAAGTATTGACTACCAAATGTCGAAAGAACGAAAGAAACATAACTGACGCCAACCGAAATCACTTTCTTGACAACCCAATAAATATATTTGAATTTAGTTTAATATTGCTTACTAATAAACTACTAGAAATAATTAGAGCAACTAATGCAGTGTATATTGAATTTGATTTGTTGTTGCCTGTGCCAGTGAAACCACTGTCCCGCATGTTGAGGTATTATAAAAATCACTTTGGAAATAAAATTAAAAACTGTTTCGCCATAGATAAAATATAGCATAGTACATTGGCATGTATGGATAGCGATGCATGTGATAAATCATGCGCTGCTTATTCAAGCGTGTAGACTCGAGCCTGCCGTGATCTTTGACTTCCGTGCCCTGGTTCATGCCCCGAAGGCTGCTATGTAATGATTATGCATGAAGGAGCAGCAAACAATACATCATGTTAATTGTAACTGGCGGCCATCAGTCATTGTAGTTTCCCTGTTCGCACGACACACGCCTCAGCCGAGCCCGGGCTTGTTTTCGTCTGTTCAGTTGGCGTTATATGCACGCCGAGCAGCGTAGCCAAGTCTGTATAATTATCAGTTATGCTAATGTAAAAGGAATCATGAAAATGGGAAGCCATCACAGGTCAGGCATCTCATGGTCGATTTAAACCCAAAATAGAACAATGCCCGGAGCCTTTTTTATTGTTAATGTCATCCCATCCAGACCCCGATATAGCATCCGAAAACCTTCAAAAAGTTGGTGAGATCGAGTATTGGTGCATTATTGGGTGGATCAAAGTTAAAGAAGCAAATAATTGTAATTCCATTTCTCTCCCTGTATCCGAGACTGTACCGTATTTAGGCTTCCAACGCGACAAAATACTGAGGAACCCACACACGAGGCTAAAAAGACAAGAACTAAACAGACGCTTTGGACAACTGTACACACTACTTTAAAGGACATCCCATCTCTCAATAGAAAAAAAATTACTAATTTACAAAGTTATACTTAAGCTAATCTGGACATATGGAATAGAGCTATGGGGGACAGCAAAAAAGTTGAACATCAAGCGTATCCAATCCTTTCGATCAAAAGTCCTGAGAACAATAGTAAATGCTCCTTATTACGTTAGCAACAAAAACCTTCATAATATACCCTACATTCTCGAACTCATCCCTTCCAAGTCCATGAAATCCCATAGTAACCTATTCAACCACCCCAGAGACCTCCCAAATCCACATGGTTGTCGCCTCCCTCGCATGCGAAGAGGTCCTGGTTCCTCTCTTCCAATTAAGATGGATCTGTATAGGTCTAAATATGTGCAGCAAATGAGATTGGTGGGAATGTCGGAAGCTAGTGATACAGCAATTAGTGGTCCGATCCCTAAGTGCTGAGATTGATAAGAAGCACACTCTCAACCTCTCCCTCTGGCACTGCGGCACGTGGCAGCACGATAGCAGTTTGTAGTTATCAGTAGCAGTGACTGATGGGTAGCAGTCCTCAGCCGATATATAGCCAAAGGTCAAAAGTGAAAAATGATTGCGTCTTATGTAGAGAGGGTTCGGGGGAGGGCGGCTTCAACTCCCTGGGGGGGGGGTGAGACAGGGAAGGTTGAGGTTTTCCCCTCTAAAACCATTATATACCCTAAGGGGAAAGGTTTCGCATTATTTTTTTTCCTAACCATATGACTTTTGTCAATAGAAGTTAACTAAACCCCCTGGTTCATACAAGATTAATCATGACTTCTAGAGCTTTGATTTATTACTCTACTCGATATGGGTGGACAATATATATATACTTTAGTACAGGCGATTCGTTAATAATTGACTCTTCTGGTGGTATCAATTTCATTTTATCATCTTAGCAGCAAGTAAGACATATCATCCCGTTGTGGAACTGAGGGTGTGAAAATGTGGTGAATACATTTTTGGTATCTATCAGATGGAAATGAATTAGGCATTCTAAGCGAGCTGACACCGAGACTGCGCTCGCTGTTTCAAACAACACTATACATATACATATATACACATATTATTCAATTCGAATTGTCAGGCAAATATTGCCATCTCTTACCCTCACGTCATCATATAGCCAAAAATGCACACGACTTCAAATTTGAATCATACATCAAATAGTAGATTATGAGCCTGCAAGACGCCGAGATAGTATGGTTACTTAAAAACAAATATCAACTTTTTGACGAAATTTAGACATTTTCCGGACTAAAAAAATTAAAAGACAAAAATTGGTTTATACATCACCTCTAGTATGTGATATTATTAACAGTTATCATGAAATCATTAAAAACTGTTGATATGAAAAAAAAAAAAAAGTAACTATCCACAATCGAAACAAAAATTGTCAATAATTTAATGTTCTTTTTCTTTCCTAGCCCCTTTAAATTTACAGATAATTATATATAATTATAGATCCTCAGGCGAATTTATTTACAAATTATTTTTGTATTTCCTGTAGCATCGCTTACTTACTTACTTTAATTTATACAAAAATTATATAATTATATAAAAATGTAATGTTTTTTTTTTTTTTTTTTTTTTTTCTTAGCTCTCAAACCTATAAAATAGGATGTGGGAAAATTATTTTGGGCTAATGAGTGCCTTTCACTAAGGGGAGTCCCCCATTTGAAGGATGTATGAGAAGGATATAGGGTGTGGAACGCCTAAAGGAGGCGGGTGGAATCAGGAAGGTAGTGAGAGTCTACCGAGGGTGGAGCCTAGGGGTACCTAGGCAAGGGTTTGTAGTCGGCCAGGTCAAGCCTGGCCAGCCCCGGCAGGGGCCTGAAATAAGTCGGCCTCTCGGCCGGAAGGTCGACCCTGCTTAAACAGGTAGATGGGGTCTTGTAGCTTCGGAGATCGGCCTCGATCTCTTGGGTGTTGATCTTCAGTCTCCGTAAGGGGGCTAGGGTTCGATCACGTCCATCTGTCTCCAGGCTTCAGCGGTCCAGCAGTGCTTCCATCTGACGGGCATTGGTGGTGGTTGAAGGTCGGAGAATAGTGGGTTGTGGCTGTGTCGGAGTGAGTCAAAAAATTTGATGTGTCTTCTCTTGATGAAATCTTGAATGGTGAGCACTTCAAATTTTTTATGCATCTCGTCTGCCTTCATTCGGTCGAACGGGGTATGTTTGAGGGAGGTGCGGAGAACTCTGTTCTGAAATTGCTGGAGCGTTTTGAGAGTGTTAGGAGTCAGATACTTGAAGAGAGGAAATGTAATGTTCAACATTAATCAATAAATATGTTTATTTAAAATCTAATAACACTTATGAGAATGAAGGGAAGTTGTAGCTCGTTAAGTTCGATAATAATTGTAATAAATTAATAAAAAAATGTCAATGAAAATAGCTGTAATTGAATCCCTCTTTAAGGAACGTAAGATGGGAAAATGTGGTGAGTACATTTTTATATACTGTATATATAACATCGTAGCCCCGTGTTGCTTATATTAATCAGGTTACCAAAACCCATAATTATATACCACACTAAATTTGCTTGAAACGATTTTTTTTTATTATCAATTATCATCAAAGGAAACTATTTTGCAAAACATGATCGCTCTAGCAAAAATTTCAGGTTGGCAAACCTGATGAAAGATCAGTGAATGAATCATTACTGATCGATTGGCACATGATAACGCATAAGGTTTAAAACAAATAAGTAAATTCAACTTTAATAATTTAGTATTCAACTATACTATTTAATATTTGGATAATTTGTGCAGACATTGTTAGTGTACAGGAGTTCATTATTAACACCTTTAATAAATTATAAGTTTAGCCAAAGAGACATTTTGTTTGGAGAAGTAAGCACTTCTGCCCAGAACCCGGCATTGATTTCTAAAAAAAAAACAAACAAAAAAAAACCGCTAACAAATAAAAATAAGAATAATTAATGCAGATGTTGACGATAGCCGGGGCTTCCATAGAAAACAAAGAGCTAAAATTCAGTCTTTAAACCGAACACACCAAGAGGAAGAATGATATTGAATCTGTAGGATTTGCGAGATACCTTCATCTTCGGCGATTCACGCATTAACGAGAGTGGACGACACTCCTCGCCCATAATGACTCTTCGAAGAAGCGATCCAATGGCACGACTCATGAATAATTATGGGCCGGCGGGAATGGGATTTATGGGCACTCTTAGCACCCGACACCTTCCTGCAGATGTAGATTCACAAATCATCCGCCTTTCACATTAGTAGCTACAGTCGATGCTTTATCAATGATTTTCTTCTTTTTTCCTGTCAGCCAAGCTGTCGTTAGTATTTTTGTAGGTTATTTATTCTGCTACCGGTAGAATAAATTTACTGTGTCCGTACACGAAATGGCGATGTTATTGATCGTAACATGTCATGTCTAGGGCATTGTATCGATTAGATGTTTTCAAAGAATATCCCACAGCCCCTACTAGGGAGATGACTGACCACTTGAGTGGAACAAGGGAGGTGAAGTGGCCAGTGTCAGGTTACGCCCGAAGTTGCAGTACTTCACAAACTAAGCTCCAAAGATATTAATAAATACCTTGCTTTTTATTCTTAAAAATATTCATTATAAAAAAAAGCATTAGTTACCACACATTACAAACTTAATAAGCCAACAGATACAAAAATAGCTACTACATAAAGGGTGTCCCAGAATTAACGCAATATTTGATTTAAGTAGAAAACACATAAAGTAAATAGGATAGAGTTATTTTTTGAATAACACATCGGGCAAATGGCCTCCACGACTTTGCTGGCACATACGCACTCTTTTGTCGAAATTTTCCATGACCATTTGACATAAATGTGGTTGAATTTCCTCTTTTAATGCACGGGTGGATGTGGGCTTGTTGACATACACCTTTGACTTCAAATAACCCCATAAAAATAAATCTAAAGGTGTTAAATCACACGATCTAGGGGGCCAATTCTGATCACCGAAACGAGAGAGTACACGACCTGGGAAATATCTCATGCAGTATTTGAATTGTTTCATGAGCTGTATGGCACGTGGCACCATCTTGTTGAAACCCCATATTGGCGACATCAATATCATCCAATTTCGGCGCAAAGAGCTGTGTTTACGACGCCGAATTGATGTTCCTGGATTTTCAACAACACTCTTACGCACTGCTTCGATATTGACATTTGAACGGCTTGTTTTTGGACGACCAGTGTGTTTAGTGTCTCCAACTGATCCAGTCTCCCTAAATTTTTCAATTAATCTCTTCACAGTTGATGAAGTCAAAACACTAATGCGACTATATTTTGTATGACATTTTCGAACTGCGGCCGCCAAACTTTCATTATTTTTGAGATAATGTTCAACAATATAGACACGTTGTTCTATCGTGGTAAAGCTCCATTTTTACTAACCCTAAACTGTCAGCTGTCAAATTGTTTTTTTTTTAGGGTTGCCATTACTTTACTGCACAAATGGCGGCAAATTCAAATCTTGCGTTAATAAATATATTGTGCTGGGACCGTCTGTGTACTTGGTATCTAATTGCCCGCAAGGAAAGTCAAGTAATGCTGTACAGTTTACTTGCTTTAGTCACACTCACATTACATTACAGTTACAAGAAATGTATTCTGGATAGAATAAACTTTATGTTAATTATGGAATATTGGGATGCCAGGACGAAGGATGACTGCCTCAGCTTGAACAAATTGAAAACATCTAAAAAAAAAAAAAATACTATATGTCAGGGGTGGTCAACCCAAATGATCTTGAGGGCCACTTTAGTAATGCATCATAACTCCCCATATAAAATTATTCATCCCCATATTAAATCCAAACCCACTACAGACATTTTTTGGAATGAAAAATTGAAACATAATGATTTATTATTATTGTGTTTACTATTATTCTTACATGTAAACATAGATAATATCATAATAATGGCACTAAATGCGTTGTATACTCGCAAGAAGTTAATTTTTGAATATATGGATGCACAAATAATGTATTTTTTTTAATACATTGGTTTTCACTACTTTAGGCATTATAAAATAAATATATTTTGTAAAAGTGTGATGAATCTCGCGGGCGGGAAAAATGTTCAAGGCGCGCCGCGGGTTGTCATTAAATGAGAAAAACAAATTATTGTTAATACAAATGACAATTTATATTATACATAACACCTGATATGTTAACAACATAGCTGCGAGGTTTTAAACATGAAATAATGAAACATCGAAAAAGGACAATAAATGATTTAATTCATTTAATAAATAATTCAAAGAAAAGGTTTTAACAATTTAATGTTGCTCAAACGAGTCGATTCTATTATTATAGAATTTGAGAGAATGGAAATGAAATATGTATAGATTAAACACAAAGAGAAATTTGAAATAAAATAAACAATAAAACAAAATTTAAAAAATCGGGTCCCCTAACTATAGGGTTCTTTAAATCGTCTCTTAAGAGAAGGGCTTCGAAAATTCACTGGAATGCGAAGAATGATCTGTAAATTTAAATATTTACAAAAGCCTTTTTGTATTTTTTAAATTGACATGACTGTTTTGAGATTTTTTTCCAAGAAGACATTCAATGAACGCCTATTTTTTTTTTAATTTACATCTAATTGAGAATGTTGAATATTGTAAATATACGGCGGTTTCTCTTTCCTTCTCTTGGATATCCAAAATTTGGGATAGGTTCATATCTCTTCAGTAATCGGGTGGATACGAAAATGGAATTGAATAAATATATATTAACATAATGTATGCATTATTAACATAAACATAAACATGAAGTGAAATCTTGTTTGGTTTTTACACCCTTATATCAAAGGAGGATAAAGTAGATGTAAATCTGGCAGTGGCTGAGATGAGCTTCCCGAGATTGAAGGGGGGGGGCTTCTACGGGGGAGGGGGTTACAAGGGCTCTGAAGGGCGATCTGCCGAATCTGCACAGCCACACAATAAGGGTGAGACCTTTTGTGCGCATGCCGTTCTTCCCGATTGTCCGACAAGGCAAACAAAATATAATGCTATTACTTATTAGTTATTAGTAGTTTAACCGCGAGTAAAACTCAGAAATAGAGGCATTAGAAGATAGTATGGTCTACTGAAAAACAAAAATAGCTTTGGACCACTGTAGCTTATTTAATTAATTATCACCGAGTTTCACCGAATTGCCAGTAATTACCAATGCTTCAGGTCTTTACAATTGAAACAAAAGCACCTTAATTAGTGAAGAAACAAATTAGTGACTTGTGTTTAAAATTTTTGATTTTTTTTTTCTTGAATTTTCAGGAGATTGTGAAGCATTAACATGAGTTAATAATTGAAAGTTATCATTATCGAGTGACGAATCATCTGTATTGTGACAGCTACTCAGTATTCTCAGTGTCAGATTTCTCACAAATTGCATACAATTTAAAGTTGTACTGCAATAATAAACATTAAAAGTTTTATAGTGGAATATATTTCGATTCCTTTATTAGTCTTAAAATGGATTGTTATTGAGGAAATGTGTCCATTTGTGGTCTGGTACAGCTCAGTTGGTTGAGCACCCGACTAGATACTGGGTACTTGGTTTCAGAGTAATTGGCTAATTATCAATAACATAAACAACTTTATTATGATAAAATTACAATCTGTCTCATTGGGAAATAAGTAATTGTGATAAATGTTTTCATTCATATCATATTTACAATTTTAATTCATTTCAGTATATACAAAGAGCCCGGAGACCTCCCAAGTCCACATGATTGTTACCTCCCTCGCTATGCGAAAGAAGAAGCGGAGTCTTAGGAAGTCCCCCATGCTCCTCCGTCAGCCGCGTCACGGAATAGGAGCCAGTGGAGGCTGACGAAGAGCGCGAGAGCCACATACGCTCAGGACATGATTGGAGAAACTGGCCATTGCCAGGACTCCCACTGTCACGCATTTATAGCAGGTCTCGAAGCCACTGGCGTTTAGGGCATTATAGGGATGTGTGATGCAGTGCAATAACTGTGCTAGGGGATTAGGGTGGTTGGATAGGTTACTATTGAATTTCATGAACTTGGAAGGGATGAGTTCGAGATTGTAAGGTGTATGAAGATCGTCATGAAGGATTTTGTTGCTGACGTAATGAGGGGAATTTACTATTAAATTGTCAATAAAGATTAATTTTTTTGCATGTTGCGTCTAATTTACCTAGCGTCTCGTGACGGCAAAAATGTGTACATCAATATAAAAATTGTATATAATATTATAAATTGATATATTACTCTTGCCTGAGGAAGAAAAGCCGTGAAGGGTTGAAGCTTTGCAGCCATAGCTCTTGGGGTATGGAGTAGAGAACATTTGAGGGAGACCGCAAACCGTGGCCTTTACTCCCCTCAACCTTTAAGGGCTCTTAGCTCTAACCTTCATGTAGGTTCTTTTTATTTATACCTGATAGGGGAAGTGAATGGCACCAGGTCCACTAATGGAGTCTTCGACATCGGCAATGCCAGAGTCCGTCTCCTTGCTGGCAGGCAAGAATGTCGACACACTCACACGTAGTTCTGCTACCGACGCGTCGAAAAAGGAGAAAAAGAGAATCCAGGAAGATTTCAGGCTGAAAATGGGTTTAATTGTGGACGTTCCCAAACCTGGATATGGAAACACCAATGACGGAAACACCAGTCGGAGGTTCTTTGCTGATCCACATCTTGCCGCAGGAATCACCGGTTTAGATATTAATTTAATTTTCCGTTTTAAGGTGATTTTAGAGGCAATTTCAAGTGGACATAGCATAGACACCATGAAATTTGGTGAATACGCGATGGAAACGGCCAAACTATATGTGGAGTTGTATTCATGGCACCCTATGACTCCTACTGTTCATAAAATTTTAATTCATGGTGTGACAATAATAGAAAGTGCACTCCTTCCAATTGGACAGCTTTCTGAAGAAGCTGCAGAGGCTCGGAACAAGCATTTCAGGCTATACCGAACAGATTTCGCTCGTAAATTTTCAAGAGAATCTTGTAACATAGATATCTTGAATAGATTGCTTCTAAGTTCCGATCCACTTCTATCTGGTATGAGGCCAGTACCGAGGAAAAGAAGCAAGCCATTTTTGAGCGGCACGTTAGCCCTACTTCTTTCTGCTGAGCCATTCAATCAAACAGCTCACCAGAGACTCCAGGAATCGGAGAGTGATGAAAGTTGTGAATCATCAGATGATTAATCAAGAAATGCGTTATACTAGTTTGCCCAATATTTTATTGTATATCGTAAATAAATTATTTATAAGATGAATCATTGTATCTCTTTTTATTTATTTTTATTTTTAAACCCAAAATGTAAATAAAACAAAATGGTGTCAATATAAATGTTGATTAAAAGCTGTTAGAAACTTAATGTTTGGTAAAGTAATTAAATTAACTCATTTGCGCTGCAAAACCCAGACCAAGTTAATGGGATTGATTATTATTTGCATGATTCATACCATATTTCAAAAACTAGAGGTCCTAGATTTTTTAGAATATTTTTTTCAAAATCAGCAGTCTAAAATTAGTAGAATATGGTGATAAAATATTTTTGGCCGGCTAGACATGTCAAATACCCGTCTGTGCGACGGGAAGAAGCTAACAGCTCTGTCAGTTAGGTTCATTTATCCGCAATAGGCATTATAACACTCACGATACATTCACTATGTCCAACTAAAACTAGCTTGAACACAAACTAGCAGCTAAAGTAGATTGAGATTTAAACAAATGGGTTTAGTTTATTATTATTAAGTGATAATTAATTAAATACCACAAACTAAAAAAAATTAATTAAATTGTCAGTCTAACTTGAATTAACATATGTGCTGTTATACTTATGAAAAATTATTTTAAAACAGAAATATTTATTTTGATTCGATCAAATATCTTTTTCGCAGAATGGTCACAGTCAAAGTCAATATTTTCCCAATTGTTTTTTTTCCCCAACAATTTCCATTGATAATAATAATAATTTGTTTACAATATTTTTTGGGGGGGGATAAGTTATATTTTTTCTTTTATATGAGTTCTTGGTTTACGTCCTGACTTTGTCAGAGTATGTAATTGGCTAATTATTAATAACGAATTAATTTTTTTTTCATTTTTGGTAGAGAGAGAACACAAGGGGAACACTCGTCTAATTTAGCTAGCGACTCGTGACGGCAAAAATGTGTACGTCAATATAAAAATTGTATATAATATTTTAAACTGATAAATTAATTAAAACAAATGGGTTTAGTTTATATTTTTCAAAGTGATAATTAATTAAATAATAACACAAACTGAAAAAATAAAAATATTAGTTAAATTGTCAGTCTAACTTAAGTTATCTTGTTTCTTTTATACTTATGAAAAATTATATTTTTCTAGAAATATTTCATTTGATTCGATCGACTATTTTTGTCACAGAATGTCAAATTCAATATTTCCCCAATTGTTTTATTTTTTCATAACAATTTCCATTGATAATAATAATAATAATCGATTTACAATATTTTTGGGGGGGGGGAGGATAACTTATATTTTATATGAGTTTAATAAAACCAGCCTGCAAGTGTAATGTCAGTTGGCAACATGCGTGAAAGGTTGAGATGCCGCTAACCTGGACACCGCCTGAGAAGATCGATTGTTCCACTTTTCTCCGTACCTGTTTGAAAGTAGAACCTCTCTACTTTGACTCAGCAATTTAATCACGGTAATCGATTCCTGATCCAGACAGTTATGAATTACTATCGAGTTATTTATAATACTATATTCGAGTAAGTCGTTTCTCCCCCACCCCGTGTAGTTATACATGCACGTAGAGCAAGCAGGGTGTGTTTGCTTAAGCCTCACTAATTGCTCCCTCCGGAATGAGATCCGCTTACATCCGGTACAGATTTAGTGCTGGGGTGGCTCCCCCGGGTCCGAGGTAAAGGTCAATCAGCCCTAGGGTCAATTTGATCCCTTTGATGAATGATGTAAGGGTTGGCTGGACCTTCTGTCCGCCCTTCAAAGCGCCACTGTCTGCTATCGCTCAAAATCTCAAAATAAGTTCAGCCAAGTAAGCTCTGAGATTAAATTACCTCATCAAAACTGTCCGAACCTCATCAAAGGTTTTGTGTTCATAACTGTAAATAATTCTCGACGAGTTTCTTTACGAAAGATTTTAGGCACAGATTGGTGTCTTTTTGTCACAGATCGTTCAGTGGGAATAATTTTAATGTGGTTGCTTCTCATCCCCCAAGTATTATATACAATATATTTTTTATTGTCTTCGGCCCTTCTAACAATAAATTGAGTTCATTCACCGGAGACACATCAACTTTTTTCGTTGCAGTACCTCACAAACGCAGTGTTTAACACTATTATCCCACCACCCTTCCCGCATTGATGGCAACAGACTGTCGGGGAAAAATTTGTTATGATTTAGTTTAGGTTTTTAATAAATTCAGTCTATTAATGTATAACGTACATAATTATACTTTTGTACAATGCAGATCACTATTAGTAGAAAACAGGATTTGTATAAAATGTAACCTAGCTACAGGAAATAAAATTGTAAATACTTAGATTGGTTTGTAGAATGTATATTTTGTAACATATATTAATTTTGTAAGAAGGGGATATGAAACAAAAAAAAACAGTAGATTGTCCTTCTCGGAGGATAAAATAAAGATCACAACACACGATAAATACTTGATACAAACGTAAATATGCTGAAGTACCACATAAGATAATTGAAACTACAATATCGTGCATAGTTGTAATTAAAATAAATTATTTATATTAGTTGAAATATTTAAGAGAGAAGAGAGAAAGACTTACTAAAACACAGCGAATAAATCAATTATATGAGAAAGCTTTTCGTAGTTTTATTATTAGTAGTATTGTCATTTTAGTTATCTTATATATTTTAGCATATCTATCAAATATTTATTAGGTGTTGTTTGTTTTAATCTCTGAGAAAAACAATTTATTGTTGAAAAGGCCTTGGGACCATAATTTAAAAAAAAATCATATTGTTTGGCAGGATTCCTAATAATAATGTTGATTAAATTGTTTAGCACATCACAAGATCAATTGGGTATATCGTGTGGAAACCAGGAAATTAGATATACGTAAATGTAGCCGACAAGCAGACATAATGTATGCGTGTCTGTGAGAATTTTATTTTATTCTGAATAAATAATGACTGTGGAGATTAAATAAAAAAGTTTTACAGATGGTTAAATAGTTTAAAAGTAGTGTGGTAAATTACGTATGAAGGGTGTCTATGTTCTCTTAATTTCTGTCCTGGGTTGAAAAAAAAAGTTTTTCATTTGAGTTAACTGCTGCGATATGCAAGAGAGGGGAATGAGAAAAGTCTCATTGGAAGGCAAACAGAGGTGCTATAATAAGTTTTTATTTTTATAGAGGGAGGTGTTGGACTTTTTTAGTTTGTTTCCAACTGTGCAGAAGAGGAAAATATGCAGAAAAGGTTTACTAATTCAAAAAAAAAGAAGGAATGAACCTTTGTGTTCAGCTTTTGGGAGTATTGTTAAGGTTAAATGAGTAGGCAGTGTAATAACACTTATTGGGGCTGCTTTCGCTAGTTCTCTACAATCCTCTGTTCGAGAGAAGGGGAAATTTCTCTCACATTTAATCTTATAGGTTCTGAATAATATTTTCTAGCCCTCACAGGATATTTTTATACAACCAGCGCATTCGACAAATCTATGTTGTCATCATTAGGCTATTAAACACCTAAAGGATTGTCGGGTCGTCACGACGGGGTGCCTAGTTACCCTAGCCCTAGTGACGAAGTGAGGGTTGATTAGGCTATGACCTGGACAATTGCTTTATGACGGGTCTTACTACCGTACTATCTGACTACATATCTGATAGGTATGTGCCCCGACAATGTACTATGTTCAGGAGAAGAGGTATAGGTATTGTAGGTAGTTTATGTGGTCTTGGAATGACCATGAATTCACACTCGGTATCTAAGGGTAGGCGAAAACCACCTGGATCACTAGGGGAGACACTACTAGTTAAAGTTCGTAGGGCCCCAGGAGACTGTCGTTCGCAAGGAAGAAATCTCTTCCAAGGAGATCCTAGTTTTAGCGAGACGAAGGCAGATAATCCTACTAGGAAAGTGTGGGGCAGACCTCGTCAGAACGAGGTTAGGAAAGAGAGATGCTGGGGTTTTCATAAATGAATAGGCCAAATCTTGAAACATCAGTGCAGCTGCAAGTACCAGTCAGAGAGCCGTAGTTGGAATGAATTATCGGCTAAAACTAGGGGGTATATATAGCCACCAGTAACCAATGGGCTGGGGTCTTATTCTGGCCAACCGCATTGCAGCCTGGTTGAAGCTCGAATGTACTAGACCAAGGCCCCAGGTACATGACCCCCTCTCCAGGGACTCTGAGCTAGTTTTTGCAGCTGCGTCTTTTAATGTTTACAATATTTACACTGATACGACTTG
Organism: Acanthosoma haemorrhoidale; assembly: GCA_930367205.1. NCBI lineage: Eukaryota > Metazoa > Arthropoda > Insecta > Hemiptera > Acanthosomatidae > Acanthosoma > Acanthosoma haemorrhoidale. The sequence continues at coordinate 114,644,891 of OV884013.1, read as the reverse complement.
TGGTTTTGTAATATTATTTACATTTGTTTAAATTAATTTACAAAATATTATAACCAATTTACAATATATACAATATAGTATAGGGTGATTTATCTTATGTAATTAGCGGTCGCTACAGGACAGCAATAATATCAACATCTGCAATAAAATGAAATATTACTACAATTAAAAAATAAAAAAGCTTTTTAATATATAGTTAAAATATGCTAAGAGCAATGAAATAAGAAAAGTGATAGTGATATTTATTTAACTAAAATGTTTAAAATATTCTAAAAAGTCCCTCCAGACTGCTAACATATAATTAAAGTTACTGAAACATTATACTACCATTTAAATAGTCATTAATTACTAATATAAATCTACGTACTATTGGTTAAAATAATAATTACACTAAATATACAAGTCACCTCAGAGATGATTTGCTTTGCCACCAACCCCTGTTACACCGGAGGGGCTCCATTTTATTCATATTGACTTATTTGAAAAGTTTTACGCATACGATCAAAACCAGCAGAATATTCAATAAATTCCACTTCCCCTCGAATCCTCAAAACACGTTGGCATGAAAGTTAAAGTAGATCCTGGGGAGGGGTACACGAAAGGGTGGGGTGTGTTCGCCCCCCCCCGTACCAATTTACATGGCCCCATTAAAACTTTTGGCCGGCAGTATGCATGCTCATTTTATGACGTCGTAATTTGCGACAGCCCTCCTAATAGCGCGTGGCGTTATCTTCCCGAGTCCTGGATATTAGGTCCCAGCTGGCCCGGTAGGGAATTGGGGATTTCCAGGACTCCGTTCAGGGAATATCGAGGGGAAATTGTATTCGTCTCATTGGAACATTGGGTTATATGTGCTTACTTGATGTGCTTAAGAAACTGAAAGGATTTGAAGAGAATTTGTTTCAGAACTATTTCATCATTGACCAATTGCCTGAAAAAAAATGTATGGAAGTTTTTTGTGGGGAAAAAAAATCTTTGATATGATTTAGATAAATTATTTTTTTTTAGTTAGTTAACAATCTTTATTGTGCAATAATTACAATCTGCCTTTAGATAAATTAAAGCCGAGTTTTTTGTTCCAAATAATTTTCAATATTCGTAATACTTTCTGTCATTGGTTCGTTCCAGTGATTGTTCCAGTGATCGTTCCAGTGATTGTTCTTACCGTGAACTGTTAAATCCTACACCGATACTATTTTAAAAGTAAATAAATTCTTTAGCAATACCAGCGGCTTGCTATAAATTATGAAACCTCACAAATTTTCTTTTAATTGCTCCAAGAGAATGTTTGATCTTGTTCAATATCGGTACATTTTAACAGGAAAAATAGCGAAAATCAAAATAAAACAAGATTAAAATGATTCAGTTTTTTGGACAACTTTATTAAAACTGATTTCGACGGGGGCCAAACCTTCGAATACTAAACTCCCAGCTCAGAACTACAATATCCCTTTTACAGAATCATCGCTTCACAATAATCCCAGTAATTAATATTTATAACTTATAACCTGAAGAATTACCAAATTCCAAAAAAACTCCTCCATCCAAATCCTATAGTCAGTACCTGCTTATGGAGAAACGCTCGTCCTTACAATCCTCCTCATCGCCTTAAGGAGCGATGGCCTCGCGGTCTATTTAAATAGATAAGTCCATTCCTAAGCCATATAACCATCCCTAGTCATGTCCTGAGTGTCTGTGGCTCTCTTGCCCTCTTTCCACAAGCGAAAGGAAAGTTAGGCGGGGTTGCTTCCTTCCTCGGGGGCTTGGGGGATCCCCGGCAGATTTTGAAGATGAGTGTGGACTGTACAGGTCTTGAATTGCAATTATGTGATAATGAAATTGTAATTTTACAAATAAGTTACATCTAACCACCTCAGTCGCACGGGCTTCGAGATAAGTCCTTTGTCTGGTTGGCAGCCTGCAATAAAGATAAGAGAAGATGGCCCTCGCACCGGAGATGCCGTGGAAGTGGAGGACAAGATGGATGGCCCTTGGTAATTGCCCTGTCATACACCAGGATGGATACCGCCTTGAGGGAATATACACGGCTATGTATCCGGATACATGCGCACATTCATACATAATGTAGTCTTGTAAAGGGATGAAAATCACTATAACTCAAACTTATTCTTATGTTTCTTTCTGGGCGCGATTATTTGAATTAATTTCATCGCTTATAATATTCAATCTTATCCAGAATAGAACATTTAGAATGATTTGTTACGTTATCAATCAGACAATTTCAAATCTTTGACAATCAATATTATATATATTTGATAAATTTTTATGTTTTTATTTGAATGAACTATTTTTTGTAATTATTGTGCTCCCTTGTGCACGTGGTAGTAATAAAATGTAGTCTTAGTCTTGTTATGCGTCTTATCTGGATTCGACATAATTTTTTTTTTCCTGTCAGGCCGTGTCACAACCAGTAGGTCAACGAGTTAATGATTGAATACATTATGGAAAAGATTCATACATTTTCAAATGTAAATTTTTAATTTACCCATTTTTTTTGTAGAGAGTATTGCCATATGAACTCCCATCTTAAGCCCACAATTTCCCAAGCACACGATTGCTAATCTGGTGAGGTAAGACCATTTGAATCCTTTGTGAAACTGTTCCAATCCCGTACCAGTTATCCAATCCAGTTATCAGATCGAATCACCGGTGTCTATCGTGTTACCCGGGGCAGTCCAACGGCTTCCGTATCAGGATCACCTTCGTGGATAACAGGGTAGTGCTTATTCGTCATTTATGTCAATTGTAATAATCCTCTGACAATTTGAATTTTAAATTGTTGTTTTTTATTATTAACAGTGTTTTTTGTTTGTTTTTTAGGTAAGGAGATAAAGAACTACTCTACCACCGATATGAGCTACGTAAGTATAAATGAGTTGATATGAGTTTCACTGTTCCCTGGAGGCTGATCTCGACTGCTACCTGGCTAAATGAGTTTATCGATTATTTATAGACAGCTATAGCGGGGGGGGGTCCAATATAGATGAGACAGCCATGCAAATAGCCCGCGAATCAGTTTAGCCGCCAAAACCCTTTGTGGTAGGGCCTGTACACAATAGCACTCTGGCTCACAAAGGGTCCTTGCCGTTTGTGACTAGGCAAGGCACTATTTTGTTATGCAGCACTCAGTGCATAATTTGTGAAGGCTTCTATGGTTTTTTAGTCTGGCTTCTAGTTGTCTATTTTTGCATATTTGTCTTCCTTGTATTGAACCACTCGCAGAGAAAGAGGTGCAAATACAATTTTAATGACACCTGCAGTAACTTTTCGTTATTGTTCAGAAAACTTAATTGTTATTAATCAATTGTACTCGTGTTTCATGAATTATGGCTCTATATTCTTCATGTCTTTAATGCATTAAATGTTACGCTTGAACTGGCGACTCGCTAAAACCACTACAAACAGACAGACACACAAGTGAAAACATTCTGGCATAGAGAGGTATAATATTCCATGTGTCTGATACAGGCTGTCTAACCACCATGACAAAAATGAACCATTAAAAAAAACCAGCTTAAAATGTAATATTTTTTCTTCATAGTTTAAATGGGCGCTGATAAAGGAAGCTTTGTAAGCGTTTTAGAGGAAAGAATTTTGCCGCTAACGAAGGAGTATTAAAGCAGACCGAGAAGGGTAGTAGATACGACAGAGAATAATAGTGCGGTAAAGAAGAGTAAGGAGAGATAAAAACGGTTACTCTGAAGAAGATTTGGCCCTGAGGGGCGGTAGAGACAACGGCCCGGGGGTACGGGGGTAAGCAGCGTGAAATACGTTTATGAACACCCCCCCCCCCACCGACGCAGTAAGAAATAGCTGGTTAAGTTCTCGCTCGCAGACTCTAGACTTTATTCAAGTCCCATCTCAGAGTGGAGTGGAGAGTGGAAATATGTTTTCAAAGGATGAATTTAGGATTTAAAGTTCTGTGGCTCTAATCTGAGCAAGATGCTTCAAAATGCAACCTCTACACCAAATTGATAAATTGGGAAATTCGTGTATTAGATCAGATTCCCCTGCATTAATTAAATTGGAAACAAATAAAATACGTCATAATGTTATTAACATCTTCTCAAATTTAGTATTTACTCTCCTCGCCAGACTTACTCAACCTCTACGCCAAATTGATAAATTGTCCATAAAATATCTTGTATTAGATCAGATTCTAGGGCCTGTATACCCTAGCCCTATTCAAGGTATGAAAATTGCGTATAACCTCAAAAATGTAGCCATTAACTAAAAAACTTTATTAGGTCCATTAAATTGAAAACAAACAAATAAAATACATCATAACGTTATTAACATCTTTTCAATGCATGACAGTGGGAGCCCTGGCAATGGCCAGTTTCGCCAATCATGTCCTGAGCGTCTGTGGCTCTCGCGCTCTTCGTCAGCCTCTACTGGCAAATATCCGGTGACGCGGCTGACTGACAAGCGTGGGGGACTTCCCAAGACTCCGCTTCCTCTTTCGCACGCGAGGGAGGTAACGACTATGTGGATTTCGGAGGCATCTGGGCTTTTTGTAAATATTGTATGAATGAGCGAGTGAATGATGAATTGTAAATATGATATGAATGAGGAAATTTATCTCAATTGTTACCTAATCAGGCAGATTTTAATTTTAGCACTATAAAGAATATTATATATTAAACGTCGTCTCAAAATTTAGTATTTTTTTTAGATGCATGATACTTGACGTGGTAGCTCCATGTTATGTTTGTTGGGAGAGAATACCGGATAAGTTTGCGCCTTGACTTCTAATCCATTGGACTCGTGTAGATTAGTTAGTCTGTGGTTATTTTAGAACAATTTTCAACTAGGTGTAGGTTGAATCCCCCCGTAAGGGTTCCCCCCGTTGAAACGTAAGGGTTCCCCCCCCCCCTGGTCTTGAATAGACTGAAGCAAGATTGGTTTGCTTAAAGAACTGTTAGTTGAATGACAGAGAACTCATTTACAAGCTGTAACATAAACTAAAGGAAGTGATAGACCTCAAATTCAAAAGTTCATTTGGCCTAAGGTCCCATTCCGAACAGGGATTGAATAAGTTTTAATGTTATGCTTGTTTTTTAAGGTTGTCAACGTTTAAGGTTGTTTTTTGTTGAATATGAAGCAATTACTAAAAAACTATTCAGGTTAGGTAACTCCCAATTGCAGCATCGTAAACTAGATAAAATTTTCTTCAAAACTAATAGAATTTGTTGTTATAAAAATCATTTGAATGGGCCTTTCAAGTGGCTAAATTACAAAAAGGTTTTCTGTTTTTCGTAAAATTATGCATTTTTTTTTTTTAGCCTCCTACTGGAGAAAAACCTCTTTGTTTGATAAGCTTCGAGGTTATTAAGTTCATATAAATTAAATTAATGCATGTTACAGAATAAGCTGATTCCCCTCCAGTCTTGTAAAACAATCCTGTAATGTGAAAGTGTCCTCAAAGTATCAGTGTTTTCCTGCAAAAATAATTACAAAGTTGTTTTTTTTCTGTAGTCTCGGATGTATAATAATAAATTAATTACTAAAATAAACTTTTTATCATAAAATATACTTTTATTGTAAAATAAAATATTTAACAATATATATATATTGGTACAACAAATCAAATTCTTCTTCCGGGGACACGGCATCACCTGCTTCAAGGACTTCTGCCTCCTTAATCCTAATTTGTTGCATTTTTTAATTATTCTTGAAATGTATGCTGCTTTTTAAAAAAAGTTATTATAAAGACAAATCCTACTTTTTTCTAAAGAAAATGTTGCCTAGTTTGCGATGGTGCATTTTGGAATTACATAGTTTTTTAAATATCGCATCCTATCCAACAAAAAACATGACAACCTTAAAAAAAGACAAAATTTAACTTTACTCCTTCCCTGTTTAGAATCGGACCAAAGCCTAAATGAACTTTTCTGTTGCATTTGAAGTCTACTGTGACTTGGTTAAGTTTCGGACATTGGTTACGTTACACCCTGCATAGACACTCGAGGCCAGGGTAGCTTACAAAGGATCATGAGGTCCCAGGATCCATTAGTTAGTGAATATTTGGAATAACGATGTAGCAAGTTTTATAACTTTTCAGTTGCGGTGTTATGATGAATAACTATATGTGACTATATTGTTCTGTTTACTTGCACAATATTGTAGATAACGCACCCACGAAGGGATATTGTGCAGCCGTTAGTTGAGTTAGTAGTCCCTAAATTGATCGGGATGCCCTACCCCCCTGCTAAGTGTTTTAATTGAAGTCATTAGGGCGGGGGGCCTTCGGGCTGATTGGGTTAGCACCAGTAGATAGCACCTGTCTTATACCAGCGTCATAACCGTGGCGCGCAGGTGCTGCGCGTTATTGGTCCATGTACTGCCGTTATTGCGCGATTATCGTTACAGCTATAATGAATAGTAATCGCGTGTGGTGGTGCTAACGCTCTGCTTTCAACGAACCTCTAAACTATTCCTAATTATTGTCACATCAGCTGTGATTCAGGCTCTTAAGGGGACACTATCTGACACTGCTAAGCTAATATTTGTTTACTCTGAATTGGTGGAAACATAATAGAAATATTAGGAGTTGATTGTTGTTTCATAAAACTAAGTGGATGGCGGATGAGACACGATAGATTTTTAACACAGACCCCAATATATTGCTTCACATAACCTTCAAAAAGTTGGTGAGATCGAGTATTGGTGCGTCATTGGGTGGATCAAAGTTAAAGAAGCAAATAATTTTAATTCCATTCATCTCCCTGCGTCCGAGACAGTACGGTACTTAGGCTTCCATCTCGACAAACGGCTGACCTGGAACCCACATACGAGACTAAAAAGACAAGAACTCAACAGACGCTTTGGACAACTATACAGACTACTTCAAAGGACATCCCATCTCTCAATAGGAAATAAATTACTAATCTACAAAGTTATACTTAAGCCAATCTGTACATACGGAATAGATCTATGGGGGACAGCAAAAAAGTCGAACATCAAGCGCATCCTTTCAATCAAAAGTCCTCAGAATAATAGTAAATGCCCCTTATTACGTCATTAACAAAACCCTTCATAGCGATTTTAATATACCTTACATTCTTAAACTCATCTCTTCCAAGTTCATCAAATTCCATAGTAACCTATTCAACCACACTATCCCCTAGCACAGTCGTTGCACTGCACCACTCATCCCTATAATCCTCCTCGGAGACTAAAGCGGATGTTGCCTCGATACCTGCTATAAATGCGTGACAGTGGGAGTCCTGGCAATGGCCAGTTTCTCTAGTCATGTCCTTAGCGTATGTGGCTCTTGCACTCTTCGTCAGCTTCCGCTGGCTCTTATCCAGTGACGCGGCTGACGTAGGAGCGTGGGGGACTTCCCAAGACTCCGCTTCGTCCTTCGCACGCGAGGGAGGTGACAACCATGTGGATTTGAGAGGTCTCTGGGCTGTTTGCATGTATTGAATGAACAATTGTAAATATAGTGTGAATGAGAACATTTATCACTATTACTTATTGCCCAATATCAAAAAAAAAAATATTTTCAGCAAATGTATTAATGGACAACGTTTCGATATAATATCTGCATCTGCATCAGGTTGATTACATCTGCTGTCTGTAATTATTGGTAGACCGGGATTCACTTCTGATTTCAATTGTATAACACTCCTTTTTTCTCATTTAACAATTGTACTCCATCGAGTTTTTAAATACAACTACACTCTCTTGAGTCTAAAGAACGACTGAGCATCTTACATGTGTATTGTGACTTCTCAGTCATGGGACTGACTGCTGTCATAGTCACAGTAAATTTTATAAATATTTAATAGGCACTTGTGAACCAGCTTGAAGAACCAAATTCTATTTCCAGTTTACAGTTATTTTTATTTAATTTATTAAAATGCCCTCATTACTTCAATGGCATTATCCTGCCACACATGTTGATTTGTATAACTTTGCCACCACATACAGACTTGACAATCCTCCCCCTCGCCACAAAGCACGGGGAAACTTCTGGCGGCGGAAGTGACAGCCCCAAAGAGGAGTAAGGTGCCGAGATGATGAGTGTTTAGGCTCTTCAACGTCACAAGTTAGAGCTCGCAGCGAGACAGTTCCTAATGACTTCCACTGGCTCTATTACTAACTCCCTCTCTCCACCTCCTCATATTTACATATATATATTTACAATGCACACATGATAAATAGTTCTCTCGCCATTCTCATGTTCTGTGAATTATTTTCACTTTTATAAACTATATAAAAAAGTAAGATAAATAATAAAATTGTGAGAAGTGAGAATATACGATAAGTATATAACAACAACTTTATTATAAGTAATTGTGATAAATGTTTTCATTCATACCATATTTACAATTTTCATACAGTATTTACAAACAGCCCAGAGACACACATGGTTGTTCACATGGTTGTCACCTCCCTCGCATGTGAAAGAGGAAGCGGAGTCTTGTTAAGCCGTCCACACTCCTCCGTCAGCCGCATCACCAGATACGAGCCAGCGGAGGCTGACCAAGAGCGCGAGGGCCACAGTCGTTTAGGACATGATTGGAGAAATTGGCCATTGCCAGGACTCCCACCGTCACGCATTTATAGCAGGTCACGAGGCCACTGCCGTTTCAGTCTCCGAGGAGGACTATAGGGATGAGTGGTGCAGTGCAATGACTGTGCTAGAGGATAGGGAAGTTGGATAGGTTACTATAGAATTTCATGAACTTAAAAGGGATGAGTTTATTCATATTAATGTTCAGATCGTGGCCCGATAGAGAATAACAATGTTATTGGTTCCGATCCAGCCCTTGTTCCTTGTTCACTATTTCATGTATCTTGTTTGGTAAAAAAAATATTACAATCTTCCCTAACAGGTCTCATTCACGACATATATGAAATACTGTATTCATTGTCTCATTCACGACATATATGAAATACTGTATTCACTGTCTCATTCACGACATATATGAAATACTGTATTCACTGTCTCATTCATACATTCGTAAATCCTCTTTGATTGTCACTTGGCCAGTTTAGGAGCAGGGATGGCGAATCGCCACATGCTGCTTCTGCAGCCACTTGCTAGATGGTAACAGTACAACCTGTGAGAGCCGCTGACACTCCGGACAAGCGGGGAGAATACTGACCAATGGACAAGCTCTATTTACAGGAGATCTCCAGGTGATTGTAGGGATGTGTGGAGCTGGATAGCAATCTAGCGGTTGGATTTGGACTTGCAGATATTTAGGGAATGTGGTGAATGATAGTAACTATATTATGGTTAGCATCGGTGATGAAGAACGGGGCACTTACTATTCTTCTAAGGACTTAAGAATGGGTGCCATTTATGAATGAGTACTTACCTGTCCCCCATAATTATTAAAATTAAAGCCTTGCTTGCAATTACCGATGAAAAGTTGATCCATCGATCAGAAATACGTGATTTTTACCAGTGCAGCTGAGAGACTGTTAAGAACTTAAGTGCTTTAAAGTTAAATAGCTTGGAGTGAACTGGAGAAATGGTGAAAGTAACAATTATCTCTATATAATTAATCAATTATGATATAATGTAGCCTCTCTCTAAGTGTTTATGAACAAGTAGTTAAAAAAATGAATATTTCTCTCTGCCTCCTTGATAGCGGAAGTCTCCTGTCCTCTCTAGTACACGTGCCTCCCAGTGCCTTTGGACAGGAAGCAGCTTCCGTTAATCCCAGTTGTTCCTCTAAGGCCACAACTCATTGGTATTCCTCAGGGCAGTTGGCTTTTCACAAAAGGCGATTGTCTCGAATATATATTCCTCGTTTTAGTTCCAACGGTTCATGGATTGAATGACTCTACGGTTCTCGAAATCACTTTGTTACTCGTTCTTGTAGCTGTGAGAAGCATGACCGGATATTCTGAACCTTGCAACACTCCATTGACACACTGGGCCAATTTGCCACAAGATCAAAACACAATGATAACATTTTAATTATTATGGAACTTTTTGTTAGGGAAGGGAACTGTCCGTTATGGCGCATAAAATTTCATTGCTTCATTTCAACAATTCATTGACTAATCTAGTGGCGATTGTTCAGCGACATCTCGGACCCGTGTTACTTTCAAGTATCTTCAAACTCGACAATCCTCCTTTAGAGTCAAGACCTGTGACCTTAAAAACTCCTCTTTTGTACAGTTAGACTGTAAACCTTAAACGTCCTTACCGTAAATCATTTAACTAAATAATAAGAAGGTTTACTATTAATCTCTACTTGTGCATCTGTGGCCGTGATGAATGTCACGCGAAAGTTATTACTGCACGGTGGCATTCATTGGCGAATTACAACTGCCAGACTCGAAACAAGGAACAAGAATGACGAATGCTCACGGAAGTTGAACTATGGGCGAAGATGTCGGATTGGCGTTACGGCTTCGGCACATGCGACCTTTTCAACTCTAGTCGTAATAAAAATAGCTCCTTTCATTATGTGACAGTTTTATTGTACCTGTGCAAGTAAAGATTTATGCCTGTGCTCTGGTGTCTTGAATATTTCATAGATTCCAAAATGTGACCAGATTTACTTTCGCAACTTATAATCATTTAAAACAGAACGATGGATACCGTGACTAATATAGGGTGTCCCAGAATTAACGCAAGATTTGATTTGAATAGAAAATACAGTTTTTAGTATTTTTGTTGTTGTTTTTTTATTGAATTATAAAGTAAATAGGTTAGGGTTATTTATGGAATAACACATCGGGCAAATGGCCTCCACGACTTTGCTGGCACATACGCACTCTTTTGTCGAAATTTTCCATGACCACTTGGCATAAATGTGGTTGAATTTCGTTGATGCAGCGTTGAATTTCCTCTTTTAATGCACGGGTGGATGCGGGCTTGTTGACATACACTTTTGACTTCAAATAACCCCATAAAAAAAAATCTAAAGGTGTTAAATCACACGATCTAGGGGGCCAATTCTGAACACTGAAACGAGAGAGTACACGACCTGGAAATGTCTCATGCAGCATTTTAATTGTTACATGGCCTGTATGGCATGTGGCACCATCTTGTTTAAACCACATATTGGCCACATTAATATCATCCAATTTCGACACAAAGAAATGTGTTTACGACGCCGAATTGATGTTCCTGGATTTCCAACAACACTCTCACGCACTGCTTCGATATTGACATTTGAACGGCTTGTTTTTGGACGACCAGTGTCTTTAGTGTCTCCAACTGATCCAGTCTCAATATCGAGCATCAATAACAGTCACTGCTTGCCACATTTTCAAAAAAGAATGGTCCAATGATGCCTCCAACCCAAAATCCACACCAAACAGTGACACATTGTGGGTGCATTTGTTTTTTGACAGTCACATGTGGGTTCTCCGAACCCCACATGCGACGATTTTGTTGACTAACAAAACCATCACGATGAAAATGTGCTCCACCGCTTAGGATAATTTTGCTCGAAAAATCAACATCCGCTTGTTAATATTGAATAATCCACCTAACGAACTATCTTCGCTCGCGAACGCTCCATTTTTACTAACCCTAAACTGTCAGCTGACAGATTGTTTTTTTTTTAGTGTTACCAGCACTTTACTGCACAAATGGCGGCAAATTCAAATCTTGCGGTTATTCTGGGACACCCTTTAGTTCTCAATCCTCAGTTTCTCTATTATGTCTCCACGACGCCGTATGGAGGGGTCATAGATCACTCAAGACCAATTCAAGAATAGCAAATACGTTGACTAGTACAACAGTTAGCTGAATTGTAAATTCAAAGCACATTAAAATTAATGTAATAAAGTATTTTATTACGTCAATCCGTTCTAAAATTATGTTTTGGTTTCATTTCGCATAAAATTCATTTCTTTTTATTACTGATCATGTCGTTATACCGAATTTGTGGCTAATTGATATAAATGCCAGGTATTCTCTCCAGGTATGAAAATTAACTTTCAATTTTATTAATTAAACTTAGCGTTGAGGTCAAATTTGACTTCTGGAACAAAGGACTTTAATGTAGTATTTTATATTAATTGATGTGTGAATGTTGCTCTGTTATGTCTGCTAAGAAACAGTCGTTAACTTTAAGCTTCAGACTTATTGCCCCTTCGTCGACCAATGTCACACCCTTGTTAGGGTTGGATGATCCTCGACCCGAGCGAACCAACCGTACCCCTAAAACTGGCAATCCTCTTATCTCAAGCCGAGCACTGTCGGGGCGGCCATTGTCAACATAATTTTCCATTATTATGCGCGCTTCTCCTCCTCCGTTCCGCAGAAGTACCGTGTGTGGGAGAAAATTAAATATTGTCTCAGGGGGGTGGGACGAAACAACCGCGAGGTTTGGCTTCCACTCCTGTCCAAAAACGCGGGTACATATTTGACGTACGTCTTCGTCTATTTGTTCCCAGAGTTCTGTTTTGGCCGCTTCTTCACTGGAAGAACAAACACCACGGATTCGTATTGTCATCGGAACACAAACAGGAGAATCGCGGAAGCAACAATGTACAAACAGGTGAAGTATATTCGGTCTGAAAGATCAAACTTTTACCTACCAAAGTACACTGTAAGATATCATAATTTCATTTTATTTAATTGGGAGCTCATAACTTGTGTTGGATTTAGGTAGAGGTACAATTTTCATCAAATTTATAAATGAATGACATTTTATACTATTTGTGTCAGATGGTTTCATGGCAAAATTGTGTACTCTTCTCAAATGTGCGTTAACTATCCTCACATCGAGAATATCGGCAAACTTAAAAAATAATAAAGATTCATTTATTGGTTGATTATTTGTAACAAAAATATTAATTTTTTCGTGACATAAAATGTCGTCGCTGCTAATATTAAGTATATGTAAGGATTATATAAACTAAATTTGTTAAAACTGGATATGTATAATAAAATTGGTTGTTCTTTCTCAACGGTGTATTAAATGTCTTAACTATAGCCACAACTGCGATATGGTGCTTCATCGCAGGCTCGTGTGATAAAACCTCATCACTCATGTGTGTCCTTATGCTCTTCATCGCTAAACGATGATTCATCGGGCCAATCAACGGAAGGCTATAGCGTGCTGACACGTGATTGGTTCGCAGGCGCAAATCTCCCCAGGTCCTGGCCAATGACAGCTTAATCTTCCGTACAATTACAGCGGAGGCCCTCGCAGCCTAGTGTGGGAGCACACAGCGTGTTTCATTAGCCGACCTGAGACTGCCAAACGGCCAATCGCCCCTAATGGCTATCTCTTGCTGTCTATTGTCTTTTGTCTATTGCACTGTCTCTATTTCTCGGACATGGCGTGGAAATCGAAACTGGTCACGCGAGTATTCTATTGATGTCTCAGTCTCATGTCGGCAAATACATCAACTGAAGAACAGAAATGGGGATTGATCAATGACGCAAAACAATTATTAAATTTTAGTTTTCAAACATATGATCAAAAGTTATTTCAAAATTTGTTATGAAAAGATGATTTTATGAGAAAAACGTTGAAATGCCTATGATTTCCTTAGAACGATATCAAAAATAACCCTTGCAGATACACGGAGTAGAAATATTGATAAAATAAAATTGTAAATTTTCAATTGAAATCGGTTTCAAGTCACTATCGTGAACATAAACGTTTTCCTCTTTGTAAGCAATAAAAATCCCAAGCTTCGCCGATTATCTAAACATTAATTACATACTTTTCGTTAAATTGTGGAAAATTTTATTTTAACATTACATATCTTAATTTTTGAGAATTTGCACGTTCATCATTTTTTTTTTAGACTTATTTATTATTATAATTATATATAAGTTTTATGCTTTAATTCGAAACTGTGTCTATGGATTAATAAAGTACCAAGCCAATATAATCGAGTCCTTGTAACATCATGATTAGAAATCGTTCGTGTAAGATTCACTTGTGAGCAATGCGTACCTTATGATATCGTTCTGCTACAGGTAATCTAATTGGCTAAGACCCCTAAGAGACCTCAAAGGGCCAAAGCGTGAAGTATCCCTTCGTCGTCAAATTACCTGCGTGCTCACACCCTGACTCACGCCATTCTATTAAGATAACTCCGCTTTATCCGGCTTTTCCAATTAAATGCCGACTAGCGCCCACGCACACACTGATACTGCGCGCCGTCGGCGTGAAAGAGAAAAAAAAAATGAGAATAACGTGGGACTGAAAGGGTTGCCTTGTAGTACACCGCCACTTTATATTTTATATCGAGCCCATTAGCATGCATAAGGATTTGGGCGTTAAGTTAGCACACCTCACCTTGTTAACCGTTATTTCTTCCATAATGGCCTCTCTCAGCTTTTCTCGCTCGCAGTGCGAAAAAAACAACAACACGTGGTTTGTTCACTGCCTACGGGGCATAACTTTGCGAGCCGGCCAATCTTATACGATTCATTACAAGTTTCCTTCCCAGTTTTTTTTTTGTTCACCATTCACAAGCCCACACACAGACAGGTCTCTTTTTTTCCCTGCTACATTCTGTCGGGGACAAATTTAAAAGGGTAGCTTTCGGTGATTTAAACTGCCCTTACACGTTTATTAAGGGCATAAATATGGCGACGATGAAATCGTGAATTGCTAATTGGTTTTTATTTCCAGGCACATAATAACTATATCGTCTTGTTGCCAATCAACACTAAATTTATTATGTGTTAAAAGGTGTGATTTAGCCACTCCGTGATTAAGGGCGATGTGGGCTCAAATCCCTGTGTGTTATTTCGTTCGGTCCAGTTTTTTTTCTCAGTTGTCCTCATTTCCTAACGCAAAAGGATCTGGTTGTTAGAATTTCTATGGCGTTTTTCCGTCGATGTCCTGTGTTTAAAGTATCTAGGGCGCCAAACATCGAAGCAGCTCGGCTTAAGCATTTTTGGTCTTGTAATAACGAGAAATGAATCATTCCTGAATTATGTTATCATCTCAGATATGAATCGCCTAAATTGTTCGGCAAGTCGGGATGTTAACTGTAGCCTTCCTCTTCACATTAGAATATTAACTTCATGCGCTTTATAAATATAATCGGTTAAATAGGCAGAAGAGTTTGTTTGTTGGGAATTCGACTAAGACCGATGATGTAGAGTTTTTATCAAATTTAATAATCTACACATATAAATGTTTGCCATAAATCTTTGCAGTTTGTAGCGCTTCACGCGTAGTACTGTTTGAACACCGAAATTGTATTGTGCTTTAAAATTATAAAGATGGTACATTCTTCGTTTGAATCTATGCTGGACAGATTGGCCTAGATGAATGCAGAATGAACTTCATAGTCTATATTCATATATATATATATATATTTATATATAGATAAATGTTTTCCCTGTGGACAAAGACTCATTGCGTTTCTCCGTAAACGAAACAAACAGCTTAAACTTTACACAACTCAAAATTTTACTTTACCCTTCGCCGCTCTCTCTATAACCTATCGTCACGACATTCAGTCGTCTGCCCTACTGTGCCGCCGCCGCGCAGGTCATCCGTGCGCGTCTGGTTTTGAAATTAAAAAAAAGGATGACTTAAAATGTGTTCTTAACATATATATGTAAGACAATTATTGAAGGTGGGGTGAATAAACTGAAATCAGTTTCTCTGTAAACAAAGTTAGCAATTTTATTGACTATATATTATATTATAACAATTATTAATATTGATTTACACAATCTTACCTGTAAACAAAGAAACGACAATTACAGTTAATAACTATCCATTCTCTATTCACACTATTTACATGTTCTGTTACCTCACATAACCTTCTCTATCTCATAACTGCTGCTCCATCTGGTGTCAGCCAGTGGAAGCAGCACGGCAAATTCAAATTAAAGAGAGGACACTTTCATTACATATATTTATGTATTTCTATTTTTTTGTAGTGTTGCCCTAAGAGACTTGCTAGTGCAGTAGCAAACAGTACAAAAGTAACCATCGGTAAAATTAATGTCGTACAAATTTATATTAGTTACTTCTGTTGTTGTTGGCGTCTATTAGTTTTTACTTCGTATGTAGCCTCCAGCTTAATGGATTTGAACGGTTATAGCAGGTCGCGAGGCCACTGCCGTTTTATTCTCCGAGGAGGATTATATGGATGAGTGGTGCAGTGCAATGACTGTGCTAGAGGATTAGGCTGGTTGGATAGGTTACTATGGTACTTGGAAGATATGAGTTTAAGAATGTAGGGTATATTAAGGGTTTTTCTGCTGACGGAATATGGTATTTATTATTGTTCTCAGGACTTTTGATTGAAAGGATTGGATACGCTTGACGTTCGACTTTTTTGATGTCCCCCATAGCTCTATTGAATGGTGGATTTGAACCATGACACTAGTGCTCCCTCTACCTTTAGCCTTACCTTCAAAGCACCAATTAAAAGATGATAGCTCTAATTCGGTAACGGACATAGTATTTCCTAATAACTGGGTTTTCTCAGAATGGCCTAGTGATGAGTAGCTGCTACCAGCAGTGGGAGGTTATATCGCTGCCCTATATGACAGCCTCTTCAGATTTATCCCTAGCGGGGATTACCCGTGCCTGTGATATAGGGGCAATATGGGAGCGGAGACAAATTTCTCCCACCTATCTCCGGCCTGTGAGGGCGTCATGGCTCTTCTCTTCTCGGTGGACTTTTAAATTCAATGCTATCATTCACCTCAATGGGGGGGGGGATACGTAATATGTTCATTTATCTTATGTACGAAATACATTATTTGGAGGTGAAGTCGTTAAGTAGACAAAGCGCAACCTTGTTTTATTTTTATGTTGAAAAGAACCAGAAAAAAGATATATTGGACAAAGGGAGTTTTTGCCGCCATTTCCTAATATTATTTTTTTCAGTAAAAAGGCATAGTTTTATAACGAAATAGTAGAGCACAGACTAAATAGAAACTATAGCAACTGAAATAAAAATTTCTATCTAGATACTAATAATAAATTTACGTATTCAACAAAGACGATTTATAAAAAGGAGTCTAAAAGTGCTTAAATAATGGGTCATTTACGACCCATGACTACACATGAACAATTTAGTAAAGACATTTCCAATAGTAGGGATTCTTCAATTTTGAGTCAAAATTCTATGACCGCCTGATATTTTTAGGTCGAGTCATAAGTAACTTCCTTTTTTTTTATCAGACATTTATTTTGCTCTCATTAAATAACAAAACTATATTAATTTATTATGTATTCACCACTATTATCTATAACCTTCTCCCATCTTCCTGGTAGTTTATCAATTCCTTTCTTGTAAAATGTGGTATACCTCTTGTTGATTGAAGTCGACTTTGCTCCAATATTGCCTTTAAAAGGTTGTCATCAAAGTCGGAAGGACGTCCCGCCCTCGGTTCGTCTTTTAAGGTCGTATCTCCAGAACGGAATTTTATAAACCAATTTCTAACTGCCCGATTAGTTCTTCACCATATACACTGCATATTTTTTCAGCGGTCGCCCTAGCACTATTGCCTTGTTTAAATTCCCAAAGCATTACATGACGAATATGTACTTTTCGACTCTCCATTTCAGAGGTTAAAAAAAAACAGTTTGACGTAACGTGTATCACACAAAACAGTTGAGAAAAGACTAACTGAAGCCTCATCTATATAGTGAAAACAAAAACTTGTTGTCATGGTAACTCAAAGTGGGTAGATACGAACAATAGATTCTACATAGCTGCATCGGAAGTTACTTATGACTCGACCTGATAATCTGTTCTGTTCTTAGAGACAAAAAATGAGATCAAAGACTAGTGTTTAATTGCAAGATTTAATTGCAAGCTGTTGAGTTTAAAGGAGCTAGGGAATATTAACACTAGGCAGAGCCAATCTCGCTATGTATTCGATAACCATTTATCATGAATTTCTGAGAAAAGTCAAAAATCTGAACAGGATATGCCGAGGTAGTCGTTAGTCGGCTTCTCCGTATCATTTTAGTTTCTGGATGAAATTCCTTCCTGAAGTTTCTTCCCTCTTCCAGGCAAGCAGCCGAGGATACAGCCAGTTACTGCAGCTACCCCTGAAAGAGAATTCGCGAGGGAGAGGGAGATTTAGGGCCGGCTGGGGATTACACCCCCTGCTCCCCCCCCCGCGGCCAAATTAGCCAAGGAGGGAGGAGAGACTAATCCTTGAGGATCTTTTATGAACTTGGGATATTGGGATTCATGGGGAGCACCGAAGAGAGGCTTTGGGTTAACCCTTTTCTTCTCTCTTTCTTTTCCTGGGTTTTATGGGATTGCTGCTGTCCCCCCGGTAATCCACCTCGGAAGTTAAGGAACATCAGCGGTTCTGTTTCAAAACAGATTTAGACCTGGGGCTTGAATAAGACACTAATAATCAAATAACTATTCAAAGTGTATCCGAAAAGAATAAATTAATGATAATTATCACCGGTAGAGAGAAATATGTTCCAATGTCGAAATTTGAACCCGGGATCTTTTGATTAACATTTAGACATTCTTTCCACTACGTTATAAACTCAATCGGGAATGTAATACAAATTATTATACAAAAACTAATACTTGTTCTTAATCAGGAAATGAGTTATTCTTTACTCAATATGAGTTGATAAACATTTTCATACCTTGGGGGAATTCAATGTCAAATTTTAAAATTTCATCAATATAGGGCAAGCAGGGGAGTCACAATATCATACTGACAACCGGGTGAAAAAATCAAAGAAAAACTACATACATAGGATAGGAGGAGGTTTTTTTTGTTTTTTTGTTGCTCATATCGCATTTTTATATAAATTCTGTTTTCTACTTATAGTGATCTGCATTGTACAAAAATATAATGATGTACATTGCACATTAATGGACTGAACATCTTTAAAACTGATGAGGCTCACCTTATTTATCATAGACTTTAAACTAACTTACATCTAACAATAAAAACTTAAACTAAACATAATTTTCCCCGACAGTCTGTTGCCATCGATGTGGGAAGGGTGGTGGGGTCATAGTGTTAAACACTGCGTTTGTTATGTGCACTGTTCTCTTTTTTTTTTTCTTTCATAGCCCCTTTAAATATACAGATAATTATAGATCCTCAGGCGAATCTATTTACAAATTATTTTTGTATTTCCTGTAGCATCGCTACATTATATACAGGTTTTGTTATTTTATAAAAATTATATAATGGAATAAGCAAGTATAATGATACACATTATACGTGACTGGACTGAACTGACTAATAAAGGTGATGTGGCTCACCTTTTTGATCAAACTTCAAACTAACTTACATACTAATTCCACTGTTCTCTTTTTTTTTTCCAATCCCCTTAAAAAAAAACTCTTACTATAGATTCTTAGGCGAATCTACATAGTACATTTTATATGTCCTGTACCATAGGTACACTCTATATAAGGTCTGAATCGGCATAGAAGTTATATAATCAATACAAGTATAATATTACATAATGTACTTGGCTTCATTGGCAAAACTTTTCTGACTATTTTCGTTATAATTCAATCATCGATTTCAATATCTCACCAAAAAAAACTAAAAAAGTTCTGGTCATTATACAAAGACTGGTTATTCGAAACATTCAAGGAACTTCAGCCCAAATGAATGGGTTTTAATTTCAAACCTGTAGGGGAGCGTTTGTTTTTCGTCAGGATGTTTGTACTAAGATTGCGGTCGTGAGTATTAAATTCGTCTAGAATTTCCTGAAGTGAATTTACGATAGAGTGTTTTCCGGATAATTATTTTATTGTTTTCTTATGACATAACTTAGATTAGAATAAAGATAATCTGTTTCTCAGCTGTGTTGGAAAGACTTTATGGCTTGCGATAACAGTGAAGTTGTTAACCTTTGTGTTGATTAAACCCACACAGGATGTGACTACAGCAAGAGTGGTGAGGTAGACCGCAGGCAGCTTAAGCCGTGCCCGCATTGTAGACGGGGCAGCACTATTCCACTATTGTGGCTTTAAATCCATGCAATAAACACACACTCCTTTGTCTTGACGAAATAATGCTACTTCCATTCAGCCCGTCTTCAAGTTTAACTTCACTACCCTTCCAACTAAACAATAAACTTGAATATGCATAATCTACATGTTCGCAGATAGTTTAAGGCACATTTTCAAAATGCCTTCAGCATTTGCTGGGTTTATCTTGCACAAACAAACGTTACTTGTTTCCATAGTATTTTTACCCTAATCTTCTATCAATTACAGACAGAAAAGTAAATCTATTATGTTTATAGAGCAAAATCCAATTACAAGTTGTAGTACAACATAAAAATTATAATCTAAAATATTTTTCAAATTCAATGAAGTATTAATTAAACTCAATACATGATTATAAACAACTTTTTTAGCTCCACCTCTAGAAGAAAGATAAAATAAATTATTTGGTGAACCCACCCTTGAGAAGTTAGTCCTTGGGAGAAACATAGCGATCTCAAATCTACGAACGTCTTCGGGGATGTCACCAATCAGCATAGAGACCTTGAAAACTGTGGATTTAACACTAACTTGTGCCATTTTCGATTATTGTTCCCAAACTTACCTCTGGTACTGTTAGGGGTGTCTTACCCCTCATAGCATTTCTTTCCAAATTGCAAGTCACGTGAGTACTAATTTTGGTGTAAATTTCTAGAGGCATTCCAGAGTTACGCCTGGAAATACAACACAGATCCATATATTTACTTTCGGCAGTACGTGTTGCCATTTTAATGTGCTGCGTTAACATAAAACAAAAACTCTCACAATAGTGCTCAGATGTGTTTATGACATTGAATATTATTGTACAAAGCAAACTACAATATTATATAGGAATCTTATCAACAATAAAATGTAGATTTGAAGTTATTCATAAGTAAATCGGTTTGACTAAAAATTAATCGTGAGGTTTTATTGTATTTTAGACTTGTCTATATTTGAGCCAACATTGATTGCTTGTAAGTGACGCTTGCGACAATACAATGGACTTAAGTCTTGATAGAATAGTTTCCTTGTCCAACTTGAGCCGTAATCTGAGCGCATGCGTTATTCATTGTATTCATTTCATGCTCCAGTTTGTAGCGTAATTTCTCTTTAAGCTATTGCTCATCGGGTCGAATAATACCGAAGTCAATCAAATTAGAATTTTAGTTAGAATTTTTATAATTAATTATATTTCAAATTTAAAAATCATTATTTCTTCAATTATATCGTCTTTGAACGTTTCTGTTTTATTAATTAAAAATAAATTATGGAAAAAAGCGGCGAGTTTTTCCTTATTGCGCCTGAAGGAATTATTATTCCGTTCAATTAACTTTATTGTTCGAGATGTTTCCCTTATGTTTTTAATAAGGATGGAAAATACTCGTTGACCTAAATACTTCCTTTTTCATAAGTACACCGGTAAGAGGGCATGAAACAGCGAAGGAACAGACCCTTCATCGCAAGAAATGAATGAAAAAAAAAAAAAATGAAAACACAAAGCCAAGTAAAAAAACTTTAGATTCCTCCAGTTAAACTCGCTCCTTATAAAACGAAAAAATGAAAAAAAAAATGTAGTCGAGAGAAGAAAGAAGAAAATTGTTTGAAACAAAACGAAAGGAGAGAGCGGGGGCAATGGGTGGAAATCCCCCCCCCCCGGTAGAAAATCCATTCCTTAAGAAGAAGGCCAAGTCTCGGCTTAAGAATGTTAAAACGGACCCGGAGCCTCGGTGAGCTCTGACGGGCCTTGAAGAGAAAGCATCAAAGGCAGTCTCATTTAGATCATTCTTCAAGGCTGAGGTAAGGCTCAAGCATCAAAGCAGGGGGACTTCGAGGTCCTGGCTAAAGGCCACCTACTCCAATTAGGCTGAAAGGATACCCTCGTACACATGTTTTATGACCCGTTTTATAATCAATATGTATGAATAGCTTGTTTTTTCTTGCTTGAAGGAAGCAAATCTCCCATGATAAAAAAAAAAAAAACTTATTACATAACAAAATATAGGAGATAATACAAAAAAAACACAAGGAATGAGCTCCGCAAAAGAAACATAAAATATGTTATCCACCCTCCTCACTCTCTCGCCGTAATAATGTAAACAGAATACATTGTGTATTTTTTTTTATTTTACTCCCTTGTTTTTCCTTTACCCTCTTCGACGCGAAATGAAACAGTGAATTATTTAACCAAACGACTAACTAAACCCATTTCGTGTCGTATTCATCTTGTTCCTTTTAAAGGGCATGATACACACATAAAGAGTGACTACTCTCAATATATGTATAAAGGGAATTTATTTGTTTTCTTCCTAGCCCCTTTAAATTCACAGATAATTATATACAATTATAGAACCTCAGGCGAATCTATTTACAAATTATTTTTGTGTTTCATGTAGTGTCGTTACATTATATACAGGTTTTATTATTTTATAAAATCTATATAAAAGAATAAACAAGTATAATGATACACATTATACGTGACTGGACTGAACTGTCTCTAATAAAGGTGATGAGGCTCAGCTTTTTGATCAAACTCAAAACTAACTTGCATACTAATTCTTAACCCAATTTTTCCCCGACAGTCTGTTGCCATCGATGTGGTAAGGGTGGTGGAGTCATAGTGTTAAACACTGGGTTTGCGAGGTGCTGCAACGAGTCAAAAAACTTGATGTGTTTCTGGCGGATATAAAGGAATACACACGGAGGCCGTGTTAGAACAAAAGTTTGTCACAAGTTAAACGAGAGAGGAATGAAAGTATTCAAAGATTGCTTGATGATTATATAAGAAATAATTAATCATGTAATAAGTTTACGCTACAAAGTAATGAGTGAAAAATAAGAAGCATTGTTTAACTATTATTGTTATTGGTACCCTTGTTAATAACTTAGTTTAACACCTGCCTTTATTTATTTGCTGTCATCGCCTGATCCAGTCGTGTTATGACGAAATTTAGTCAATTTTCGAATTATTTTGATGAAAATCTTACATCTTTATTTCTTCAACCAAAGCTGACCCTGCTTAGCTCACTGCCCACCCCGATGCCTAACCGAGGTGAAAAAGTTCTCCCCATGTACCAATCATAATATTTTGCTAGAAGATTAAGCAGCTGACAACTGATAACTATTTCACTACATTATTTAAAACAAACCCATCCAAGAACTACGTCATGGAATTCAAAGACGAAGGACAAACTTTATGCAGTATCCATGATCCAATAACCTACTATGGTATATATGAGCATAGTTTCCACTTCTTGCATTGTGCATATCACACAATACCATGTTTTCATGCCTATGTTATCATAAATTTACTTCAAATCTGTGCAATTATAGCATGCCTTTGAAGCTCTTACGAAAAAAACTGTAATTATTCAATGATTTTTGAAATTGAAATTAAATTTCCTTCATTTTATTGAGCTATGGAAAAATTTGTAAGTCAAACTTCCGTTTGCGTCAATGTAATGTTTTCCTGCCATCCATCATGAAATAGTTAGTGGTTGCTCGTTAGGGAAAATATTCTACCACATTCGTTGGTTCAAATGATTTGTAGCTATATCCTTTCATATAACTCTATATGTAACCACCTCCTCACATGTGGGACTGGGGTGCCTCCTTGAATCTGCTCTCGTTTTTGTACTCTCTCGGGTTCGCATCGGTGGACTGTACAAAGTTTAAATCTACCTTGCGTCGATGATCTACCTTGATGCGATGATTTATCAACCTTTCTGGGTTTGCATTTAGATCTGACAATGTATAGTAAGTGTCACGCTCGGTGGGTGCTTGGATGCCGGAAATTGCCCATTCCTGCCGTTAAGGATAAAGCAAGTGTACGGTAGAATCCTGCCAAATATCCAAAGGCCAGCAATATTTCATCTTGAGGACCTGGGTCAAGATTAGGCCGGATATCCTGGGGTCAGAGAGTATATAGCCCCCTTTGCATATAGAGTTTTATAGTGTGCTATAATGTACTGTGGCACTAGGGTCGTATGTGGCATTGGCGTCACACATGCTCCGCACTTAGGGGCAATGCCGCATATACCAGTCGGGTAATGTCCCCTTTATGTGCAATAACATCGAGCAGGCTCTCTCATACGTGGGGAGAGGGGAATTTTTATGCCTTAGGCGTCTGGTGCCACGGAGCCACTGTCTACTTGTATCAGCTGATCTAAATGCAATATCATCTGTTACATCGAGTAATATCCACTATAGTACCGCCACTCAATGTGGCATTTACCAGTCTTCACTCATAGCAAGTACTCCAAGATTATAACGAGGTAAATACAATTTACAAAGGTCTCATCGACCCAGGCACTGCCAGTTGAGCCTCAGAAAGAGATAAGTGAGCAGCTTAATTCGTATTTGTTTCTTAGCCTGACTCCATAAGATCTTAGAAGGTGTGCCCTGGCAATGCACTGTGTCTAGAAGAAGTGCAGGCTAGGTATTACAGGTAGTTTTAGTGTTCTCGGAATGACCACGAACACTTGGTGTCTGAGGGTAGGCCAAAACTGTCCGGATCCCAAAAGCGAGTGTGAACCGGAAAGAGGCAGACTAGACCGTTGGGGGAGACGCTACTAGGTACAGTTTGTTGGGCCCTAGAGATCGTCGTCTGCATGGAAGGGATCCCTTCCAAAGATATGCTAGTTTTAGCGAGACGTGGCCAGAGAATCCCACTAGGAAGGTGTGGGTCTGACAACGCCGGACTAAAACATAGCAAGGTTAGGAAAGAGAGGTGCAGAGGTAGTTGAATAAGTAAGTCATTGTTCGAGCAGAGCAGCAAGCGCCAGAGAAAGGGAAGTATTCACTTCAAGTGTCTGATCCCGACTGTCTGAAAAAGCTCAGAATTTCTGATTTGTGTATGCAGGTCATTCCTCCCTACAGCGAATGAGAGTTCTTTTTATTTCGACCAATCACGGGGCTACTACGCCCGCGCCCTTAATGAGCTCTGGCAGAGTCAGGGTCGTGAACTAGTTTCCTCTCTCTATACTGACGCCGAAAATGTAATGATAAAATATGGAAAGGTGGGTGTTTTCTGGTCCGAGAAGAGGTTAACTTCTAGTTATTCCTGGTGAAGAAGTTGATGCATACAAGTAGCATTGAAGAGATGGCAAGACATTGGCAATGTGACCTGAGTCCTGTAGGTTCATGATTAATTTGGCTTGAGGGTTCTTGATGCTCGGTCAATCAGACTCAAGAGAGGGCAATTGTGTAGGAGTATAATTGTTATTATTGACGTCATGACCTCATGTGTATTTTAATGGGGGCAAATATAACATAAAACGAACTGATTGTTTTTCAGTGGCCTAACAATTATATTTGAGTGTTGTCCACTATAAAAAGGGTAAGCTAATCAAGTCATATCATCATCTATTAATTACTCAAAGTAAATAAAGACAAAAAGAACCATTAGATCAACTCATAGAAACATATCACATGAACTACAATATTTATCTTCATCTCTCTTAATTGCTAATAGGAATATAATTTAATAATAATTATTAGCCAAAGGGTTTTTTGGGTGGTTTTTCCCTTCCTTTATAGCCCTTTTAAATTTACAATTATAGATTCTCAGTCGAATCTATCTACAAATTATTTTTGTATTTCCTGTAGCAATACTACATTATATACAGATCATGTTATTTTATAAAAATTATATAATGGAATAAACAAGAATAATGATACACATTATAAGTGACTGGACTGAACTGACTAATAAAGGTGATGGGGCTCACCTTTTTGATCTAACTTAAAACTAACACTAATTCTTAACCTTATTTTTCCCCAACAGTCTGTTGCCATCGGTGCGGAAGGGGTGATGAGAAAAGTTTTTTTTTTTTTTTTTTTTTTTTTTTCCTTCATAGCCCTTTTAAATTTACAGACAATTCTATACAATTATAGATCCTCAGGCGGTCCTCAAGCTAGCAAATAGGACAAGAAAAGGTCTACAATCCTCAGCAATATCTGTAGTGCTTACAGTCTTAACGAGAGGTTAGTCAAAGAGAATGCAAATTGGGAAGGAAGTTCAGTTGTGGAGGTTATAAACTATTATTTTCGATTTTATCTATTTCTTAAATATGTAAGGCTCACCTCACTCTGATCCAGGGATCAGCCAATCTGCCGAAGCCGGTGTCCTAATAAGCAGAGGTACCTCATTTATAATAAAAAAAAAAAAACCGGGCATGAATAACAGGTTTTTTCCCGATCTCGCCCTATGAGGCCTCACTCCCTCCGCCACAGCCCCCGTGTTAAGATATTAGAATGGCCAAGGGTAGGTGGGTGGGTATTATAAAATAAATCAGGCCCACCGGTGGAAGGGGCGCCGATCAATTAAGATAAAAACGGGGCGATCGTTTTTCACCCCCGACCCCCGCGTTCGCCCCGAACCACCCCGAACAGCCCTCGTCTCCATAGATATGCAGAGGGGTGGATACCACCCCTGCGCTATTATTGATACCGGTACAGGGGGGGGTAGAGGGGGGGGGTGATGCTTAATCCGCCTGCATCTTTCATTAGAGCTATTAGCCTGGAGAGTGTCGGGGCCCTTGTGTCCTAATTGTTCTTCTGATCGCCCTATTTGTAGTCTGTAGGGTATGGAGAGAACTGAATTAGGGTTTCGGAGGGTCGGTGGACTAATAGCAGCGATTTTTTTTTTTTTTTTGAATAATCGTCACACGGAAGTGTTTTTCATCCCTTCAGGTCCAGTTTAAAAATAATGGGGCATAATGACCACAGCATGTAATATCATCAGAGGGGAGATAATGTTTTATCGATTGCCAAGAATGAAAGATCAACAAAACTCTATTTTGTTAGAGTTTTAAGAAAAATTTATCCTGGGATAACGTCCCATATGAATAAGAGTAGGAATATAAATAACGATGCAGATAAATCAATTAAGTTGTGACCTGTAAAAATTAATAGTACGCCATAAAAAGAAAAATCTAAGTAAAATAAAGGTTACAACTTAAAATAAACCAAAAAGAATGATTGAAATAATGATTTCAAAATTAAAAAAAAAAACCTGACATTTACAAATACATGATACTAATAAGCAGTTATTAAACAAATATATATAAATAGAGTTAGAAAAATGTATTGCATAAACAATAGCAGAGATAAATAAATCCCTTCTAGCAAACATGTGACTGGAAGATGTTGGGATAGGTGGGTTCTGGGGGTTCGTAAGAATGAAGCCTCCGGCTATTAGGAGGAAGAGAATTCCAGAAAATAGAGTAACCAAGAAAGGAATATTGCATTTTTGTGGAGTATAATGGTCAGAAAAACGGTATCTTGTATTTTAGGAGAAGGAATACTCCTTTGATGTCACTTTTAATGACGAAGATAGCATCAACAATTACTACGAATTTTTTAATGAGTCGAGATTCCGAACTCAAAAAATTATAGATAAGTGTTGTTTTAATATGAACTAATTAGTTAATCAATGACATCATACTGGAGATGTCACCAACCCTGACTTGTGGTTGTAAAAAAAAATACTAAGTCTAAAAATGTATGTTACGAGCTGGCATTATTCAACCAATAGTACTGAATAGCATTTTGTCAGACCTCCCAAGCTCCTCTCTCTGTTCAGAACTGACAGAGAAAATTGTATAAGGTATTGTATGATACTCGGTAGCTTTGTACAATGAAGACATAATAGAGATGACAAGGGCAGATTACAGAAAGGGTTGTATTAAAATACAAGCTAGCCCTTGTCATTTATGGCCGCTCCCCTTATGTATACAGTCTTATACAGGAATATCCCTTTGAGTGGCCGGTTTCTTTGTCCGGTATAGTCCTCCTGAGCCATCATTGTGCAAGAGCGCGGCAGTAGTCCCCCTTCGTGAGTCGTTCAGTAATGAGTGAGTAGCGAACAGGCAATGTCCTCATCACCTGATGACTCTGTTTGTGGCCGTTGTATTGTTTTTGTGTCTGTCCATCCGAGCTGTCGTTTCTCGCATCGCTGGCTTTCTATAGACCTCCGATCCAGTTCATTTATTTTTTTCTGGATGTTGTAATACGCTTGTCGGTCTGCCTGTACGTTGCTGAAGCGATCCATCCGACCGTTTCTAAATCGCCCATGTCACATTTTTTTTTTTTGACTCGACGCCATTGTTTGAGGTAAACTTTATAACTTTCAACTATGCAAAATAAATCAGTTGCCAGCTAACTCTCGATCAAGTGGAATAAGGACTGGAAGAGGCACCCCACCACCCCTCCCACATCGATGTCAACAGATTGTCGGGGAAAAATTAGGTTAAGAATTAGTATGTAAGTTAGTTTTAAGTTTCATCAAAAAGGTGAGCCCTATCACCTTTATTAGTCAGTTTAGTCCGGTCACGTATAATGTATATCATTATACTTGTTTATTCCATTATATATTTTTTATAAAATAACAAAACCTGTATATAATGTAGCGATGCTACAGGAAATACAAAAATAATTTATAAGTAGATTCGCCTGAGGATCTATAATTATCTGTAAATTTAAAGGGGCTATGAACAAAAAAAAAACAAAAAAAATCAAAAACTGACCGAGGAGTATTCCAGGCTAAAAATGTCTCACTTGAAACCGGATGTCCTCCATGTCCGGTTATTTAGGGCTTCTGCAGGCTGCTCAAAATTTAAACAGCTTTAAATTTAATTAATAGCTGTTGATTCTCACCGGTTATGTCAGAAACGAACATTTCCACCAACACTTACAAATGGAGAGAATGGATGAATTAATCAAGAATATATTGACCAAACAACATCAGAAACAATACACCAAAGTAGCCATCAAATACAACACTGACAATCAAATATTCAAGATTTAAGCTCGTCGTTTTACAAGACATCACACAGTCGGGCTTTAGGTTCCCTTGCTTTTAACTAAATTATCATAACCGCTACATTATAATAATGATTATATTTGGTTGCATTCATTTTTATTTTTTAAAAACAATAATATTTTATGACAAAATCACCGTAAGGTTACGGTGCCTCAAATGGGACCTTCCATTCTTTGACCAAGGAAAGAGAGCTGACACGTAAAGATATGTAAAAAATAATTATTTATTTAAATACATGTAGGAGTAGTAGTTAAAAGGCTATTTATTTACAAAGGAAGGTCACCATTGCCACAGTAACAATAGTTATTACTGTTATAGATTCTTGTTTTTTATTGACCCATCATCAAAATATTTTGTGAAAAAATTTAAGTAAATTAAATGATCAAACTAAAAAAATTATCGGTACTGAAATACTACGAGTTATCAGCTAACGTACATATTTAGTCACAATGGACATTACAAATGTAAAAACACTGCCTAATCATATGAAGCAGATAAATACCATGAACACATTTAAATCTATAATAAGTTTTTTTTTTAAATGTATGTTGGCAATTTAAAACCTTCTTAAAGCATTCGATTATTTTTGTTTGTTACCTTCGCTCAGCTTTGTCGTCCATTAAAAAGTTCCTTGAAGCAAACCTTCCGTCATCCCTTCGTTGAACAACAAACTGTCGCTTCTCGTTATATCTGGAGTCTGAGGGCTTAAATAAACAGTCGACTTTAAAGCTTGTTAAATGAGGACTTAGAATCTGGCATGACAGCCAGTGAAGTTGCTAAGCTTTGCAAGTTATCTTTGCTACCTTCCGAGTTATGGCTTAGCCCGAAATAAAGGAATTTTCTTTAAAGAAAATACAAGAGAGATATATTAATAAGGCCATTTATGTGAAAGGTATTACATATTTCACAACACTGGATGTTTTAACGGAAGGGATATTTGAAATTTTACAGAGAATGTTGTAAACAAGAAACGGAAAATAACACTAGTTTACGTACATAGTGATTGTTAATTTAGGATTTACAACGGCTTGTTCTTGTAGTACATTGAGAAACATCTTGCCTTATTTATTTATTATTCGTATAATGATTCTTGGTCGGTGCGTTAAGAGTTGTAGCGATACACGTTGCGAAAGCTTGACCTTTACCGTGTGTTTAGAGGACCGTGAGACCACCGATCCTTGGAGCTACCGCGACCCGACCAAATGACCCGTGACAGCAGCGGCAGTGACAGATCAGATCTATGACCGCCGCGGTCAGAGGTCATGAGTTATGACCCTCCCACGGTGGTCCCCCTCCGACCCCAATATACATCAATGACTGCGCTTGCTAGATCTAATTACCTACCTTAGCTGCTCTTTATAAATTACCCACCGTCTATGTTATTTATGCTTGGAAGCAGACTGGTCCAGGTATCTACTGCCTCCCTATCCCTCAAGACCTTCGTTTCATGAACAACGATTCTATACCTAGAAATCTGATTTTCTTTGATTGGTACAAATTTGGCCCAGTGATCAGCACGGATGGGAGTTAACCTGTAGCATAAATAATATTTTCATCTGAGTTCAGAAGCTATCTATTTTAAACTTATGGTCTAGTCGATGTGAGCCTTTGACATAAGATGTGTTACCATTATCCTATTACTGTCTTGTCCTGGTGCTTCCTTGGGCAAGATGGGACCCTCTGCCACAATGGTTCCGATCGCTGTGTTGTATGGTCGTTTACTATATCACTCTAATGTCAGTGTGAAAGTCACCGATTGAATTTTTGCGGATTCAAAGATGAGAAGCAATAAAATCTAAGTTTATTGTTACCGGTATCAATATCAATAGGTCAGGTTGGTAAAAAAGCGTTGTTAGGTTTTCATCAATTCATTTTATACCCGCACTGCACTTTGTTTGCTTTAGTTCGCACCCAATAATTAAGAACAGCCTCAATCGTTTTGATGCAGATAAACTTACATACTTTATCCAAATGTTGACAATGAATAAACGTTATGTAAATCTAACAAATAACCTTTAACTCATTAGAAAATAATTTCGATTAAACGAACTGAGTACCCCGACTGCAATACAGTTATGCTTTTTATCATATCGAGAAATAGTTTAGCGGAGTTTATAAATTTTTACATTTCTGTAATTGTAAGGACCTTAAACTAAAAAATCAACAACTTTTATTCAAACGAGATTTAATTAATAACATAAATAGGTTCTATTAAAATCAATATTTTTTTTTTTTGGCAAGCTATTAACTTCTTTTTCATTCCATATATACTAAAATTAATATTATGAATGTTAAAAGACATTTTTCAAAGCTTTGTCAATTTTCTTGTACTTGGGAAGGCGTTTTGCGACATGTCCTTCGTTCAATTCAAGAGGGACCAATTTTTCCAGTTTTTCGCCTTGCCAATGGCAGACGAGTAGGGTTATCAACACTTGATTTCGCAACTGAAAGTTCTTCTCATAACATTTCTTAGATTTTCTTCAAACATCGCTCGCAGTCGTAATCGACAGAAGAAGTTGAGTCACTGTGGCTGTCTTCGCCCCGGTCTCCGATGACGTTTGTTTACAGCCGTTTAGGACACTGTTGATTGATGATAGGAAATTAACTTGAAATCATCACACCTTGCAAAAATAATTTTAATACTTAAAAGAGAACTAATTGAATTTGATAATGTTGAGGATTAAAATAAATAAAACCGAAATCCTGTACATTGTAGACTACTGTAACAACATAGGACCAAAAGACCATTATTTTTTTATGTTCGGTCACTTAAAACAAGACAATGAAACTACCGCTTGACCCAAATGCCTTCGTCATATTCAATACTGATAGCCTCTCCATGTACACATATATTAATGAAAATAAATCGAAATTATAATTGAAAATTTTCTAAGCGCCTACAACAACGTGTACACCCGGAGTTATTCGTTACCTGAATAATGGAGATAAGAGGTAACGGGGGGATTAAGTGACCTGGGAATACCTGAGTCGGGCGGAGTCAAAGACCCCCTATCATGTTTAAGGGCTAATTAGATACAAGGGGTGATTTAGTGTAATGGGTTTAATGCGACCGCCTCATGTAGGGTCCCGTCGGATCTGTCTTATGCAGGTCTCCACAGGGTGGGGTCCGGGTTAGGGTTTTCAGTAACCTTAGTTCTTTGAGGTATTTTCTATGTATCTCCATTATTCTTTTAGGATAAAAAATGAGGTAGGTAATAACATAGTTGCTTGGGAACCCAGACCAAAAGCTAATATTGGTACGGACTAGTAAATCACTGGACTGCACTGTAGGTTATTGACTAAAGCGTCATATGCCATTGATGTTGAAGGCCTCCCATGTGCCTTATAGGAAACGATTTCATTTATGTGTCTGTCTGATATACCAATATATGATACAAGGAAGGTATGAAATATATTTCCATCTCCATAATACATAAATTACTGCTATTAATTAATTAATTACCCCCCCCCCAAATCTATAATCTTAAGAATAGTATTAAATGAAATATCTCTTTACGAATACTGTCTGCTTTCAGTTTAGTTTTGGTTTCAACTATAGTCATTAAAACTGTCATTAATATTGTGTTGACAACATTAACTCAATCGATGATTCTCTTTAGACTAGTTCTGTTTAAGACTGTAAAAAAAAAAACCCTATCCATTGTAAAATAAAGAATTATTAAAATTTTCTTTTTTCTCCATTTATCTGTAGAGATTACAATATGATTCGCTCCCTCTCAATCCTTCTTGTTATTCGTGAATCGACTCCCGAGGTCAGTCACGAAGGTATAAATTAACATATTATTCTTGTTACCTGGTTTATTTAACTTTTTTTATTATTAAATCTTTATTGTGATAAAATTACAATACAGTATATGACAGCGGATACGAGCCAGTGGAGGCTAATCAACAGCGCGAGAGCCACAGACGCTCAGGACATAATTGGCGAAGCTGACTATTGCCGGGATTTCCACTGTCACATATTTATAGCAGGTCACGTAAAACTGCCGTTTTAGTCTCCGAGGAGGATTATAGGGATGAGTGGTGCTGTGCAATGACTGTGCTAGGGGATTAGGGTGGTTGGATAGGTTACTATGGAATTTCATAAACTTGGAAGGGATGAGTTCAGGAATGTAAGGTGTATTAAGATCGTTATGAAGGGTTTTGTTGCTGTCGTAATAAGGGGCATTTACTATTGTTCTAAGGACTTGTGACTGAAAGGATTGGGTACGCTTGATGTTCGACGTTTTGGCTGTCCCATATAGCTCCATTGCGTATGTCTAGATTGTCTTGAGTATAGCTTTGTAGATTAGTAATTTATTTTCTATTGAGAGATGGGATGTCCTTCGAAGTAGTCTGTACAGTTGTCCAAAGCGTCTGTTTAGTTCTTGTCTTTTTAGCCTCGTGTGTGTGTTTCATGTCAGCCTTTGTCAATTTAAGTTGGATTGTTTGCTTAAATTTAAGTTAAATTGCACTCTCTATATCTCCCTAAATATATATCCAATTTCCATTCCCCTTATTGATAATGTGCCTTTGTTCTTGATAACCCTTTCTTGCAGCCTTTATCCCACTTAGTCTCTATCCACAGGCTGAAGAGATCTTGGTTGCATATCTTCTTCTGTTTCTTCCATCTTCTTAATAGATCCATATGGCCCTAGTTCCTTTGTTTGGTGGTCTACTGGTGTGACTAAGTCCATTGCCAAATTTACAAATAAGCGATAAATTATTCTGTTATTTTGCCTGACAGACAATGTTTTACTGTTTGAGGGGCTCTTGAGAGTTGACAATAGCAGAAGACCAGCCCTCTCAATCATTAGGGCTGTGCGATTGTTTCCGAAATGGTTTCGGCTTAGAGAGAAGACTCGTAGCCAGCCATAATTAACCAAGCGAAGAGACGCCATAGGGTTAAATCTACTATGACTGAGAGTGAGCGGAGAGAAAAGTCGCGATGAAAAGTCACCCGCTGCGGGCATAAGCATGGTGGTCCCCGCCGTAATCATTCTCCGTCATAATTCTTGAATGACGTCTCCCCCTAGGGTGGAGGTCGCGCAGTAATTAAGGGACCTCATTAGACAAATGAAAGACAGAGGGAGGCTTATACTTGGGTAATGGCCCTCGACTTCTGCGCCAGGGCGGCCCTCGAAGGCCCTTCACGTCGGGTATTAGGGCTAATTGAGACTTTTCAGATTTCTCTTAATGGGCTTTTCTTCTCTCCCTCTCTCCCTTGAGGGGTGGAAAATAATCTTTTTAACATTCATATTTTTCAATTGCTATCAAAAAAATTGCATAAATAATCTTTCAGCATGTTATTTGAGTAATTTCTCATCAATCTGTTATTCACTGGCTAGGAGTAACACATCATTTGTAAGGATAGCCAATTTTATTCAGACAAGCCAGAGATTCCTCATAAAATGTATAACTTGTATGTAGCAAAAGAATGGTACTATGACAATCAAAATGATCGCATTCAACAAAATCACAGCATTGAATATTTCAAGTAGCAAACATTATTGGAATCAATATTTTCACATCCTTTCAAATTTCGCAGCATCAACACCAGCTCGCTTTTATTAGTGTAGCTTAGGTTACGTTTTTTCCGCAACCATTCATTAAGTATCAATAAGTTACTTGAGGAAGTTGTGCGGTGACCCCTTTAACTTTAACCTCGATATTGTTTTTTCCGTTTCTACAGCTTTAAGTTTGTAATTAACTTTTTCTGAACTGTGACTTAAGATAGCTTGTAAATCAGATATAAAGTTTACTGGATATATTGTATGTATATTGTAATTTGTAATGTAATTTAATTTAAATTTTATGAAGGGTTTACTACATACCGAATTTCAATTAGAATGATCATTTTCACAACTGTCTTTACAGATCCTGTGCAAAATTTGTTCTGCCTGGTTTGAAAGTAAAGCTTTCTTCGGTCTCGTCAATTTTATTTATTCGTTCTTATATTGTTATGATTAAATCCTCACTTGTAGGAGGTCACGCCCTTGTAGGAAGGATTCCCGTTCTTTGTTCCTTGTAAGCGGGGATTCTTGTGGTGGGCGATGTGGACAGAAGAAATACAATACCTCCACAAGACAGAGAGAGAGGTTAGAGCAGACTTTTTACCGCCGTCCCGATGTGATAATACCGTACCGGGACAAATGACCGCGACCATTGTGTGCTTTGATGTAGTGTGCGGGGGAGTCTTGAGTCCCCTTTGTGTTACAGCCTGTAACAGATGTTCGTGGCCGAACCAGTAACTGGCCTCTCTTATCCTGTTACCTTTGTCAATGCGGCCTCTTTCTCTCTTTGTCACATTTATCTATCTGCTCTCTGTAATATGTGAGGTGTATATGTTGCCTTCATGACCTCCGTACACCAATGTTAAAAATTATATTTTTTCTACCTACACAAAAACATCCAGTTTCAAAGGATGAAGCTCTACTTTCAAATATGTTTGAATTGATGCCTTTTGTCTATTTGACTGTTTGTCTGTTCAGTTATCTGTGAGGTTCTTTTAAACTTCAAGAGGGGTTTGGGTTCCAATAGGTAAACCACCTCAACAAAATAACCTTACAAAGATGCATATCTAACAGAATCACAATGGTTTTTCGGGCGCCAATTGTTATGTTTTATATCTGAGGTTAGATTTGATATAACAAAAATTTCTTCAATTCTTTAATAAACCAGCCTGTGACAAATTAATATGTTAGTAACAATTTTCATTTACCTTTCCGATTAATAATAGATTGATTAATTTTTAGTTCTTTTCTTCTCGCTTCATTCACTACACAAACAAAAGAATCTTCAAACTTCCCAAAACTCCAACGCGTCTCCAGGGGATAACCAGCAGAACAACCTCCTTGCCATCTTGTTTTCCAAGCACCCCCTCCTTTTCCCAACTCATTTGCCGCCCTGTTATACCCGCTAAATTCAAATTTAAATCAAAGGCAAAGCATCTAAATATACAACAATATGAACAAAATTTATGATCCTGTTGGCGATTTATCCTGACTTAAAATTTTAGACCCCTTACATATCAGGTGTAGGTTTTATATGAAAAAATGATTTATTTTTAACAGCACTCTGGATTGTGTTGCATGTGATAAACAATTAAATAATAAAAAATTATTATATCTCTTTTTTAATTTATTTTTTTCTTAAAGGTACCGGTAGGATTTGTAGTTTTTCCACAAGTGTAAAAAACATTTGTTGACTGTACAAGTTAAGTGACTACAACATGGTTTTTATCTACATCCTCCAATCGTGTCCTATAAAGCACTATCTATAAACGCCGCCTGGCATGTGGGACTGGGGTGCCTCCTGTGCTCTTCTATCGCATCGGTGGGCTGTCCAAATGAGTTTAAATGTTAAAACAACGGCGTTCGTGAAAGTTAAGGTGTAATTTGCGTTTATATTTTAAGAATTTGTTTGAGAGTTAATGTTCTGAGTTTTTACGCATGACTATAGACAAGGAAGTATATTGAAATATTTTAGAGCAAATAAACTACTAAACTCAGAGCAATGGTAGGCAATAGAGTCTTTTAGATTTCAGGCATTAAGATAATTCAAAACAAAGTGTTTTTTTTTTAAATAAAATCTCTTTTGTGTACATTTTTTCGGTCTTCATAAAATACTACTTCTAAGTAATCTAACTTTTATCACCTCAATTATGGATTCTAATCTAATTCTAAAATGATTAGAATACATTTTAGTCGGCAAAGATCTTTGAGCTTGAGGCACAGTCTGGCGCGACCTTATGGTGTAGGATATGTCTATATCTTACAATACTATATATCTATTTTTTTTCTTAATTATTTATCTATGATTTTAGAAACAAATCACAAGAATTAAAACTATCAACGTGCTAGTTAAGTAGATTAGGAAACAAATCATGAGTTAGAGACAAGAAGTCTCCCCGCATCGCTAATTCGCTATATAACGTAATCCTTCTGCCTGTCACTGTGTTATGTATTGATACATAATGTTCGCTGCATCGGTAGATAGTACACTTGGTAAATAACATTGTCCCGACTGTAGGCCGTGCATTGAAGATTCCTGACTCCCACACCTCTGTCCAGATTAAATTCCTGGAGGTCGGTGTCCTGCCCTTGGTCCAATACAGCCAGGACTACCGCCACTCTATAGACCTTCGGGCTCTTTATTGGGTCGCAATTAGGTCGTATTCGCCCCGTGCCTGTCAACCCCGCACGTGGTCCGGGGAGGAAAACCCCAGCAGGATAATAGGTCCGAATTCTTCAAGGGACTTGTTCTAGCGAATCAAAGTGTAAATACTGGAGTTGACGGGGAATAAATAACAGAAACACCAAAATGCCCATTTAACCAGGGACATCCCTAATGCCTAGTCCAGGAGCTCTACCAACTGAGCTACTCTGTACGAGTGGACGATTTCCCCAATGTTCTTCTTCTTTAGCTAATCTCTCACAGTTTTTACAATGGGAAGATCCCTTATTCTTGTGGATGGGTTTGTTCATAAACCCACGACTGGATATCGGTGAGTCTCAATCTTGTCAGTATATTTTTTATTTGACAAATAATTATTAATTGTTGTTTAGTGCAGATTGCTTCCCGCCACATGTACATCATTCGTGTTGATGGCTATACATACAATACTTAGGTTAATAGAACACATTCGTTGCAGCACCTTAATACTATGACCCCACCACCCTTCCCACATCGATGGCAACAGACTGTCGGGAAAAGTCGGGTTAAGAATTAGTATGTAAGTTAGTTTTAAGTTTGATCAAAAAGGTGAGCCCCATCACCTTTATTAGTCAGTTTAGTTCAGTCACGTATAATGTGTATCATTATACTTGTTTATTCCACTGTATAATTTTTATAAAATAACAAAACCTGTATATAATGTAGCGACGCTACAGGAAATACAAACATAATTTGGAAATAGATTCGCTTGAGGATCTATAATTGTATATAATTATCTGTGAATTTAAAGGGGCTATGAAAGAAGAAAAAAATAGAACACATTTTAAGTCAATTTGAACAAACACCAAATAATGGTATTATATATTTTTATTAAATGTTTAACTATTAGGTATGTTTTAACATTTATTATATGTGAGAATATAATAAAATTATGTATCGTTTAACTTCTTACATTACTAATTTATTACAATATTGATATAGTGAAGATTCTTCTGCTTATAATGCAGCTAGCTTTTAAGTGCACTTCTGGTAACTTCATGATCCCGCGCTCATAGAACGTCTGGTCCTCATCAGCAAAAAACTCAACCAATTGCGATTTGAGGTCATCGTTATTACTGAAATGTTTACCATTTAAGAAATTTTGTTAACTTCGAAATAAATGATAACCCAATAGTTTGGTACTTGTTGCTAAAGATGTTTGGCATTGTCGTGGCAGAACCCAAATATCGAGCTTCTTAACAAGTCCAAGACGTCTTGTATGATTTTCAATTGTTGTGTGTGATACATTTAACTGTTTTGCAATCTCTCGCAATTCGATTCAATTATGGCTTTCATTTTGTCTTCATCAACTTCAGAAAGTCAACCAGAACGTTGCTCATCTTTCAGTGAAAAATCTCCAGAACGAAATTGTTTAAACCAATGCTGACACGTGGGTTCTGTTAAACAATCAACGCCACAATATCAAGATATTTACATTAACTTCACTTATCTCTTTGTGAGCCTCAGCCGCTTTCTTGCCTTTATGAAAATTGCTTATTTTTGCACTCCTTAAAAATGACCGTAAACTGACAGTTGTAAACAAAATTACACGGAATATGTTTCTATAGCAACCTAAAGGTATCGACTACTTAATCTCAAAAGGAAAAAATTCTAACATTGACAAAAAAATAACGAAACAAACATAACGCTATGCAAAACGAAATCACTTTCTTGCCGACCCTGTAGTTTGTATTTTCACTTTGGCTCATTAGGTTTCGCGCATTGTTGCAAAGTCGGATTGTATTTTGCAGTGAACAGTTGTTTGTTTTTCATGTATGGCTAGTCGGGACTAGTAAGTCACTGGTTTAAAACTTTACCCTGCGATATAATTTTTACTCGTTGAACGTACTGAATAATAAACGGAAGTCCTGAATAAGAGATCACACCGCCTCCTACATTGGTACTTTACCTTCCGGTTTACTGCTACGACCCTCGGACCTTCCAGTAAAGCCCGTTCTTAGATTGCATTGCAGAGGACTACGCATCGGACCCTAGAGGATGGGGTCCTAATTTCATCTAGGCACCCTCCTTACCACTCTTACCCCGTAAACCTTCTTGTATCTTTTCTCCCTTCCTTGTTTCTTGGCTTGGAATATTTCCACACGATTCACAGGCTAAATATCTTCATCGTATGGTCGGAAAGCACTAATGATGTGTGCTAATAAGAAAGTATGAAAACGTTTCAGCTATGTGTGGACATTTTCAGATCGAATACCGCCACGCTGGTCTGTGGAACTCTAAAGTGATTGTCTTTCTGTACAATGATACGGTGGTACAATAAGACCTTAGGATGGCCGTGGGAGGGACCGCAGTCCTTCTTAAGACCTTTAACAGCTGGGCTTACACACAGTAAAGTACCAGAAGGGTGGCTTTAATTTATAGTCGAGTTGATTAGTCTTTGGTCCTGGCTTGTTTCTGGATGGTTGTATAGCCTCATCGGTTCTATCAATAATTTATCATCTGGACAATGACACAGTAGTGGTGAGGTTAGTGAGATCAAATCTTTTGGCATTGCTTTCAATTAAACAAGAATTATGACTTATATACCGACAGCAGAAAGTTTGCGCTATAATTGCGACAGACAGACAAACAGGGACGGTTTCTAATTTTGAAAAATCAACACCCATTTCCGGCCTGTCCTATACCACTGCATTGCGTCAATATAAAAAACTAAAGCGACCTCTGGAAGACAAAACGTCGGTGTTTTTTTACTGGAGCTGGAGAAATATTGCGTCGATTCGAGTCCTGGCTCAGCCAAATACCCTTTCATCCCTCTTAACAGTTCAGGGAGAGACAGTGACACTCCCTCTTTAAAGAAAGGATTATACGGGTTACAGCAGGAGGTTAGGTCCATCAATCCAGGTACGCGAGTGGATCAATCTACTCCCGCTTCCGGTACTAAAGCGAATAGTGGATCCGTGGGTTAGCAGCCTTGCTATTATTTAAGATATGTTTTTACACCAATTAATTATATACTCCATCTTCTTTGTTTAAATATATTGAAAGATGAAGACATGTATTGACGGGCCGAAGCGGAATGCGACTGTTATAAAAAACTAAAGATGATTGTGAAACAAGTATTTTCAAGCAAAGTAATTCATTTAAATTTCGTAAACTAAATCGGACACAATTGTCTTTTCAACAAAAAAAAAATCCGTGAGCGCTATATCTTGTTAATTGCTGGCCTTGAAAGCCTGATATAAACTTAAGTCTGGGGGGGGGGATAAGAGGTTTGCATAGCTTCTAGGAGTTGAAAAATGTGAAAAGTAAGCGTAACATAACTGAAATTTTCTCGTTTAGCTAATTTTGTATAATTTCTTGTTGTTATAAATATTTTAACTAGAAACTAATAAGCCTATTTCGAGGTGTTGACTAATATATTTTTAAATCTTCAATCATATCCTCAGATTTCTAATTTCACCAACTAAATTTATTACAATTTGTGGAAAATTAAAGCTTTATTTTCCACACTTTCACTAACTAAATTTATTACAATTTGTGGAAAATTAAAGCTTTATTTTCCACACTTTCACTAACTAAACCGAATACTCATGAACTTAATTTAGACACCAAGTTTCACTTAAACAAATGAATGGCAACACTGGGAAAAGTTTTGCATCTCTGTCGGTATTGCTGGACCAGATTAGCATATACAGGACGAGAGCTAACTGGTACACGGATCGGCGGAGTGTGAAGTGGTGTTGTTGCCAGCCGGCAGGCTTGCCAACCTCCGACAACACCGCTAATTCCCGCTTTGCCATTCCGTACTCGGCCGCTGCCATTCTGATTCCGGTCTCTCTCTCTTCATTTAAAAAAAAAAAAATTCGCGTGGGGGGGCCGCTGGTAAATATGACGTGACCAGAGTCGTCAAATCATCCCTCTCCTGGCCAGGAACTACCCCCCCCCTCAAATCGAATTATACGGCGCGGTGGGGATCGTTAGACCCTCTCTCCCTCTGTGTGTGTCTTCACAACAAAATGCCCCGCTTGCTAACGAACGTTCATTTGGCTTATCGAATCAGCGTGGCCGTGTCTTGTCGGCTATCAGCCTGTGCTTCCGCGACTTAACTCGTCGGGTCTTAACTTGTCGCTTAGCGTCGCCCCATCGATCCGCTATGCCGTAATTGCATTCATCCACTTCGCGGTTGTCGGGGAGCCCTCCGATGTGAATCGTTAACGGTCCCTGTCAAGATTAAGTTATGTGAGAGTGGCTCTATCCCAACTTTACAATGTGTTGGATGTTTGCTACTCGAACGTTCGAAAGAAATAATCACTTGAAGGTGCTTACCTACCAATTACTTGGATTGTAACACTCAATGCATTCATGTAGCTTGCAGTTATAGTTTCCTGTGCTAAACAATGACAAATCACACGTACTACAAATATTTGAATAATAGTTTAATATTCATAAACAAAGGGTGCTCAGGGGATGAGATAATCGCTTTTAACAGTCGTATTTATGTTGAGAATGAAACCAATTGTTCTTGTATTTTTGTAAAATGTTTAAATATCACAGATGTATTAATAAGCCATGAAATATTACTTATATAATATTGTTAGACTTTCCTTAAGTCATAGAGGACTTGGCACTACCGCCGAACTGTCTTCGCACAAATTGAAATATGATTTCTGTTCTGATGGAAAAGCTGTTGGAAATACGAAATGGTCTTATTACTCGTGGAGATGAGGGAGTTTATAAGATTGAAATCTCTTTCGCTTTTATAGGGGAAAATTTTCTATTTTCATAACATCAACTGAGGGAGAATATTGGGATCACGGGCCTCGTCCCATTTTCCAGGCAAATCATTTTCTCGTTTCCTTCCATCTTCCCTTTCTTATTCTCCTGCGAGTCCTTAATCCCTGTGTCCTTCGCCCGTGGGCGATTTCCAATATCCCTTGATGCTTTGTTCTTCAGCGGTCGTAACAGGGCTCAGGAAAATGCTTTGGCTTCAAACGGACTTCAGCTCATCTTAGGCTTTAATTTTACATTGTGTTTCAAAGTTAGATGAATCCTTTATTCAACTTTACAATTTTCAGGTTAGTTTATTCCAAACATCCCGTCCCTAATAGCATTGATTTAAAGTTAATTCCAAGCAAAACTGAATAGTTTTATGATAATTACAATATTTTCTATTGCAAAAATACAAAAAAAAAAAAATATCCTGGACTTTGTGTCGAGCCGGAGTAGAAGTTAATCGTTAAATTCTTGTGTAAAACTCAGCGAGGGTTAAAATGTCTGTATTGAAGGATTGTTAGCTGA
The DNA here is from genome assembly GCA_930367205.1 of Acanthosoma haemorrhoidale. Lineage (NCBI taxonomy): Eukaryota > Metazoa > Arthropoda > Insecta > Hemiptera > Acanthosomatidae > Acanthosoma > Acanthosoma haemorrhoidale. The sequence goes on along the minus strand of OV884013.1, from coordinate 114,602,680 downwards.
GCTTTGTATTATCTCAGAAATTTTCTGTTCTTATGTAGAATTGTAAAGAATATATTGATTTTCAATGAGGTTCGGTAATTAGAGAAGGTACACATATAAATAAATGACATACAACTCGGAAACATATAAACTGACCCACAAAAGTAGTGGCGCACTTTCAATTCTTATTTAATTAATATTAAACGTTTTCAGTGACAAGGGGCTATAAATATGAATTAAATGCCTAGAAATGTTCAAAAAATTTATATTTTGATTTCTTGTGTAACTATTCCCTTAAAATTTAGCAAAACGCTTTAATTTAAACAATGGTTTGGGCGGTTGAAGGCGGTCGAAGCCAAAGATGTGCAGTCCGTGCATCAGGTTTACTTCAAACTACTGTTCGGAAAGCTATTACACGTTACCGTAAGACATGTTCGTGCAATCATTCAACATGTGAGTGACAGAGCCAAGAGATGACCGTTTGATTGAAGTTACAGACGCTTCGGAATCTGTTTTCAACTTCTTCGTACAACTAGGGGAGTAGCAATATGTGCAGAAACTGTTAGAAGAAGATTTGCTGAAGTTAATTTAAACATAAGGGCCATTGAGAGCGATCGAAGAAATTCCACCCCACACTAAGTCTCCCAGTGGCAACACTCGTCGTAGCGCTCAGCCTCTCATCCGCCCATTTGGCTAATGAAGACAAAAGCGTGACTCTTCTAAAAATAGCACGTTGCTCCCTTCGTTTTCACTGCACATAAGGTTTTGCCGAGCAAATTCCAAACCAGCTCTACAATGTCCTCTGGTCGAAAATTCAGTTTTCCGAACAGTGATTTCAGGTAAACCCACGGACTGCACATCTTTGGCTTCGGCCGTCTTCCACTAAAGCAACAACGCGACTACTTGCTCGACTGTCCATAAATTAAAATTTAAAAACCCTTGTGCTAAATCAGTCACGCAATCAAAATAGAAATCTCTGCATATTTTTTTGAATATTTATTGGGCTGTCCCTAATCTTTTAAAACGTTTACTATTTGTTAAAAAAGAATTGAAACCCGAAATAGTTATTAGAAAGCAAATATTTGAATTTTCCTAAGTCGGCCATTTGTGGGGGGGGGGTAGTTACAACTTTCCCTAATATATTTTTATTGGTTAGTTTCGCTGGTGTTTTATAAGCGAGTGTTTTCTCGCTATTTCACTCCAGGCTAACTCACTAGTAAAGGTTTATGTTAGATTCGCTTTATCATTTTGTGGGGTAGTATTCATCTTTCCCCCTCACAGAGTGATAGTGCTCTCAGACTGGTATCGGGATGCATGGCCAAATATCCCCCACAGTGGCGGAAGACATTTTTCAAGATAGCCGGGATAAATCCGAGTGGCGCCTCGAGTCCACAACAGTTTCCCCGCACTAGAGGGATGGATGTATGGTAATCCCTGCTGATCCTATCTCTGCCCCTGCGGATATCCTCCCCTAATCTGATTAGCCACGGGGGTCCCACAATACAGGGCGCCACCGCAGCTCACCCCGCTAAATCTAACGGCCACAATAATTGTCTTTGTTTTATTTTAGATACTTGCACTGTTCCATGTTAGACCGGATGAATGTCTACAATACTGTCAAATAAAATTTAGATATTTTAATGTTTGCCTGTAGAGTATAATTCATAAGGCATACAAACCTACAAAATTCTGATTGCTTAGTTCCTCCCGCGCTTTTTCTCCCACCCTCCAGGATATTCCAGCCCTTTCCTCTCTTCCCTGATCCTCATTTTCTTCCTAAAGCTGGATTCTATCCCTTTCGCCTACTCCGTTACCCATTCATCAAGGTAAGCCTTATTACTGTCATCCATTTCCTGTCCTTATCCGAGTATACCCTTATTTCATTTCTGTTTTCTTCTTTTTATAGAGTTATCTTTCAAATATTCTCTTATGAAAGCCGATATTTACTAAGTAGCGTGGAATATTTTCAAAGTATATTAATTTTTTCCTTTGACCGGAGATAGTAACAAACAGATATAAAAATAGAGAACATAACTACTCGTGCGGCAAAATGTTTCATAAAACATATTAGCGACACTACAAAGCAAATTAGGTACAATTCATAAAGCATTCAAGTAGTAATTATTGAAATTACGGTACTAGATGTGTTTTAAGGCCAAGAAAACAACATGAAATGAAGGGGAAAATAAAATATTAGTGTGTTAAACGTCAATATAGTATAAGTCTACACTGCGCCCTACGTTTGTCGAGATACTAACCCGCCTGATATTTCAGCATTGCGGGTACTGTATACCCTGTTATGCCTGTCAGTAACAGCGATTCCGTTATAATCAGTTATATTACCTCAGGCGTACTAATGATTTTATTTCACTCAAGGACAACTCATGTTGTTGATTTCTACTTTCTTCTGATAAAACAGCTTTATTCTGATAAAATCTGCTTCATTAGACAATAAGTAATTGTGATAAATGTTTTCATTCATACCATATTTACAATTTTCATTCACTCGCTCATTCATACAGTATTTACAAACAGCCAAGAGACCTCCCAAGTCCACAAGGATGTCACCTCCTTCGAATGTGAAAGAGGAAGTGGTGTCTTGGAAGTCCCCCACGCTCCTCCTTCAGCCGCGTCACCGGATACGAGCCAGTGGAGGCTGACGAAGAGTGCAAGAGCCACAGACGCTAAGGACATGACTAGAGAAACTGAGCATTGCCAGGACTCCCACTGTCACGTATTTATACCAGGTCACGAGGCCACTGCCACTTTAGTCTCCGAGGAGAATTATAGGGATGAGTGGTGCAGTACACCGACAGTGCTAGGGGATTAGGGTGGTTGGATAGGTTACTATAGAATTTCATAAACTTGGAAAGGAGTTCAGGAATGTAAGGTATATTAAAATCGTTATGAAGGGTTTTGTTGCTGACGTAATAAGGGGCATTTACTATTGTTCTCAGGACTTTTGATTGAAAGGATTGGATGCGCTTACTGTTTGACATTTTTGCTGTCCCCCATAGCTCTATTCCGTATGTCCAGATTGCCTTAAGTACAATTTTGTAAATTATCAATTTATTTTCTATTGAGAGATGGGATGTCCTTCGATGTAGTCTGTACAGCTGTCTAAAGCGTCTGTTTGGTTTTTGTCTTTATTAGCTTCGTGTGTGGGTTCCAGGTCAGTCTTTTGTCGAGATGGAAGCCTAAGTACCTTACTGTCTCGGATACAGGGAGTGGTATGGAATTAAAATAAACTAGTGGACAAGACTTGCGTCAGAGGGTGAAGGTAATGTGGGAACATAATAATTTTTTTAAATTCAAATAATGGTATCGAGATGGAATCCAAGAAAACATTCATCAAGATGGCTTACATTTTGTAATATATTGCTGTTTTGTTTTAAATAAAAACTCAAGTTACAAGTGGGTGCCATATATTCTACTCACCCTACCATGTACCGAACCCGGTTTCGATGGTGGCGACTTGAATCACTATTGCTTTTTATTACTGGGGGCGAGAGGTAGGATCTCTTAAATAAAAGTTTGGTCTTTTATAAATTAAAATGTCTACATCTCAATAACGCTTTAACGTAGAAACTATCATTATAGATTGTTTAACGGTGGATGCCTAAAGGTGGGTTTTAAAAGATGCTGTGCATGATGGTTATTTGAAAAAATAAATTATATAACAATTTAATTTACGAGTATATTGCTAGGCTAATTGATAAGTAACTGTTATTTGGATAGTCCGTCGTAAAATATTTTTATTTCGCTCTATTTTGGTGATTTTTGAAGTAGGGGGGGGGGACTATAAAATGCTCTCTCGTAAAACCCATGTGAAAATATGACATCTATAAAAAAAATTTTCAGTAGAAACCAAAACATCAAAATCAACATATTCCAAAATTCGTTGAGTTACTTTTCCCTTCACACGACAACTTTCTGTCTGACTTGTAGCTCACTACGTAAGCTGAGAGATAAATAATTTTAATTTATTTAAATACAACAATATTATTACACCTAAATCCATGCATAGAGTAATCAATGATACAAATGCTGATTAAGTCAAGCCCTGCTGGAGAAGGTGTTGCTGATTAAAGAGAAAGCGGGCATTATTCTAGAGACCTCCCTGTGCTCTGGCTGGAGCCGCTAAATTAATTTTCCAGCAGCCCTGGAATTAGTTGTATAGGGGAAACACTCTAATTGCCGGCCGTGTGTTCCTAATAAAGCCCTGTCTGTCTGTCCTCGGGGAGGTGGGGTGGTCAGTCGGCAAACACCCCTGGTGGGGAGCGACTGTTATTGAGCCTTCCTTATTGTTAGCGGACGCATATTGGTTCCGGCCTCGTCCTAATTGTCTGTGTATTGGAGAATCTCAGTCGGTTCATTAGTGCTCAGTCCGTAGTAGAGTGCTAAGGGGTCATGCCGTTGTTTATTATTTCATCGACCCCTTTTAATAACAGGGGTGGAAATGAAAATTAATTCAGCTAGCAAGAAATAAACAGAGGGAAAGTTCAACAGGGTTTTCATTATAAATCGTTATTTATCAACATACAATTACAATCGGGCCAACCTAGGCAATACATAATTAGATGAATAAAATATTTCAGTCATACAGTACTTACATACACTTCATTCCTAGCCCAGATTCACCTGGGGGGTTGTCACCTCCCCAGCCAAGGACGAAGGGGCAGGTGTCAGGAAAATTCCCACAATCAATTTTCGATAATACTTAACGAACGCGTTTAATTGGCAAAATACTTTAACATAAATATTGAAAATAGCTGTATTAAAACTTTATCATTTTTGATATACATGAGCATCACAGTCGTAAATATGTAATAATTTAAGTAAAATTGACATAATCATTTTTTAAAGGGGAATAACGTATAGGCAATAAAAATACATCATATTAAGTTCGATTGTCATTAGGTATTTGTCAACAAAAAATAGCTATTATTAAATTTTCAGCGAAATTTTATTAAAGATTCTTTCAAATGGCATTAATACAAAGTTTCGGGTTGTGAAGGATCTGGCGGTCCCATCTTGCCCTAGGAAGCACCTCATAAACTGCCCAGGATTCTATTTTCCCGCCTGGAAGCTTTTTATCACGACGCGCCTTACATTTTCGAGTTCACCTTCATAAAATAAATCCCCTGATTCTTGGTTATTTAGTATTTCTATTTAAATTAGATATAATGTTTTTGTTTTTTATTATGGAAACAAGAAGTAAACATGTCAGTGTCTGCGTGAGCAACAGTCGGGTAGATTCATCCGTTATTTGTTCGTTTAAGTCGTTAGCTTGTGAATAACATCAATAACCAACACTATATTTCAATTATCTTAAACAATAATTGTTTAATTATCAATAATTATAATTATTATAATTACTCATTACTTTATTATCTTAAACTCAAGTATTTATTGTTGTTACTTATCTGTTGCAGTACTCCGAGATGAGTTCCGGTCAGTGCCCGCCAGTACCAGAGTGGCAGCAGGAGAGACGGCCTTGCTGGAATGTGGTCCGCCCAAAGGGATACCCGAGCCTAGCCTTCTCTGGAAGAAGGACGGGGTCCTTATGGACCTCGAAGAATCCGACAGGTGTGTCCTATACTCTTCCTTCAAATAATCAAATTTCATATTATATATTTTAGTTATTAATAATTAACTGCCAAAGAAGTGGACTAATGATCTTTGCGTCATTCTGTTCCACGTACTCAATAAATTATTATATTTATCGTTAGGTTTTTCTTTAAATGATGTTGATGTGTTGTGCAGAGTGCGGGTGGTCGACGGTGGTAACCTGATGATCAGGGAGGTGAAGCAGACGGACGAAGGGAGGTATCAATGCGTGGCGCAGAATATAGTCGGAGTGAAGGAGACGTCACCAGCCACGCTTACAGTTCACAGTGAGTACTATATTCATATATTGTAAGCACATGGCATCATAAAGGTCACTTGTCTCAATTATTATTGTTCTTTGGATGTGTTGTGATTTTGATCAGTCTGTCTGTCTATGGAACTTTACATTTTACAAATCGGTACAAGTACACAATAGAACTTTGTCTAGGTGTTAAGTATTAGACAACACGCTGGGATTAAACTGGATTCGTTTTTGTTGTTTAATTCCAGAAGTTTCTGTCGAGGGAAAGAAACATTTAGACGTAAATGACCCTTTATTGGGCTATAATTACAATCTGCCTTTTATAAGGCAATAAATAATTAAGATAAACGCTCTCATTCATACCATATTTACAGTTCATCATTCACTCGCTCATTCATACAATATTTACAAACAGCCCAGAGACCTCCCAAATCCACATGCGAAGAGAAAACGGAGTCTTGGGAAGTCCCCCACGCTTCTCCGTCAGTCGCGTCACCGGATACTAGCCAGTGGAGGCTGACCAAGAGCGCGAGAGCCACAGACGCTCAGGACATGATTGGAGTAACTGGCCATTGCCAGGACCACAACAGACTGGATAGCAGTTCGGGAGTAATAGTTCAAATGAAGGGAAAAAAGAGACAAGTACCCAATACAGTATGCACATGTTAAATATTTGTTAGACGTAAATGAAAAACTATTCCTAGATTTAGTATTCCTCTTCCTGTATCCGAGACAGTACGGTATCTAGGCTTCCGTCTCGACAAACGGCTGACATGGGACCTTTGAGGGCTTTCTTTTAGTATGTTATAAATAAATTCGTATACAACCACCCTAATCCCCTAGCACAGTCATTGCACTGCACCACTCATCCCTATAATCCTCCGTGGAGACTAAAACGGCAGTGGCCTCGTGACCTGCTATAAATACGTAACAGTAGGAGTCCTGGCAATGGGCAGTTTCTCCAATCATGTCCTGAGCGTATGTGGCTCTTGCACTCTTGGTCAGCCTACACTTATTCGTATCCAGTGACGCGGTTGACGGAGGACTTCCCATGACTTCGCACGCGAGGGAGGTGACAACCATATGGACTTGGGAGGTCTCTGGGCTTTTTGTAAATATCGTATGAATAAGCGAGTGAATGAGGAATTGTAAATATTCTATGAATGAGAACATTTATCCCTATTACTTATTGTCGAATGAGGCAGATTGTAATTTTATCATAATGAAGTTGTTGTTAATTGGGGAAAAAATAAGATAATTTAGTGCTTAGTTAGCTTAGCTGATAATTATTGTCCTAGTCGATTTGTGAACATTGTATTAAATTTCAAAAAGAAATGTCTATGTATTATTATTAACAGTATGAAATGTATCACATAGTTGTAGACGTTTTGCCTTGGCATCTTCTGGCCTAATTAAAAAACACTATATTTTCATACATATAGGTTATACTCAGGTATTCATATATCCCTCTTTTCCCTTTCTTTTGTTTCCTTATATGATTATTAATTATATCAATCCAAACAAAAAAGTAGTCCTGTATCTAAATCCAGACTGTTCAATCGTCTAAAACCTCCCTTAGACTATGAACCCTACCAGAATGCGGTGGCTAAGGGTAGGAAAGAGGCACACTAAGGGTTAGTGAAAAGGGCACGTGTTATATACCTTTGGGCCTGCAGGGATTACCTCAACTGTAACAGCCGCCCTTAAAGGATCAAGCCTGATTAGGTGTCCTTACCTTTGTATCTCTTCCCTTATCTCGCCTTCCCGCACATCAGTGCCTTCCTAACTGTCCCTCAGGATTGTTTAGGGATTTTTATTATCTAATCCAGCCATAATACTCCTATCTCTGCTCCTTTATACCAGGGTCATCATTGGCTATATCTAGGCTCAGTCTGACACGGAAGGTCATGAAAAGAAAATTCATTAGCTATGAGGCTCACAATGTTAAAAAATTACTGATCATCTTGTTTGTAGTAAACCCAGGTCACTCAGGTAAAACTTGCCCAAAGATTAAAAAGGTTAAAAGTCTGTCCCGAATGCAAATAAAACGCTCGATGGTAGTAAATAATGTTTGGTGTCTGGAAAAGTTAACAAATTTTAAAAATAATATACGTGTTTAGTATATTTAAAATAAATTCATTATGCAATATCTAAAGCGTCTTCCAATAGGGATTTCCAAACTTTGACAGTTGATAGCGAACATATTGTTGAAGCTGCATCTGTCGAATTGGCTGTCATTTATTCTGTCTGCTTTGCCAAATCACCGTGGATGGATATAGCGTTCAACAACACGTGTAAATGATAAAATTGTTTTATCAATATAAGTGTTCTGTTCGGGCAACGTTCCACGGTCACCATAACCGTCCTACCGAGAGGACTATTCGCAGTGTGGTGGATGAATTTGAGTCTACTGGTTCAGTAAACAATCAACCAACACCCGTACGTCGACAAAACGCAAGATCTGCCAGGCCATCAACGGCGAGCGCTATAATTATGATTACCAACTTCTTTTGGCCTGAATTGGATGATATTGACACCAACGACATGTGGTTTCAAGAGGACGGCGCTACGTGTCACACAGCTCATGTCACATTGGACATTCTGCACGAGAGATTTGAGGTCGTGGTCATCTCACGTGGAGGTGATGTGAACTGGCCACCGAGATCGTGCGATTTGACCCCGTTAGACTTTTTCTTGTGGGGTTTTCTTAGTTCGCAGGTTTATGCGAAATAGCCACAAATCACAGCTGTCCTCAAAGCCAACATAACCCATGCCATCGGTCAAATTCCTGATTTATGCGCCAGAGTCATGGAAAATTGGACGTTTCGGATGCGCACCACCCAGCAAAGCCGCGGTGGACATTTGCACGATGTTATATTCCATGCATAATGGCATCAATAGGCCTTTCAAACGAATAAAAACTTTCGATATCTCAGACACACTTTGTTTTATTTAAATTTAAATATAGGAAGCGCTTAATGAAAACCCCATAACAATAAGATACATTCAAAACCTTCTAGTTATGTGATAAAGAGTAAGAAATTATATCAATATAATAGGCTTCCAACCTGTTTTTAATTTATGAATTTAAAACGCTAACAAAATTTAAATTTCAACAGTATGTACTACTAGATAAAGTCTAAAATGCCTACTTTTGATTTGGCTAAATGCAAAATGAGTTGGCGTTAAACAAGAACTGTTTTGAGGTACACTCAACAATGAGCATAAAAAGGTAATATTTAGAAAAGCTGGGGAACGTGTCCAAGTCATGAGTAACACCAATAAATAAATTCACTTCTGGATGGCTACCAAAACAAAGCCAATAAACAGAATATTAGTACAATACAAGAACGATTAAATAAATAAATACTTTTTGACTTTGTAACGTGCACTTGGCAATTGTCAATGTGATTTTATCGTGATATAAAGTTACCGATCGTTTATCTCCATTTCGAACAAGGTTTTTTGTGCATCCTGCTTTTATCCGTTTCTAAACAGTAGTATGGGGCGTAATATGCACAGAGTACATGCACCTAGTAACTTTGGTATAATATCTAAAATCGAACGGTCCGAAAACTATTAAAGACTACAAACTGTAATTAAGGTGACAAGCCACAGCCTGACCAATAGAAGAGATCCAGCGCTCACTAAATATCTGCCCCCTGGGTGCTGTTGCAGTACTCTGCCTCCTAAATCCTGATAGAGTCCCCATTAGGGCTAGTTTACTGCGGGATTTAGGAGGCAGTGGGGCTAATGTTTACATTACCTCCCACCGGCCATCTTTATTTACTGTCTACCACTTTTGATTATATCTTGCCTTCTCGGTCCGTTTCTGTAACTATAGCCTTCTAATGGATATATTGTCCAGATATAGCTGTGTATCAGGCTGTGTTGGCCTTGTAACACAAGCAGTCGATACTGAGTACTCTAATAGATAATCGAATCATGAATCGACAAAATGTTCTCATATCACTTTACCATTTATTCAACATGCACTTGGCTCAACTGATAACATACTTAAGGCGGACATGAGACTATCTGAAACGGCTATTTGGTTTACAAAAACATTTAATGCAATGTGTTGAGTTGCTATTTTTAGAAACAGAAAGTCCTAATTTTCTATTCCATGCCTTTGCCAAAGTACATGATCTTGCTAAAGGTATACGATTTCACATAAAGGTATTATTTGATATTGAAAAGTCATAAAAAATTATTGTTTATTTGGTAATACGCCTACAATGTATGCCTGGGTATCACTAAACCTCCTGGTCACGAATATATAATTAGTGTGTTTATTTTTAAATACTATAATAAATAAAAACCAACTTTATCTGAGCCTGCGTAGTTGGGTGTTTTTTAGTCATATTGCGCATGATAGTTCCATTCGATGATAATAAAAAAACTAGTCCAATGAAAAATTATAAAAATTAAATAATTAATTACCGTGTTAAAGATCTGTACAAGCTATTTAGAATCCAAACAATCTTTTTAATCGATATCTAAGAAACACCCCTAAATCTGGGATCAGTGAGAACTAATACTATTAATGGACTATACTACAAATATTAGGCCATGCGGAGTACTTCCTACTGCGTATTTAGATGGCTGTTGGATTCCTCCACAGCAGACTACAAGAGGAGAGTAAGCACAGCGGCAGAAGTAGCTACTTGCCCACCAACTGCGGCGATGGAGGACTTCCGGTCCAATCGGAGATTAGATAGGTCCTGCCTCTCATTATCGGCCGCGTACATCAGATCGTGCTCAAGATGGTCGTGGCGCTGGCTGTCCCACGGTCGATATTGTCCGCTTGAATACGTATCAGCCATGACTAAATATAGCGGTGACAGGATTCCATTTGGCTACCATCCAACATGGATCAAACGAGAAAATAATAACAATCATAAAATCAAAATAATAATAACAAATGATGCTCTACGGCAATTGGTGTTATATTGTGGCCCAGCTATTGGATTCAATGGCGATACCATTCCATAGGCTTGGAATTTCTTCCTTTAGTAAGAATAGCTTTTTAATTGACTGCAATTGTAGTTCAGCTCTCACTCACTCATTGATTAGTTATATACAAGTACAATATATTTATATATGTATTAGAGATTGTGGAGTTTTTATATAATATTTAATCTAACTTATCAAGAAGGCAAAATAAAAACAAGTGAGAGTGTATGAAAAAAACAAAAGAATATAGTTGTGGTGTATCATAAAGAACACACACAGGAATTACTCTCTAGTTTTAGCCAGTTATAATTAGTTGTTGTTGTTGTGAAAAGGAAAACACACAGAGCATTATATTCACTCTAGTTTTTGGAATCAGCCTGATATATGTATCTGAATTCAGTAATGAAATAAAAAGCCCGTAATACATATTATTGGCTTGAGATTGTAAGAAAAACTTAAAAACTTTGTTGGTTAGCGGTTATTGACTTGAAAGGGAACGGAAGAGAAATAGCACGAAGAGAAGAAGTATTAATTTTTTTTAAAGAATGAAGAGAATTAAAGAAGAAAAGGAATCGAATTAATAGACAAGTATTTATAAAATTAATATAAGTTTATTTTTTTATGTTTGTAAAATTAAATTCATCTTTTTGCCGGAATTATTTTTGTTAATAGAACCTAATAATAAATAGTAAATAAAATAAATTTAAAGTAAAAGAATAGAAAATAAAATTATCATATAATATTCAAAGAACGTAATCATATATATAAGTTAATCGGCGGCGGTTACGATCGATAAAATGAAATAAGGAAAGAGGGAACTGCACCGACAAACTCTGACTCTAGTAAAAGATTGATTTATTCTTGATGACAATCCTACATGTATAGGATCATGTTTACATTCCATGATCGTATTAATATTCGACATATATTAACAGCCTCTGGCTTTAACTTATATATATTCTCCAGGCTTCTGCGTCGCAGGATATCGATTAGAGGCCGTCCAGCAGTGTGAGAGCCACATACGCTCACGAAATGATTGGTCACAAGGTTATTGCCGCCTCAATTTATTGAGGTGCATAGTGTTATGGCTATTCAGAAGTTACTCAAAGATGTGATTTACTGAAGATATTATATCTATACCGTAAATTAGATAAATCTGTGCTTAGGGAAGACAGCGCCCTAAAACACCCAAGTTGAGATCCCAGTTAACTTATCGCCCCCCCCCCACTCTATGAGTTTCCGGATACCCTCCGGAAGGGTTTATTGCCGAGTCCGAGATAACAGCGCAAGAACTAGGAGCGACAATTAGCAGCACTGGGACACACGGAGCCTCCGCCGGCAAAGTCGTGATCCGCGGAGATTGTCCCATTCCCTAAGTCCCGCCATTTATCCAGAGCTAATCTTCCCTCGCCTGGAGATCAGTCAGTGTTCCCCCAGCCCCTCTCGCTAATCCTTCCTCATTCCTGTCCCCGTTCTCTTCTCTCTTATCTCCACCCTCCTATTTGTCTTATACATTTCACTGTAATTAATCTCTTGCGTTTCTGCTGTATTTTTGGGGGGGTTCCCGGGCTTTGTGTCTATGTATGTGTATTACACGTGTTCACAATTGTAAATGGAGGATTGAATGCAATATTCTATATATGGGGCAGATTGTTTTTGTTTTGTTTTGTTTTTACTAGACATTTCCTTCTCTTGTCGCAGAAACCATTTACTTCTACTGAAACTAATTTAGACATAAAGAACCCAAATTTACAGATGTGCTAAAAAGACACTTAAACAAGAGATCTTATAAATTGATAACAATAAGACATCTTTAAATTAAGCTTCTACAGTATGAGTGAGTACTCACTGTATGTCCTCTGTCTTCATGTCAGACATGTCAGCATATTCGCTGGTTGTGAATTAATAAATGAGGGTTTAAAAAAAAAAAAAGAAGGAATAGTTGGAGGCGATTTAAATTGTGGAGTGGTCAGATTTTTATAATTAGGAAAGTCTTAGAAACCACTTGGACATGTTGGATGCCAAAGTGGAAGATTGAACAGAGGAAGTAAATCGCTTTATAGTTCGGTTGAGAAAATATCACTTCGTTGAACACACCTGCCGTTCTTCGGCTTGCTGCGAGTCAAAACAAAGTGAGTATAAGCGGTTTAAATTCCCTTCTTCCTATTAATCTTTTATTAATATTGTATTCCTCAGACTTTACTTCACAATAATTATAAAACAACTTTATTATGATAAAATTTCTCATTGTCTCATTGGGCAATAAGCAGTTGTGACGAATAATCTCATTCATATCATAGTTACAATTTTCATTCATACAGTATTTACAAACAGTCTAGAGGCCTCCCAAATCCACATGGTTGTCACCTCCCTCGCATGCGAAAGAGGAAGCGGAGTCTGGGGAAGTCCTCCACAGACCACTCTCACGTATTTATAGCAGGTCACGAGGTCACTGCCGCTTTAGTCTCCGAGGAGGTTATAGGGATGAGTGGTGCAGTGCAATGATTGTGCTAGGGGATTAGGGTGGTTGGATAGGTTCTATGGAATTTCATGATCTTGAAAGGGATGAGTTATAGTATGTAGGGTATATTAAGATCGTTATGAAGGGTTTTGTTGCTGACGTGATAAGGGGCATTTACTATTGTTCTCAGGACTTTTGATTGAAAGGATTGGACTCGCTTGATATTCGATAGACTGTACTAAAGTTATAGAGTAAACAGGATGTCTGCTCGTTTGATTTTTTTCAATTTTTTGATAGTTTTGTTATTTGTCATTAGTAGTATTTAGATTTATTTTTTATAATATATTGATATATCTGCGCATGTTGTAGAGACCCTCGATATAGAGTCTATTTAGTTAATATTAAATAGTTATGTTTGCTGTGTATACTCTCTTTGTAATAGTACCTTTGGCTATTATTTGCCTCATTCTTGTGCCCTTTCCTCTGAACCTTCAACACCTGTGCGCGATAAAGCCATTCTCAGCAGAACTGGTGACTATTCAATATCCCCTCGCCCTCTTCGAATGGAAGCATCGACTTCTCATATAACTCCTCCCCAGGGGGTTGAGTCTGTATAAAAATCCAAGAGATGGAAGGGCCCTTTCAATAGCTCTGCTGAATAATGGGGGGGGGGGGCACACCTGTTCCCGTATCGCGCCATTTACCCCCCTCGGTGATTTATAATCGGATCGAGGTTTTCCCGCCGATTTTCTCCTTGGCCTCAGTATATCTTCCCGAATAGCGGCTATATCCTTCTCCCTCTGCCCAGGAGATAGGGATCCGGTGTGAGGGATATGACGGGCTGTTGGGATTATACCCGATCGGCATCGGCAACAACCTCTCTACTCCCGAAGTAAACTGCCGATGGCTTCCGAGAGGATCGCCTAATCTCGTAGTTGTTTTTATATACGGTCTGGAATGGTCTATTGGATGCATTGGGGCAGAGAATGTGCGAAGAGAGGTCTTGAGTATCGAAATAACATTGCGGAAATGATTCCCTAAGACATTACAGACATTATTGATCATAACAACCATATCTAAATCGATACCGTACTCATACTAAATATGGTAGACTTTCCTTATACTCTCTTGCTTGAACAAGAGACTTACAAACACACTAATTTTGTATATATATACATAGAGAGAGAGGGAGGGAGAAAGAGAGAGAGAGAGAGAGAGAGAGAGAGAGAGAGAGAGAGAGAGAGAGAGAGAGAGAGAGAGAGAGAGAGAGAGAGAGAGAGAGAGAGAGAGAGAGAGAGAGAGAGAGAGAGAGAGAGAGAGAGAGAGAGATTGCCTTATTACAAATTGCCTTATTGGTCATTAAGTAATTGTGATAAATGTTCTTATTTACAATTTTCATTCACTCGCTCATTCATACAGTATTGATGTGGCCAATATGTGGTTTCAACAAGATGGTGCCACATGCCATACAGCCCATGAAACAATTCAAATACTGCATGAGACATTTCCAGGTCGTGTACTCTCTCGTTTTGGTGATCAGAATTGGCCCCCTAGATCGTGTGATTTAACACCTTTAGATTTCTTTTTATGGGGTTATTAGAAGTTAAAGGTGTATGTCAACAAGCCCACATCCACCCGGGCATTAAAAGAGGAAATTCAACGTTGCATAAACAACAAAATTTAAATCAAATCTTGCGTTAATTCTGGGACACCCTTTATTAGTAATCTTCTTTGTAGCTACTCTACACTGAGTGGACTCAAGCACACAAAAGTGGACTGTATACTTGGAGATGCATTCCGTTCTGAAGTATACAGTAGAAGATTAAACCACAAGAATGTTTGGAATAAGCGAGAGCAGAAAATAGCTGGAGAAGGAGATTGGCTGATGTGTGTGTTTTCTTTCACCTTCCCCACAGCCACTCAGCAGTCGGAGCCAATCAACGGTGTTTCCTCCTCCCGAGTCCAGAAGCAGGAGACTCTACCTGAATACCAACTACCTCCAGCCCTTCCTGAGGGTGGTGCATTTCTGCAATCCCCCTGGGACGGGGGTGGTTTTAGATCAATCATGCCGGCCAAAACATCCTCATAACTCAATGGTGTTTGCCCCATCCATCCGTCAATCGGCCCCGAGACCATCCTCCGTGTCTCTCATCAGCAGTCTTGCTTATTACGTCGCAGCTTCGCTCATATCATGAAATACCAGGAGGCTAGAACTTGGGAACAGTTGAAAATTCCCCTTCAGTTTGACATGGTTTCTCTAACCACAAATTATTTATGTATTATTTTATCATACTGAACCTTTTCAACGTATAAACGTCACAGAAATTTCGCACTTATTACCAACACGTTCTAATCACATACCATAGTCATTAAGTAGTTAAAATGCGCAACATACAAGAGACAAAATATAAATAAATACACAATATTAAATAGCCAGGCGTCAGTTAGTCTTAAATAGTTGAAAGTCTGATTAGTTAGTAAGTATAAAAAAAATAGTGCAATATGTATTTTTTTTGCATAAAATATTTCGCTGGTTTTGTTTCCTAGTGTGCTCTGGTGTCCTTCGGCATGTTTGTGCTTGTAAAACTCGCAATCGGCTGTATTTCTTCAATAAGTGATGTACTATTTAAGCGAAATTCTTGCCAAATTTTTATTAAAATGTCTAGATAGGCTTTAGAAGAAAGGCACGCTTACTTTCTGACTTACTTTTTCTGCATTGAATGGGTCCCTGGTAATTTATTTCAAGCTCATTAAATAGAGCTTATAAGAATCAAGGCAGTGTTTGAATATTTGATATCAAACATTGAAATGTTTTTTTTCTTCCAATTTTAATTTTGAAATCGGCTGTAACAAATTGCATGAATTCCTAAAAAAGTAAAATTCCGAACACAAGTAATATTTTTTTACTTAATATATCGGAGTTTTTAATTTTCAGTTTAACTTAAACTTTGTCCTAATTCCCAATCCATCAAATGGTTTTATCATTACAATGAATTCGGAATTATTTTACTATTGACACAAAACCAAGTACACAATTGATTAAATTATGAGTTATTTATTTATAACTATGTATGTATTATACCCATATAAAAAAAAGTAAGAAAAAATATTGTTTATTTATCTGTAAAAAATATCTTGTTTACTGTCATAATGAAATGAACTGCGAGAAAAAGTGATGCCATATGTAATTTCCCTTTAATTGCTTTTTATCAGGAGCGTAGTACATATTTAATCAGCGAACATATCTTTAATGAATATTCGTACATATTTTTGTTATACTCAAGTCCCCCCATTCAAAAAAAAAAAAAAAAAAAAAATTGCTGTAGTTTCTGTAAAACATATATCATGATCCGTCCGCAGATTGTTAAGCTGTGCATTGACAGTTGTGGAAATGAAAATTGTATCAGTATAAGTAGGATAAATGATAAACATTAATTTATCACTGATAGATAAGGAGCATGCAGCCTACGGTGGCCTGAAAGCTCTCATTGATGTGTTTCTAACGATGGCATTATTTAGGTCCGGTTTCGAGTTAGCTGTACATCAGTCACAATCAATTACGATTCAGTCAGTTATCTTCGCCTGTATGGATTAGGGTTCCTATCCCTCACCTCTGTGCGCAGGAGCAAGCACGAAATCATAGCATAGTGGGATTTTAAACTGGTCTTTGCTAAAATGTTCTACATTGAAAAAATATTTTATTTTTTTACTATTGTATTTTACCTTCCAACTTCATGTAATTCCGTAGTAACCTATCAAACCACCCTAATCCCCTAGCAGAGTCCTTGCACTGAGCCACACATCCCTATAAACCTCCTCGGAGACTAAAACGGTAGTGGCCTCGTGACCTGCTATAAATGCGTAATAGTGTGAACCCTGGCAATGGCCAGTATCTCCAATAAATGTCCTGAGCGTATGTGGCTATCGCGCTCTTAGTCAGCCTACAGTTGCTCGTATCCGGTGACGCGGCTGATTGCGTCTCACAAATCCAGTGTTTGAAACTATGATCCCACCAACCCTCCCGAATCGATGGCAACAGACTGTCTGGGAAAATTTAGGTTGAGAATTAGGATGTAAGTAAGTTTTAAGTTTTTCATCAAAAAGATAAGCCCGATCACCTTATAGAGTACTCAAAGAAGTCAAGTACATTGTGTATCATTGTACTTGTATTAATTATATAACTTTTATGGAATTCAGACCTTGTATAGAATGTAACGATGCTATGTATAAAGCCTGAGAATCTATATTGAATAATAATTTTGTCATTTTTTTGACAATTGACAGGATTGGGAGGGGGGGGGGACAAAAAAAACAGAGGAACGTAGGGGACTACCCAGGACCCCGCTTCCACTTTCGCATGCGAGGGAGGTGACAACCATGTGGATTTGGGAGGTCTCTGGGCTGTTTGTAAATACTGAATGAATGAGCGAGTGAATGAAGAATTGTAAATATGGTACGAATGAGAATATTTACTTATTAGGTCAGATTGTAATTTTATCATAATAAAGAAGTGAATTAATTATATTTTACTGATGAAATAATCTTTGGCATCATAAAAATAATTTTTATCAATGCATTTAATAGGTCATGGCTCAAGATTGCTGTTTGGTAGAAATCCTGTATAGCTTGGGAAAGACTTTGTGATTGTATAAAGTGTTTTTATCTCTCTCATGATTCATTGCTTTATTATTTATTTTCCCTTTGTTGGACACATTTTTCAATTTTTAACATTTATCTATTCTTATGGTTGGCTTCAAGTATTTTAAATATTCTGCATGACCATGGCGATCACAGGTGCTCGTCCTCACTAATGTATAAAGCTAAATATATTATTATTTATAGTGTAATAGGCGGCAAGAGCAGAAACTTTGTCAGTCAGATCACGGACTTCGTAGTTCAATTGCTAAGTTTCCGTAGGTAGATCCGAATGCAGCACCGCCCTTCGCTTCCCAGTCCAGGGCATGCCCGCTCACCAATGCATATTAATTATTTGGCCCTCAGCTTCATTGCCTTCTATATCTACATGTATGATTGGACGAATCAAAGAAGACCCCTTAAAAAAATTCCTACGATGTCATACAAATCCATTAATTAAAGATTAAATCCGTTTAATATTTTACAAAACACTGAAATATTTCTCATTTAAATGCCGTTGTTACTCTGACAATAGTTACGAGTTGCTTTTAAAACTTTTCCTGAGGACAAAAACTTGCAAACAAAATTACAAAAAATGAATTTAAGGTAGAAAAGATACTTCTCGCATTTGGTTTATAAGAAATAGAATAAGTTTAATTTAAGTTTCGGTTTCAATTTGAAAAAAAATAATAGTATAATCAAGCTTCAACTGCTAATTTTGAATTGTCTCCGTGTTTTATTTATAAACCTCAAGACAGCTATGAGCATTCCGAAACGACGCATTATATTTATATTTCATGTTATACATACATATGTATTATTTAATGTATTCTATATAACTGTCACAACAAAAAAAAAAAATTGTCTTGTCAAAGATTGATCAGAACATCGCGTTAATGGAATCTAACAGATTAAGGCCACATTACATAACATGTGCATACATTTTCATGTTATCTGCATATATGTAGTAGTTCGTATGAAATAGAATACCGCGTGCTAGAAAAACTAACTTTAGAATGTACTAATTCTATAAAAACTAAACGTTTTGTAATCAGTGCAACTATACTACACACCTCAACTCTATTGCCAAGTTTACGGCGTGTTGCCGTGTGCCTCTATCAGGTGTGGGATGGTTTGTTGTGTCTGTTTAGAACACATTTAGTATGTCGTTAATTAATCACATTGATGGCAAGTTTAACGTGGAATTATTATTATTTACTATTTATCTTTTATACTATCTTTCGATTCTATTTATTGATATTATTATATAATACCCTACAGTTCAAATCCTCAGTTCATCCTTGCGTAATTACAAACCCACCTATTCCAGGAACTTCTCACCATCCTGACAGATCCTGACATTTTCTTATTGTTTTCTATTTTTATATGAATTTTAATTAAGTTGAAAACTTTATTTTTAAGTGATATTTCTACTTAATACTTTACAGCTATTCAGCTTTGTTCATAGTTTTTCTTTCAATCTGTCCTCGCAGCCAAGCCGTTCCTGAAGAAGGAGCCCCGAGACGTGACGGCCCTGCTGGACTCCATCGTGGAGCTGGAGTGTGCCGCGGGCGGCGACCCCCCTCCGAAGGTGCTGTGGCGGAGGGCCGACGGTACCATGCCCATCACGAGGGCCAGGATCACTGAAGACAAGAGCCTGCGGATCGAGAGGGTCACCCCTGAAGACGAAGGGGTCTACATCTGCGATGCCACTAACGCTGTGGGCACCATCAGTGCGGAAGCCACGCTCAATGTCCACTGTAAGTATACACAAATGACATAATTAATCTATAATTAAATTTTTTATGTTATTATGTTAGTCGTTTGTCTCGGAATATAATTTCCCTTTAAGCGAAGAGTTGATTTGAATTTACTTTTAGTTAGGGTTAATTATTAGACAAGAGGATGCAATAATAATATTCAATAATAAATAGGAAATAGAGGAAAGCTTTATTAAGAACTGCATTAATTATTACTATTTATTGTATAATTATAAATTTGAAATTCACTTGAGATGAATTGCAATATATAAGACTAAATTGATATTATAAATGAAAATTAAGTTACAAAAAAAATGTATCTGGTTAAAATCACAAATGGAAACCCCCATATAGTTGTCTTTGAATGTAATCGATTACGTTGAATATTCTCTTGAATAAAAGTGTTTGCCTGCTCATTTAAGAAGTCTTGCGCAGTGGAGGTGTCTCTCTGGAAAAGTGTCCTCCAGAGAAAAGAACGTCTGGTCCTGAAGACGATGACTGTACCACCCTCTGTTCTCGAATTTCATTGGTGGTTCTCCCCCCCCCCCCATATTGTGGGTTGAAAAACAGTTTAGACGGCTTGGTAGCTGCTGCCATCTGATGTGAGAATCGGACTCTTGGAACTAACAGACTTAATACTGACGTCATTCTTATGGTACCTATTCTCAACCATTGTCCGTAAGACCCGTCCGTCATAAACGCAACTTTTAAGAATTACAATTCACCGACTCATCACATGAAACAAATCTACTTCTTTAAAGATTTCATTTTTCTTAAACTATTTCACCTCGCACAATTTTACAATCAACGAACGTATTGAATATTTAAAATAATTAGTATAATTGATAATTTGAAGATTTTTATTATGGGATGGTTTTAATTGCTCCTCGACTATTTTATATTTACAATTCCATTTTCAAAGATAGCATACCATACATAATGTATTGACAGTACATCCTAAAAACAGATGTCTTCTGTTGCAGCTCCTCCGGGGTTCAGGGTGAAGCCTGAGGACCAGACGGTCGGCCTCAACGGAGTCGCTCACCTGGACTGCGCCGCAGACGGATCGCCGCCCCCGTCCATCTACTGGGCCAGGGAGGGCAGCCAGCAACTCATGTTCCCAGGCAACTCCTACGGCCGCCTCCACGTGAGTCCCCAGGGGCAGCTCACCATCCTAGGAGTCCTCAGGGAGGACGCGGGATTCCTCGTCTGCTCAGCTCTGTCCGTGGCAGGATCGGCAACCGCCAGAGCATATTTAGAAGTAAGCCATATTTATCTTTACATAAAGCTATAGGATGTCAGAGATTTTTTTTTTAAGGAAGAAGCAACTACAATAAATAATACAAAAATATTACAAGAAACAAACAGTGTAAAACTAAACAGGACCATTAAAACATTGACAACAATTCTAATCTTACTATGTAATCAATAACATGAATTTTGGGTTTAATTTCATAAACAAGATTTCAAAACGTACATAACACCCAGGACCTTCTGGCTCATAAGGTCTGATTGTAATTACACAAACATAGTACTGACGTTTAACGAGTATTTCAAAACAGTTGATCAAAAAAAACAATAACTAGTCCCTAAAGTCCCAATGCACATATAAATTATCAATAGCTTTACTGTTTGTTTTTTTTGGTTTTTCATTTTGGTAAATTTATCTCAAATTTGTGTAGTAGATCTCAGATTATTTCGAACGGTATTACAATTATCTACACCCTCATTACTCTGACTGGATAGACGACTATTCTGACGACTGTAGTGCAATGTATTCACTTACTCATAGTTTCGAATGTTTCATTTAACGTCAAAGTTGATAAATCTTTTTCTCTATTATGTCAGTCATTCTCGAGGAAAAGAGTCACATTGCAGTTTTGAAGTTCTGGAATACATTACCTTGCAGTAGTTCTCATCAAAAAGCACTGAGAGTACTCCTTTGGCTGAGTATATTATACCCTTCGCTCAGCTTAATGCTTATTTCTTCATTGGGAAGTTTTCAAACAAATGTCTTCCACGAAGGCGTTAAAATTAATAAATTTTTCACGAATCAGAAGCTACTGATCTTGAGCTGTCTGTAGAATGAATGTGTGTACAAGGCAAAATAAAAAGTAATTGAAGAATTAATTAGAGCGAGGCAATGAGTGACAATAAAATTACGGATCGATTTCAAAACGATTTAAAATAACTGTCAACTCTAGACCACATTGAATATGTTCGAGCACGCACGCCCCCCCCCCCTTCGTTAATTTAGAAGTAGCGATATATATGGCCGTATGTTAGTACTCGTTTGATATTTAAGCCTCAGCTAGAACTCAAATCACCGCCTGGTGAGGGAATGAAGCAAAACTCTAGGGCATGCCTTTAATATACCCTCCCTACCGTTTCACGATATCTTTAAAACTGTATATTAAACAATTTCGGGATCTTATAATCTTAACTTATCAGCCCTCAAAATACAGAAACCAAAAAAATTATCCATTGTATTTTTTTTTTAATTTCAAAAGAGTGAGGGAATGAAAAATTGTTTTTTTCTTAAATGTTTATTATGACGTCATTTATTGTTGTTAGTAATTACTCTACTTTATCATAAAAAAAACAAAAACGAAATTGTATTGTGAATGTATTTAAATAAGTTTTCGTGGTTAGTTCATTATTAAGGACAAATCACAATTAAGTTCTTTTTTATATGAATTAGCACAAATATACTTTTTTTGAATGTATTCTAAATGTATTTCTGATACCATGCTGCTCCTGTATACGTTGTTACAACACAGCCCCTTTAGCGAGTTGAAATCCCCGCCAATCATTATACATCATGTTTGCTCTGTTCGGTCTCCGGTCCCTGGACAACCCTTGGCCCACGCACATATATCCTGGAAGCCGTTCCCTGATGGAGAGGGTCCGGCCCAATTTATGCCCTACCTTTCTCCCTTCAGGCCAATAACATTCTCTCCGACCTCGGTGGTGGTGGACAAAAAACAAAAAAAAAACGGATCGGATCAGCGAAACTTTTCCAATTCCCTTTCTTCAATTCAATCTGTTCCTTTCTTATTTAATATACCTGGGGACGCAGCGGTCCTGTTTCAGTCTCATTGTTAAAGTCCAGCGTCCCAGAACTCCCTCTGCAAGTTACTTCCGCGTTACAAGCAGCCGGAAATGTATTTTTGCTAAACAAAAGCGTGTATCTGTCGGAAATTTACGGAAGGTCCGCCATTTTAAAGGAAGTCGAACGTCTACTCCCCTCAATTACGTGTTGCGGTATCATTCTTTTCAGAATTTATCCAACTTTAATACAATACTACTTATTATTAAACAGCTTTATTGTGCTAAAATTACAATCTGCATCATTGGGCAGTAAATAATTGTCATAAATGATCTCATTCATACCGTATTTACAATTCATCATTCACTCGCTCATTCATACAGTATATACAAACAGCCCAGAGGCCTCCCAAATCCAAATGGTTGTCACCTCCCTCGCGTGCGAAAGAGAAAGCCGAGTCTTGGGATGTCCCCCACGCTCCTCCGTCAGCCACGTCACCGGGTACGAGTCAGCGGAGGCTGGCCAAGAGCGCGAGAGCCACATATGCTCAGGACTCTAATTTGTATTGCGTTTTAAAATTACGAACTAAATATCAGGTGACTAGGGAGGGGGAGCTGTGCCCCCTGGGTTTTCTCTTGTAATCAAGCAATCAATAATGAAGGATATAAAGACACGTGATAGTAATGTTCCATTCATTTACCTTTAATTATATTTGTCCTCCTTAAACAAAGGATTAAACAAAAACAAACAAAATATATAAAATCAATTTCTTGATATTCGTGGATTTTAAGTCTTGTGTTCTTTGTTGCTGTCTGAGTAAAGTATCACTGAATTTCAGCACCCTTTGAAAAACAGTATAAAGCTCATAGCAATTTTAGTTATTTATTTTTCAAGCTTTTACTAAGAGAGTTGTGTAAGTAATATTATAGAAAGATCTATATCAATATTCTGCTATCGACTATTGTACCATTTCCTTGAGGATCAAAACAAGGCCCATTCTTTATTTTTCAAGGCCCACTCCCTTTCTCCAATCAAAATTTAGGTACATTGCCCCTCCCATTATATTTACGCATTTGCACAATTTTGTCATATGACTAGTCTATCTGCTAAGGTACAAAACTCAAAATTGCTGATTTTGTTTCACTATATGGATATCATAGTTCTCTACAAGCACCTCCTTATAGTTTTGGCATCTCCTTGCGTAGGTAAGATCGGCTGGTGACAGCCCTCCCCCGATAGTGGAGATCGGCCCTGCTAACCAGACGCTGCCCAGGCACTCCGTGGCTACGCTCCCCTGTCAGGTCCGAGGCGTACACGTCATCTCGTGGGCCAAGGATGGTTCAACGCTCAGGCTATCGCACAGGCACAGTGTCTTCAGCAACGGCACTCTACAGATAGACGGTCAGTATATTTCATTATTTATTAAATAATATATTATACATTTTTAAGTTTATAGTAACAATATAGTTAAATTTAATGGTATGGATCTCACTATTATTAATAATGATCATGACTCCAATCTTGGCTCCCCTCCCAACCAATATCCTCAGACGTACTCGTACAGAGTAGCTCAGTTGGTCGACTTCCGTACGCGATATTACGAAGGTTCGATTCCTGATTCTACCTAAACATTTATCTTTTGGCTAAAATACAATTATTATGTATAATAATAAATTTAACGGAGAAAAAAATTGATCCCGTTTCTCTAACTTTTAAGCATTTCCAATTCATTGCAAAGAAGCTGTTGAACTTGTAAAATTAAAATTTTTCCTCAGTAGTAAATGATACATCAAAGACAGTAACCCAAAAATAATTTCTAAGCTATTTAAAAAAAGTTTTGGAGTAGCCTTTGTTATGAATGACTTATTTAATAAGTTCTAACCGATTTCAATTACTCGATTTTTTTTTTTTTTTGCTAAGACAATTGAACAAATAAAATGAGTTATTTTTTATCGATACCTGGAAGTGCGAATAATAAAATAAGACGCGGAGTCCTGCAAGGATCTTTAATGCGTCTTTTAAGTTAGTAATTGATACAGTGAAGGTAGTAGTTAATTAACAAATCAATGAACACAAAACAAACTGTTAGATATGCCAGTGTCTAAGTCGTTATCTTGGAACCTTGTTGACTCCGGTCTCTGTGCCGCTGCACAGGTAATGTAGGCTAATTAAGGCTCATGTAACAGATATAGGTACCTGACCCTTCAACGAGGTCGCACCGGCCCGACCGCACCCGGACAATCTTAAATACTTTCTTTATCCCAGTGGACGTATTCAGTAGGATATCGACGTTTGGGCATAATAACTTTATATAAATAACGTAATAAAACAGATAATGGAAGATATTTCGTCTTTATGAGCAATGTACCAACTACAATACAACATTCGCTAAAGGAACCTAACACTAACCTAATAAATGAATCAGCTCATAGGTCATAGAATACACATTGAATAAAAATTACCCCGTCTATCTTGTGTCTCTGGCCGGTCGTGAGCCCAGTGTTTGCGTTATTAGTAGGCTATTTGCAGAGGGAAACCTCCCCTCTCCCTGGGTACACCGAATGCCCATGTGCAAACACCACGGAGCTACACTGTACAGGCTGACTCATGCCACGTATGTTCTGGGCAAACACCACTTAACACTCCCTTATCTGTCAAGTTGTGAGTAATAAAGCCAGTCATGTCCCAGGCAACATCATATATGTCTTGGAAACAAAGTTGTAGGCCTACCTATTTATTGACAGTTTTAATGATGCTTTGTAATGACGGTACACTTAGGCCCCGGCCTTTAATTTGACACTGTGCATTACATGAGTACTGACCGCTTGGACCTGCTCAATGTCCTCCTGTCGTAAATTTTGACAACCGACATTTGACAAATAAATAATTTAGGGCACACACACACTTGTCTTGGAAACCGCAAACGAAAATAAAATGACAAACACTCAGTCACCGGTTCAAAATATTGAAGTATTTTCTGGGTCAAGTTTCTTCGTCTTATCGCACATCATACCTTCTACACTCACCTGAAGATTCCATTATGTTCACGTATGCATTACAACATTGCACAGAAACTATCCATATGGACGCCCAAACCCACTGATGCAAGGACTGTCTACACCTGACTTAGCTGCTAACATTCTGTATTATAGATCTTATAAATTAATAACAATAAGACATATTCAACTTTAGCTTCAACAATATGAGTGAGTACTCACTGGATGCCCTCTGCCTTCATGTCATTTTGTCATATTTATTTCAAATTACCTGGTTGTGTATAAATAAATAAACTATGAAAAAAAATTCCGGTTATTGACTAATAATTGATCGTTTATTATTTTTCAAAAGACTGCTTTTATTTTTAGCGTCCTCGCAACAGTATCATCCTTTTTATGTGAAACTACTGGGATTGTGAATGGGTTTTTAATGATTTTGCGCAGTTATAGTCTACTTAAGTCCCGAACTGATATCATATATAATATCATATTGTTCATTTGAACGTCAATATCTTTAAATTGACACTCTACCCATAATTATAGGTACATTTTTATTTTATTTTTGATTACCAAGTAAATATTTCTAGATTAATGAGGGGGCTTACATAGACCCATAGACAAATAGGGTTTCTCATTTGATGATAAAAACTATTTCAATCAGTACTTTTTCTCGAACTCATCCCTTCCAAGTTCATAAAATTCCATATCACCCTAATCCCCTAGCACAGTCATTGCACTGCACCACTCATCCCTATAATCCTCCTCGGAGACTAAAAACGGCAGTGGCCTCGTGACCTCCTATAAATGCGCGACAGTGGGAGTGCGTGACAATGGCCAGCTTCTCCAATCATGTCCTGAGCGTATGTGGCTCTTCGTCAGCCTCCGCTGGCTCGTATCCAGTGACGCGGCTGACGGAGGAGCGTGGAGGACTTCCCAAGACTCCGCTTCCTCTTTCGTATGCGAGGGAGGTGACAACCATGTGGATTTGGGAGGTCTCTGGGCTGTTTGTAAATACCGTGTGAATGAAAATTGTAAATATGGTATGAATGTAAACATTTATCACAATTACTTATTTCCCAATGAGGCAGATTGTAATTTTATCATAATAAAGTTGTTGTTGTATTAGTACTTTGAGTTTTAAAAATATTCTTTCATCACGTCCTGTTAAATTGTTACTTGAAATGTTTGATCGATATCCTAGGGATAGCAACCCGTATACCAAGGCTTGCATATTAGAACGGTGAAGCGAACAGCCAGCTGGCTATAAACTTCACAGCCTCACATTCAGCAACTTCCAAGACAGTTTGTCGGACGTAATTGCTGCCCTCTGTGTTTTCTCTCCAGTGAGACTTTACTTAGTACCTGGAAGTGAACATGAATTACAAACATTTAGTTCATACCGCCTACATACAGCAAACAGTTAATCCTGTTTTTAGGTAATGTTATGGCTCTAACTTGACAGGCCACTTACGCCTTGTTCACACTGGTGGACAAAACTCCCAAAACAGTTTGTTTTTCCATGAAAACTATTATTTTTCGGTAGTATATTAACCATGGAATTATTTTCCATGCTGCCTATTTTCGTAAAATGTTATAATAGTACATACGAGGTTTGATCAAAAAGTAACAATAATTTTTTTTTATCTTCAAATTTTCTTTATTTATTCATCGATAGCAGTTGTGTTCCCTTCAAAGTAATCCCCCTCAGATGTAACACACATGTGCCAACGCTTTTTTCCAATCTTCTTCTTTTATCTCATCAATGGTGTCAAAATGTCATCCTTTCAAGGTTTTTTTCAACTTCGGGTTGACAAACAACAAGTGGACGAAAAACAAAAAGAAGTCGCAGGGAGCCATGTCCGGCGAATACGTTAGCTGAGCTAACACAACAGCGTTGTTTTTTGTTAAAAAAATACAAACAATCAGTGAGGTGTGATCGGGAGCGTTATCGTGATGCAGTTTCCACGAATTGTTTTGCCGCAATTTGAGTCGTTTTCGTCGGATCACTTCACGTAAACCGCGCATTACTTCCAAGTAATATACTTTATTGGCCGTACGACCTTCTGGCAGGAACTCATGATACGCCATCGAAATCGAATCGATAGCACTGTCGAGTATCGCCCCCCCCCCCCTAGCTTGAGGAAGCGTTGACACAAGTGTATTATATCTGAGGGGGATTTCTTTCAAGGTGAATAAATTGCTACCGATGAATAAATAAAAAAATATTATGATAAAAAAAATTCTAGTTACTTTTGATCAAACCTCGTATGTACTATTATAACACTTTACGAAAATAAGCAGCATGGAAAATAATTCCATGGTTAATATACTACCGAAAAATAAGACTTGCGAACTTGTGGTCCCGACAGGAAACCGTTCCCACATGGTTGGCAAATCTCGACTGGTCCCACGTGTACATGTTGTCTTAATTAGTTTTAGTTCCCCTTGGTGTGTAGTTTGTCTGCAGAAATGATCCCATTTTGTTGTACGTAAAACATTCCGGCTTGTATAATTCGTTCGTGAACCCCCCCCCCCCCCCAGACTTTCATCGACCATTTCCTGATAGAGGGTGTCCCAGAATTAACGCAAGATTGATTTAAATAGAAAAAATAGTTTTTAGTATTTTTGTTGTTATTTTTTTATTGAATTATAAAGTAAATAGGATTGGGTTATTTATGGAATAGCACATCGGGCAAATGGCCTCCACGACTTTGCTGGCACATACGCACTCTTTTGTCGAAATTTTCCATGACCATTTGGCATAAATGTGGTTGAATTTCGTTGATGCAGCGTTGAAATTCCTCTTTTAACGCAAGGGTGGATGTGGGCTTCATAACATACACCTTTGACTTCAAATAACCTCATAAAAAGAAATCTAAAGGTGTTAAATCACACGATCTAGGGGGCCAATTCTGATCACCGAAACGAGAGAGTACACGACCTGGAAATGTCTCATGCAGTATTTGAATTGTTTGAATTTGAATTGGAACTGTGTTATCACTGTGTTATCATGTCGCGATATCGAGCACCAGTAACAAACAGTCACTGCTTGACCAGCCTCACTTGACACTCTCACGCACTGCTTTCATATTGACATTTGAACGGCTTGTTTTTGGACGAACAGTGTGTTTAGTGTCTCCAACTGATTCAGTCTCCCTAAATGTTTCAATCAATCTCTTCACAGTTGAAGTCAAAACACTATTCCGACCATATTTTGTATGAAATTGTCGAACTGCGGCCGCCAAACTTTCATTATTTTTGAGATAATGTTCAACAATAAAGACACGTTGTTCTATCGTGTAACGCTCCATTTTTACTAACCCTAAACTGTCAGCTGTCAAATTGTTTATTTTTTAGGGTTGCCAGCACTTTACTGCACAAATGGTGGCAAATTCAAATCTTGCGTTAATTCTGGAACACCCTTTAGAAGCCATCTTATGCTATTTCTTCTTTTCAAGTTCTTTCAAAGAACACGCCATACTAATATTTTTTTGTTATATATAAAAAAAAACAAAATAAAAAACGAAACCCATACAGGATTATAAATTCCTGGAGTTTTGTCAGTCAAGGTTAGATTCTTAGAAAATGTCAGCAAACTCATCGAATTATCTGTTGATGTGCTAAACGGCAATAAAGTTAGCGGCCATATTTCTCTCAGCTGATGATCTATCTTGCTAACGAAAGCGTGAACATTGCTGTTTCCCCTTTCGGGTCCGGAGATGAATCCAAGCACATTTAATTATGATAATTGAGCCTTGAGGGGGGTTGGGGATGGCGGCCGAGGGGGGGTTGTTGGAGTGCGCTTTTTGATTCTGCTAATGTTGTCCGCCTCACCCCCCCCCCCTCGTTGAGAGCCGACGTTTCGAATTCATCACAGAAGCAATCATGAAGCCCTTCTTCAGAATAACTACTGTCTGCACCCTCTCTTCCTTATTCTTCTTTCTGTCTCTGTGGGGGTTTTTATCATCTCTGAATTCTTAACTTACTTTTATTCCTCAACAAAAATATAACACACAGCAGCATGGTCTTTATTTGACTTATAAAACTTGGGCCTTCGTGTTGCAAAAGCACCTCTAACTAATAAAACAAACTTATTCTCGCCCAGTATGTTTGATGTGGAAAGTTATTCAGAACTCGGTATGTTTACCGCAGCCTTATAGTCAAGAAGCCGTAGGCTTTACTTTCAAATATGTACGAAGTCATTCTATCTCCAGGTGTATTCAATAATTAACGCAATTATTTAATAAAAATAATTCACAATAATGGCATAGACTTCATAAATGAGGGGTGACTGGGTAAAATGGACAATGGAGTTTATAAACGGGCTGCTTAGTTCTAACCAAAGTACCGAGAGGGTGTGGTTCAGTGTGCCCTCTTTTGTTCCTTATTAGGTATTCGGCTTAAGGAATTCACTCCAGGTTGTAGATCCTGAAAGTATTCTAGGCGGGCGGCTTCTCCGATTAGATACTTCCCCCTAGGTCCTAGATAAATACCTGGCCAAACGCTCAGGTGGACGTGGCCAATTACGGTTAGCTCAAATGATGAAGGAGTTTCCAGTGGGTATCTTACCGTACAATGCTTACTTCTTTGATTTATGCCATGGTTAGGAAATATGATTTAATCAATCAAAAATACATGGCGCAGCTCCGAAACCTCTCAGATTGATATTATCATACAATAGTTGTAAGTATTATAATTTATAGTCAAAAAAACATGCACTGATACAAACAAAAAAATAACCCTTGAAATCCCAATTTGTAGACAGATCCTCGAGAAAGCTATCCCTGTATGAACACCAGCCTAGTCAAAATTAAATCTCTTTAGCTGTGCTTTTCCAAACCTCCGAACCAAGGGTGGTATTACTAGGATATAGGGTTACGAGGTTCCAGGTACGAGTCCTGATCTATTAAATAGATTATTTATTGCAATAAAAATTTCTCATTTGAAAAGAATATTTTAAAATATTTCTAATGTTTTCAAATAACGCCTTAACATTGGCAAACTAGCTCTTGGAAAATTAATTTAAGCAACAAGTGTGTTGCTCATACGCTACATTGTGCACAGTCCTTACGAGAGTTTGGCTGAACAGAGTTCATATTGGGAAGGTCGTTACTCGGGGCAGGGTAGCTCAGTTGGTAGAGCCCCGAATAGATATTGGGGAGCTCAGGTTCAAGTTCCGATCTAGCTCTATAATCTTTTCTTTATAAGTTAATTATTAACAATTATTACTTGGTTGTTACAAAATTTCCCTTGCATAAAAAAACCTAGAAAACTGGTATTTGCTAGTATTCAACCGTTCAAACCAAACCGCTGCCATATTCCAATGAAGCACTCCTTCACAGTTTGCAATTATTTTCATACTTTAACATTTTGAATTTATTTCCAATACTTACATAATAAAAATAATCTTATGCTTAGCTTTATATACTTCATGCAACTTAACTTAGGATAAATACAGCTGATTTTCCATCACACTTATCTACACTGTTGTGCATATTCGGTTTATGTGTGGTCTGAAAGTGAGTCTGCAGTCCAGACAAATCACAAGGTACTTTACAATAATCAGTCATTATAATACTAAAGATTTTAACTTTTTATACAGACTTGGAGAACAGTGACTCAGGGCTGTACACATGCAAGGCCAAGTCCGACAGCGGAGAGAGCTACGCCACGGGATGGCTGAGGGTCGGTGGGGACCCTGAAAGGGGCCCTGAGCCTGGGGCTCTGCCCCGCGCCCCATTAGCACTACGGCTGGTCAATGCCTCCCTGCACAGCCTCCTCCTCGCCTGGGACCCTCCTCCAGGAGCGTCCACCCTCTCTGGCTACACTGTGGAGTACTACAGCCCCGACCTCCAGACTGGCTGGGTAGTTGCTGCAAGGAGTGTCGTCGGACACTCTGTCAATGTGAGTATGCTCATATAGCAATGCATAACAAAGTTAATATCTACGATGCAATAAAATAAGATATACATACATAAGATTTTCACGATGTGTTCTGTATTGCTGTGATTCCTATTATTCACGATTTAATATTACTTTATTTATAAATAGGTAAGGAAGAAAAGACTTTGTAAAGTATAACAGTTGATTTGATAATTTAATATGAGACGTCTCAGGGTTCGTAATGATTCTTGGTGCATATGTATAAAGTCAGTCTTTAAATGTTCCCACAATTACACATTAATATAAAAATAAATACCTAATAATATAATAAGGACATTCTGCGCTGTTGGTTGTTGTAAAGGTTTCGTCTTCAATAAAATTTATTGACATGTGTACAACATTTAATGTTGTACACATGGCTGCTGTTCGTAACACCCACCCCAAATCTGCAGGCTACACGAATAAAAGAGAACTGAGAGATAGAAGAATGTTACGGGCTAATTTGTACTAAGCAGCCGCCACTACAAAATTGAGTATTTCCCACGCGTCATCAGAAAATCCTGTTTAAGGGTCGTAGTTAAAGGCCTTCCCATAGAAGTGGGCATTTCCTGTTTGCCTGGGTTTTATTGCCAAAAATGCCTGACAGGGTCAGGTCAAAACATTTTTACTTTCAGCAGTGAATATTCCTTTTTAAAATCATTCTAACAACAATAATAGCAATAACTACTCATAATATTATATTATGAATCATTACAGTATAGCTTATAATTATAGTCATATTTCTAAAATAGCAGCGTAGCTTATGAGCTATATTCAATGTACTTTAAAAACAACACAAAATGCACCCTACATTAAAATGAAAATATTATTTACTATTTTAATTAAAAATTATTATAATAAATATTGCTACACTATATTTTGTTTTACCTTTGTTTGTCGTTATTCTACCATTTATACATTCTTACGGAATACTTACTGACAAATAAAAATTAACGGAGGTTAAACAGACCAAAAATAAAAAAATGGAAGATTAGAAAAATGAAAAGGAAAATACTGAATGAATTCAAGAAACAATGGCAACAGGAACATAATGCGTGGTTATAAGAATCATAAATGATAGACTTTGTTGATTAAAGAGCTTTTGACAAGCATGGGGCTACTAAAACATTTATAAACTTATCATAATATCTTAAACATTTATTTTTTTACAATTTTAAATGATTTTTTTTTCAGATAAAAGACTTGAAACCAGATACAAGGTACATATTCACTGTGAGATCAGAGAATGCCTACGGCCTGTCAGTGCCCAGCAACACCTCAGACATCCTTAAGACCCTCGGTGACGGACCGCGAGGTGTCACTCAAGCCCAGCTAGAGGAGGCCAGGCTGCGACTCAGCACGAGGGTCATGACCCTCATGGAACTGAGTCCTGTCTCGTCTACGACTGTCAGGGTCACCTGGGAGGTATGCCATAGAAGAGAAAATTCTTACTAAATTTATATTTAATCATCTCTGATATGTTATTAAAACTTATATATTGACAATATTTAGATTGTGGTACCTGGTTTCTATCCTTCCAAGTGTTCCAAGTGAGTTAATGTCTCGGTTGTACCTGTTGGGGATTCCATGAATCAGGGTGTGTGTGGGAGGTCCATAATAATCAGCAAAACTTTCTTTATTGATTATTTTAAATACTGTCAAAAATTATTTACTACCCGGTTTCAAAATTATTGATTATATTTTTAATTAAAATTACAACATGAAATATCTTCACAATAGCTAAATTATTAACTAGGACAATCGGCTGGAATTAAACGCTTCCTTTGTTACCTCTCAAAATTTCCAAATTATCTTCACTTTTTTGTATGCCTCCATTTCCTTAAGCATGAGAAAAATATCATGACAATAAATCTCAAAAATCTACCATGTGATGACTTAAGAAAACTCAAGTCAAAGAAAAAATTGTCGGATACTTCCTGTTACAAATATCTTAATAAACACTCATAGAGTATAATTATGGGTGTAGTTGTTTCTCATTCGCGGAGTCTAGTTAGCACACTGATTTCTTACTGAGGAGACCTGCGTTCATTGGCTCCATTTAGGATTTTTTCTTTGGTGGATGGGTCTTGTTGGGGTTGACTCACCGACGAGAGAATAAATGAGTAGCTACTTCAATAAATAAACAGCAAATCTGGTTAAGAAAACTGAAATCAAGGTCGAGAGGTAATTACAATAGTATCTCGGTGCCCTCTATCTGTCCATGGACTGACTTATTTTATTTTTATTTTTTTTAAATATTGGAAAAATGATTGGGTAATTTTTGCCACCACAAATACTAAATAGAAATACATACATACAGACAAATACTAGTACTGTATACCTGTTTGATAGTAGTCTCCCTTTAGGCTCTGCAATTAATTGATTAACATTTCTCTTAAACCTTCACAGATTCTGTCTGCAGAGGAGTACATTGAAGGTGTGTACATAAGGTTTCGAGAGGTATCAGGCGGCTGGCACAAATACAGTCTCGTCACTGTCATGGCTGCTGGAGCGACCCACTACACCGTATCTTCGCTGAGGAAGTTCACTAAGTACGAGTTCTTCCTCACTCCGTTCTTCAAATCTGTCGAAGGGCAACCATCCAACTCCAAATACGTCCAAACATTAGAAGATGGTAGGCAATGAAATTTGAGCTTGATGTTTAATCTTTTATTAACAAATTCGCTAAATAAGAAGAAAGATTTTTAATCGGACTTGCATGAACATAGGGTAATGGCTCTCTTCGTCTGAAACATTGATGTAACTGCAAATAATGTAATCTTACAAGAGAGACAAATAATTCTTCTTCTCCAGGATGGTTATTATTTAGTGCTAATTCAACGACACTGCTACCCTCTTGCAAGCCAGAGGCATTAAGACATTGTTTCTGTCAATAAATTAAGTTTTTCTTACAATTGGGAAATATTTATCTGATTTCTTTGAATTCGCTGTTCTATTTGATGAGCAAGGTGTAGCTGATAATTTACAAAATTTTGACCTTTTTTATTTAATTTTGAAAATTTTTATTTAAGGGGAGATTTTGACCTTGATTCATCTTCTTCTCTTCTTAAACTGAACTACTTTACTTTGAATCATCTGAATCATATTTAGCAGAAACAGAGGGTTCATATCACAATTTGCTTTGTAAACTTATAAATACTGTTAAACGGTCTCAAGAGTAATAGGATGCTAATTTATATTATTGATGAAGGCGCATTTATATTCTTTAATTGAAAATGTATGGTATCATAGCAATAATGAAATCTCGTTCCTCAGCTCCGTCAGCGGCCCCCCTTGGTCTTTCTGCAGAAATTATGAACTTAACGACCGCAATGTTGAGGTGGTCAGCACCTCCCATGCAACACCATAATGGTGTCATCACTGGATACAAGGTAAATCATATTGGTCCAGATTAATAAATATTGTAAAGTTTATTTTATTTATTTTCTATGAGTCTTCGAAATCATATAATCAATCAGCTCATAAAAATTATTTGATTTTATAATTTAAAATGATATCGTATTGATTTGTTAACCAAAGAAAGAAGGCAGTTTTGTCTTTTTTCAATAATTATTAAAATAGTGGGATCAATACCACATATTTTTCTTACCATACCAAACTATCGAATATGAAAAAGTGAGTTTTTTATACACTGCTCCTACTTGGAACACGCCTGGTGGCAACTCGTCGAATATGTTGTTCAGGAGCA
Source organism: Acanthosoma haemorrhoidale (assembly GCA_930367205.1). Lineage (NCBI taxonomy): Eukaryota > Metazoa > Arthropoda > Insecta > Hemiptera > Acanthosomatidae > Acanthosoma > Acanthosoma haemorrhoidale. The sequence goes on along the minus strand of OV884013.1, from coordinate 114,567,341 downwards.
GTAAGAACTATAAAAGTGTTTTTTTTACTCTCTTGAAAGTTAGGCATTTTCATTTTCTATAGTTTGACATGTTGGGACAATATAATGATTATTGGCATTGAATTGTTAAATTGATGACAACAAACCAAACATTACAGGTCGTGGTAAGAAGCAACTTGACACTCCATGAAATGGTCCGCAACACATCGACGACGAACCTTCTCCTGAACAAGCTAAACCCTAAATCGGGCTACACTGTTGTTGTAGCCGCCATTACGAGGATCGGATCTGGCCCTTTTTCGAGAGAGTTAGTTCTATCTACAGCAGCAACCAGGTTAACAATCTTTCAATCCGCAAAATTATTATATAGCCATCTATTGTCATTTCTTGTTTGACAAGAGTTAATACTCTTGTCTACTCTAATTTTGATATTTTATTGTGGTTGGGCTGGATGTGGAATTGTATCGTAATTAGGATTTATATTTATCAATAAAATTCTACTCCACGCACTTTATTCTAATCAATAAGTGCTTCAAGCCTCTAGAGAATTGTGTTCATAATTATTTTAAAAAAATTAAAATTATACAAAAAAAAAAACAGCCAAATGTGATAAAATAAATTTATTTAAAAATACATTTTTGAATAGAGTAATAAATCTTTAATACCTATAGTTGAGAGTCCGATCTGCGGTTAAATTGGAAAATATATATCAGCAGACATCAGGTTGTGTATGAATGTCATGAGATGAAGTCTATTCTACAAACTGCTAAACTACATCTAGTAAAATTAGGTTAGCTGGTCTCTAAGTGGTTATTACTGATAGCATTTTAATTTACATAAATTTTTATTTAGCACATGCAATCTCTTCATCCTTGCGATAAACTTTTGTTACAGTCGAGCGAGACAGGGACACACATTGCTGCTTGTCCTGTCGGCAGCTTGTGCTCTAGTCATTGGTCTATCTTGCACTGCCGCTCTCTACATGCGGAGGCGAGGCCTTTCGAAGGAGTTGGGGCATCTGTCAGGTGAGTCATATCTTAGTTTGGTCTGTCTGTTACATGTTACATCTTGAAAACAAATAACAAGTTGCTTAAAATTGTAGCAGAATTACTGCTTAATATACAAGCACCAATATTACATAGTATGCAGTCAATAGTTGATTAGAATTGTGTTTTTTTCTTATTAACTCTTCAATGGGTAAAGCTATGGTGTTAATTTGTATATAATTTTAAAATGAATGAATCCTCCGATATTTTTTTTTGCTTACACTATCATGGCAGCAGATGCTGTTTAAAAGTCGGAAGTTATCTTATCTTTGATATTTCAGATTAAAATATCTTGACTACTACAGCGATTAGAAATTTAGTATAAGCAATAGAAATACTCGGAATATCTTCTTTTTTTAGAACAATACATCAATAAACTCCATAGCTTTACATGTTGAAGGATTGCAACAAAGACAAAAATTAAAAACTGATACTTTCATTGGTTTTGAATGTCAGAAGGAATTCAAAATTGTGAAATCTCAATATTATAGAAATTTTTATAAGAATATCTATGGTAAAAACTGATTTAAAAAAAAAATTAATTTTTGAATGACATTTCATTTTTAAAAATATTTTATCTATTAGTGAGTGGTAATGAAGTGTCATTGCTGCACTCTAATGGCAAAGAGACCCTGTGGATCGAGAGAGGGGGCTGGGGAAAGGAACCGCTCGCTGACTACGCAGAAGTAGACACTCGAGGCTTGTCAACGTTTGCTTCAAGGAAGGATCAACCGACACCATACGCCACGACGACGCTTCTCAACAGGAGGCCTCATCAGGTAAGCTTTAGATCAGTGTCGATATCTAACAGTGGTATTTTAATTTTTTTAACTGATATAATTTAGTGATATTAAAGGTGCAGTTGGATTTTAAAAATATTATAATGAAAATGTGAACCTAGCAATGTTTTCAACCTTGGTTTAAAAAAAGAAGAGGTTTCATGGTTTTGCCAATGGTTTGAACCATTTTTTTGAAAAGTAATGTGACCATGTAGCCTTTGAAAGTAATTAATTCATGCTCAGATATTAGTTAGCTATTGAGAAAACAGCTTTCAATGGTGAATGGAAATGTGAAAAGATAAAAATTTTTAAAAGACAGTTGACAGTTTTTTTTAAATTAAAGTCTAAGAAGTCTGTTGCTTAAGATTCGGCTTGAAAAAGAACATGGCTCCTGATAAATGAGTTGCTTTCCCAGTAATCAAATACATAAATTAATTAGACTACTTTTTAAAAAAATATGAAAAGAAAACCTGAGATTAAATATAAATATATTATATTAAGTTATATATAGAGAGATTAAATATAAAAAGTTTGCTATTTTAATTTTGTAAAAACATATTTTGTTAAATAATGTTATTCATTTGAATATTTGTCCCTCATTTTGTTTATATTTTAAAGCATATAATTTCTCTAAAATATTATTTATATTACTATTAGTTGTTCTGGATGATATCTATGTGTATTAAATATCACTAATTAGTTATGTGAATAGATTATAAAAGTTTACGAGATCTGTAATTATCTTCTTTTACTTACCAGAAATATAAAAAAATTCTGAACGATATAAAACATGTAAAAGGAATAGGTTTGCGCTATGTTGACATAATTAATAAGTTCAAATTTTTTATTTATTTTCATTTTTATAATAATAGCTGACAAGTAGACAGACCAGATTGTACACATGAAATAGTACAATGGGTACAACCATCACAAAAAAATAGTTTTATATACTGACAATTATTTGTTGATCTTTGGGTAAATTTACTAAACACATGTGAGTACGAATGTTTGTTTTTTTAAATCATTGGTTTACTATAAAAAATGGATTTTACCAATTTTTATTGTATTAGTGTTTTTCTTCTGATTGTGTAGGGACTGCTTAATGATGGTCTGAGTGAGTCCGAAACTTCACAACGATTATATGAATTTATAATAAAAAATGATTAAGAAGGATATTGTGCACAATTTGCAATATTTAATTATTTATATTATTAATCATTTTTGTATAATCTGCAGGAGTTGATGCCTCTTTCTGAAACTAAAATTGAAGAAGCAGACGAAACAAATCAACAGATGAGCTCCATCGATTCCGGAATGTACTACAGTAAGTAATAATTATAAAACATATCGGTTTACATAATACATTTATATTTTGTTTATAATAATTCTATTGTATTTAATCTGTTTAGGTGAAGAGGTGAAACCAACTCCGAAACAAATGGCAAATCAAAACAAATTCAACTCGGCCGGCAACGTGACTAATTGGGCAGAGTTCTTGCCTCCACCACCAGACCATCCTCCTCCACACCACAGGGCTCGTTCTATCAATCAGGTAACGGACCCAACAATTTCATATCTTGAATGAAGTATTATTTTTCTTATCAGATAATTATTTTATCTTATATAATCAACTAGGATTGTAAAATTTATTTTAGTGTTATATATGTACTCTTAGAATGAATACCTATCTCTTAATCCATGACTCCATCTTGTGAACCTGTCTTTCTGAACCAATGAATGGGTTTCCCACCCGATATTGAGTTGGGTTCAAATTTTAAAGAAAAATTGTTTCTCTAACTTATGGTTAATTAGTGAAAAATGTTAATATTTGTTTCTTAATCATCAAATTTCCCCACTTTATGAATGTATTGAAAACTGTACTGAAAATTACTTGTTTCATTTGATTAATGAAAATCAGGGGTACTTATGGTTTAGTGGTGCTTCCTGATAAGAAGATTTTGGGTTCAAATGTGGAGATAAACGTTTTGTTTAAATTTTACATAAATATAAGTTGGTGGCTCCGGATAGTATAGTTGCCTTTCAGTCCTAAATGGGAATACACAAAAGCATAAATAAATAAATAAGCAAATATAAAATTTAGAATAGTTTATATTTACAATGTATTTAGAAAATCTAATACTCAATAATTTATTCTAATACTTACTCTTGGTTTGAGTTTCTCAAGTGCTTTGATTGAACAATTGAAATATTAATAAAATACTGTTTGGTATTTTTATCAAAATATTAATTGCTATAAGGTAAAGTATTCTTATTTTTATTTTATTTGAATTTCTTTTTGTAAGCCAGCCTTTAATATGTCCTCAACCTTGAATTGAAAACCTTGAATCAGAAGAAAAAAAATCAGAACATCTGAAACATAAATTCTAGTCATCACTATTACCTCGGCAGTTTACCTCACACATACCTTTTTCAATAATAATTGTATTAATTGCTTCAATAATAAATTAATACTGTTTGCTTATCTAACAAGTTTTTTATATGTCCATTAGGAAATGTGCGTGAGCCCTCAGGTGACGAGAAGATGCCCCCCTCCCCTGCCCCCGGCGAGGAACTATAGCCCGGCATGGCTGGAGAGCCAGTCGGTCAGCTCTGACTCCAGCAAACACAAACACTTCCCCCCTCCCGCTCAGAAGCCACCTCCTATCCCTCGCTACAACGGTACCAACCAATCGCAGAGCAGCAGCAGTTCCTCCTCATGCCCCTACCACCAGTGCGGCAGGAAGGCCAATATTGACGAAAACGCTAGCCTTCTCTACAAGCAGCCCATCCCAAAGTAAGTAATTTAAAAATATTGTTACATCTTATGCGCACTAAATTGTATTTATTAATGATATATTATAACAATTCTTACCCCTGATTTCTGGCCAGGCACTCTTTCCAGCTGCAAAGTTAATATGTAATCTCTTAAACTGGCCTCGAATAACTTCTGTAAAATCTCCTGAGCATTGATCTTTAAAAGGTGACTTCAAAATGGTCTATTTATAGTTGTCAAGAATTGCTTGGTTTTTAAAAATGGCAGTTTTGAAGAGAAAGTCAATCATTTATAATGTCTCAAAAATTCTTTTCGAAATGGAGTTCTTTTGTGTCGTCGACAGTCTGGCACCATCGTATGCACAAAGATATATCACCACCTGCAATTTTTTGCAAGTGTTGTTAACGAAAACATATCATCGACCAGGACTGAAAGGTTTAATATAAAATGCACATTAAAACATTTTTTAATCCATTAAAAAGCAAATAAATTCTCAGAAAGTTTAAATAGAATACATCGTAGTCTCCTCTGAAATATTCTATCTTTAGAAATATGTATAAGTAATAATATTAATGAGAGATTAGATATTGACTGAGGATTAACAGATGAGGAGGATCCAGCTGTCACTATCTTGTTTCTTTAGCTAATGATCATTACAGCAATGGGATTACAGTTAGTAATTATCAATATACATAACAATAATATTTAAATTATTGATTTGCTAATAATTAATCTGAATCCATTAAAAGCAGTCTTAACTTCGATAAATTACAATCTTTTAGTTGTGGTTTTTGGTTCTTATACCTGTTCTAGTCGGGTTAAACATGGAATTTTTGCATCATACTATCCTTCAAACTGTCTCATCAATATCCCCCTAAAAACTATATGAACAAATAGATAAAATATATCTCTGAATTTTTGATTCTCATCATCGTACATGGATCATTGACTCAATAGTTTTATTAATATGTTTACAATTTTATATTTGTACATATTTTAGTTATCTGTAATGATGCGATTAGCCTTTAAGCAGCACCATTGAATAAACTATACTACTAAATTTAATTAATAAACAACAGAATGACGGGAACCAGTGTATTTTGAATGAGCGCATAGTTCTTCTTTTTTTAAGTTGGCATCTGTTTTTATTCAGCATATGGTTCTTTTCCATGTAAACGAACCCCATTTCTTAGTTGTAAGAACTACACAATGACAGAATGATGTCGGACACTCCGCTAGCTGTATATAAAAGAGACAAACGTGATTGTAAATTTTTGTCAAAGGTTGGACCTTTAGTTAATTAACTAAGAAATATCAGCTCTTCTTGGATTGATACAATCTTGAGATTTATGTTCCTGTTCACTACAAGAAAACAACTAATTTGAATAACAACCCTTTTTTTTTTTAGACATTGCTACAATTTACAATTTTTATTTAATACAATAAATAATATTTATTCATGGGATCTGAATCCCTCATCTGATATACATATGAATAGCGGAAGGATACACGTGGATAGGACATGTAAGAAATAAATGTGGACCGTACTGTTGACTGGCTAAATTCGAAAATACCTTAAACAGACTGGCAGACACAATTTGAAAAATATTTAGAACGACTTTATGAATGATTCAAATCATGATACTCGCGTTCTATTCTCTATAGATTAGTCCCTCACAGATGTAAATGGCGCTTATGAAATAGAATATTATGCGAGGCAAATATTGCTTGTAAATATCCAACGCTTGAAAGATGTTAATGTTTTCTTGAGCAGATAAAGCGATCACTCTTCGATCCTGGCGCATATAAACGGTATGCTAAAATGATGTTGAATTCGCCACTTACGTTATGTTCAACTTGACAAAAATGCACCAATTAACACTCATGCATACTTCTCCTCTTTGTCAGATTTTTATCTAATGTGGGATTAACCCTGGGCGGCAGAGAACCCTGCTGCCTTATTAGCTTTATACTGTATACTTGAACAACTGCACAAAAATTCTTTCAACCCTGGATTCAAATTAAAATTATATATTTTTAATTAAAAATTACTATCATTGCAAAATATCCTTACACAATATTATACGTATCTGTTTGTTTACAGCGATGAGCATTGTACCCACTCTCATGACAAATGCATCCAGTCAACGTTGATCAACAGAACCTACTGTAAACACGGTAAGTTCACACTGTTAATAAACAACTAATAAAAACTGAACTTTGCGCAACTTCATCCAGGCCAAAATCCTTGATTCTTCTGTGTACCTAGATAATTTTTTTTTTCCTTCAATTCAATGTTCTTCTGTTAATTATACCAAATTCTCAACTTATGCAAATTAAGCACAATTATGATTGAATGTTATTAAATTTAATTCTTCTACGTAGTCTGTTTGCTGATTACTTTCAGTAGTTTTGTCTTAATTAATATGTATAGCATAATCCTTTTATAAGATACTCACTTGAGACAAGTTGGCTTTTATTATAAATTTATCATAGCTAGAAATTTGGTTGTACTTGTTATTTTTAGGGAACTTGAACTCAGAATAAAGATTTGTTTTTATTTTCATTTCATTCTTAATAAAACTTCATACTAGTTCGTTTGAAAATGATTGCTCAAGATAATTCTTTTTTTTAATCATAACTAGTGATCATGTGTGTGTCTTATAAGAGACCCTAAATTGTTTCCTAAGCCGGATTTAACCGATTTCTTCTGTCAACTTCTTTTTAAATTACTTAATTATTAATGCAGTGGAACTTCTCTAAGTAGAGGGTCCCCTTGGAATCTCGGGATATATCTCACTATGTGTTCAACTTCAATTAAATGAATCTTCTGAGAAAAAAAACATCAATTTTTAGTAATAGAGACTTTATTAGGCAGACGGAGGCACAAAAAATAACCTCGTTTCAAAGAACCACAGACGTTGACCAAATTGATATTCAACGAAGTTTTCTTCAATTTGGAATGGGGGAGGTTAAGACTTGTTAAACTTGAGTCTTTAGATCAATCTTTATCACCTCAGAAGACATTGCAGAACACACAAGCTTTAGGGAAGTGGGTTTTATTGTTTATGTCTGTGAGTCAAGGTTCAACAGATCAAAAATGCAACACAAAAAAATAATAAAATTTATTATTATAATTATTGTAATATCAGCCAAAGAAAAAAGGCAGGGATTCAAACCCAGAACTTTCTGATCTCCGGCCATCGTTCCAATTGAATATGAATTGCCATCTCTGTAAAACCGGTAGCTTGGTTAATAACAGCTGGTTTGGATTAGTACGTAGGCAAATAGACTTTTACTTGATATATATAATGCTGTAAAAAGCAAACGAACTCTCTGAAATGGACTACATCGTAATCTTCTTTGAAAGATTTTTGCTGTGGAAATGTTTTCAGAGATGGTTTGGGATTAGCTGAATGTTATATTTCATTAGGTAACATGTCACTGACTTGTTTTCTTTGGCTGATAATTATTTTGAATTAAAATGTGCTTATAATACGTTTTAAACTTAATAGAGTGTTTATCGTCATTTTCAGATGATTACAGTGGACCTTGCTACGAGGATTGCAGTGCCAGCGATACAGGCTGTTCCTGCAGTGAATCCTCTTGTCTCTACTCTGAAGCAAACCATTCCGAAATATGCGCCAATTAACTCCCCCCCGCCCAAGTTCCTCGTCGATTGGAGGAGCAGTGTTACCTTTGCCAATTACTGAAATATTTACCTGACCGTTGCGATCAAGGATGTTTTTTTTATTGATATTGGCCTCTCGTCAAATGGGCCTGATTCGGAATCAGACATTGAAGCGCAAAACATGAGCTGTGATGTAGAGTATAATTTTATTGTTTACCAGTGAGAGGTCCTGTCTCATTTTTTCTTTTTTTTTTAAATCAACTGACGTTACTAATGAGTAGGCTGTATAATACAAACATTGTCGAGTCATTATTTGAGGGTCGATTATTGTACATACTTGCACTAGGTGCAATCAGTCCATGACATTATTGTTGTCAAACGTGAAGTTACTAAGTCCATCTGTAGAAATTGCTGTGTTCGTGTACAGACTTTTGTAATATATTGTGTAAACTAGCTCTTAAATACAATGTATAAAAAATAAAAACCCCAAAACAATATACTTCTGAATTCCTATTTTAACTATTCACAATGCTTTTTCAAATTTATTAAATAAATAGAAATACTCATTGATTTAAGTTTAAATAAAGAAAAACCACATTGCCTGTTGCATCAGTACCATTTTGATTTTAGCATTAGAACATGGGCAGTCACTGTTGTAAAAGTGTATGTAGAATTTAGAATTTAGTGCCGACTAGATACTTTAAAGCCCCAAAGTTTGGGTTTTGTTTAAAAATGTTTCCCTACGGGTACACTTCCATTATCACCGACCGAATGTTCAGGAAAGGTTATTTATTTTTTATCTTTCAAAGGGGATAATTACAACTTTCTCTAACAGGTAGTCCGGTATAATGGGAAAGTGCCAAGAATAAATGTTTAACTGATAGCTGCGACATTCCTTTAGTTTAATGACTCCTTAATATGTTTTAAACTTGTGAAATTAAACATGTAAATTGTGTTACTATACATACATTTTTCAGTATCTATGAATATTTATTTAAAATTTCTTTTAGATTTTAACAGTTTTTTTATTTCCTTATTGAATATAAAATATGGGTACATAAAAAAGTTAATTTAACTAGAAATATTTTGCATATATCTTTAGACTTAAAGTTCTGGTACAGACTTTAAACTTGTACAGAAGATACTTCATAAACTGAAAAAAATATGTTGTTTTCTTTCTCAAACATATCAAGATCTTTATTATCAAAGGAATGTTAATTACCATAAATGCTGCACTAATATTTTCCTGATAAGTGAGCATTTCGGAGCAGTAGTCGTAGTTTCTCTTGAGAATTGTAATTAGTGCCATTGTATTTAGTTTGTGATTATTTATAAATATATTGTTAAAATATTTATTTAATGCTGCTAGTTGAAATAATTATTAAGTATTAAAATGAAAAAAAAAAATCATTGAAGAAGTGACAGATGGATACTTTACTATAAACTTTTGTTAATATAGACTGATAATTTATATATGACTTGTATTATTTCTATGTAAATATGTACAAAGTGCTTATGTGTGAACATTTTATAAATATTGAATACAGAATTTTATATACATTGTCATATAATTTTAGAATTATATAAATATTGAACAAAGTCTCTATTTATTTTTCAAATTGTGATTCTCTCATTAATAATGTTTTCTAGAACCTAAGATGGCAAAATAAATAATCAAAACTTCATTTGACACATGCTGACCTTTTTTTTCTCCCCCATTCATAGCCCCTTTAAATTTACAGATAATGTATATAATTATATACAATTACAGTGATACTTATGTATAATGTATATAATTATATACAATTACAGTGATACTTTATATAATTATACTATATATAACTATACAGTGATAATTATCTGTAAATTGAAAGGGGCTATGAAGGGGGGAAAAAAAAAAGCAATGCATTAATCACTCAATGTTGACACCTGACAATTTCTATAACTTTTCAGGAGAAGGAAAAAAATTATTTTCATTGGTAATTGTAGTGACAACTTCTTCACCATGAATAAATGGAAGTTTCCCTCTTCTTGGTCCAGAAAATATATGTTACCATGTTTTAATAATAAAAACCTAAAAGCGTCAGTTAAGAGAGGTGGAAACTAGTGCATGAAACAGCTGAAGCCAGGTAGGGCGCACCGTCTGTACAAGGGGCCAGATTTGGGGCTTGTGACAGACTCTCGGCACCCAGTACCTGAAGAACACGGCTCGCTCTCTCTCTCACTCTGCACTGGCGCTTGCTGCTCTACTCGAACCATGACTTTCTTATTCAACTACCTCTGCATCTGTCTTCCTAACCTCGCTATGTTTTAGTCGGGTGTTGTCTGACCCCACACCTTGGTAGTGGGATTCTCTGCCTTCATCTCGCTAAAACTAGCACCTCCTTGGAAGAGACCTCTTCCTCGCGGACGACGGTCACCTGGGCCCTACAAACTTTACTTAGTAGGTGTCCCCCGGTGATATTTAGTCTGCTTCTCTCCGGTTCACACTCGCCTTTGGGATCCGGACGGTTTTCGCCTACCCTTAGATACCGAGTGTGAATTTGTGGTCATTCCAAGACCACATAAACTACCTATAAACCTACCCTATACCTCTTCTTCTGAACATAGTGCTTTGTCGGGCCACACTTTCTATGAGGTTTTGGAGGAAGGGGGTTTTGGGTGTTAATGTATGATAATTATTATACATTTAAAAAAGGTACAAGAATTAAAAAGAAGATTTAAAATAATTTATGTTCTTAAATATATACTAAAATATATACAAGGATGCGTTTCATGAAGAAATAACAATGGATTCTTCTGCGCAGGTTTCTTGTGGTGGGTTCTTTGTTTTGCCTGCTCCTGCTCCTGGAGGCCAATCCAGCATAATGTCCTATGAAGTACATAAATCAATATTAGAATATTTATAATTATTGGTGCAAACAATGTTATTTGAACCTGGGAAATTTTGATTTTCCCCTGGAATGCCCCTTTGGAATACATATTAATGTGTTTTTTTTCAAAAATATTTCTCCTGATATAATTAAATTTAATTAATAATAACTACCTGGACATCTAGAGCTAGGATATCAATGTCTATTCCACCGAGCAGTTCCCCAAGGCAAGGTTTTGTCCTTCCAAAATCGCCATGGATGAATTCTTTTATGTAAGTACCAGCCTGAGTGTTCAATTTTATTGTAAATACATCTGCAACACCATGCCATATGTTTGGTAAATAAATTTCTAATAAAACTAATAATTTCTAATAAATTAAATAATACACACATTTTTGTTAATCACCAGAGGTGAAATTGAAAATTTCCAGCTACATAAGTGAAACTTATATTCACCCACCTTTGTCTTCTTGAAGAAGTGTTGTTTCGAGCCAATGAATAACTCGCTCCCTGATCGCGACAGGTCTCCTATGCAGCACCTAACATAAAATTCACGTGTTATAAAATATATGATAAGTAAAAACATCAACCAAAAACATATCAAATATTTTAGTTACCCTAACAGGTGTCGCTTGCTGTAATGTAACAGGAAACTGAGAAGACAAATCTTTTAGGAGGTTGTTGCACTTTTCTCTTTGACTGGGATCGAGGACGAGGCAAAGCGCTCGGTATTCCTTCGTTTTGGATTCTTCACCGGTTTTCAGTATTTCAAGATGAGACCTGTACCATGATTAAGATTTGATAGTTGATAACTTACAGAGATGTGGATAATTACGAATCAACAGAAATAAGGATAGAAGTGAACTCACTTGTCAATGAACTGCAGGTCCCTGACATACACCTGGCCATTGGCTTCTTTGTTGATATCCTCTTCGATCTTCCTTATCTCTTCAGGTTGCAGTTTTATCCTGTGAGGGTCCACGTGTTCGACGTAGAATGGTCTTCCTTTCCCTAATGTGCGGACATCTACGTCTTCTCTGCCCGACGCAGCAAACCGTGTGTCTAAAAAATGTTTATAAACCTTGTAAAATCATTCATAATGAAATTTTTTTTGTTATTATTCACCTTTAGGCTATTTAAGTACCCACAGGAATAATTAATTGTCTAGTAATAAAACGAATCCTATCCAAGTGCTTAATGAGGTTGAGATTGCTTAACTATATTTGTCGCTATGACCTATTTGATTATTCGACTAAATCCTCTTGTCTTTACGTTGAGACTAAGTGAAGTCCTTTGAAGAAGAATGTTTGGCAAACATATTGTTGCAAATATGCTCTAAAAAAATCAACTTAATTATATTAATTTAAAAAACATAGAAAAATTAAAGAGCATAACAGATAGTTAAACATGCAGAACAAGATAAGAATGAAAACATTGTATTTAAAATATAATCGCAAAGATAATGATATGAGTTACACTAAACTGAGTGTGAACCTTAATGTTTAATGCCAACTCCCATTTTTAAATTAAACATAAGACGGTTTTTTCATCAGCTTGTTACATTTAAAAATTAAATTAAGCATTATAATTTGAAAGTAATTAAATGAAGAATGTTTTATGAAGTTAGATCATTTGCTAATATAAATATAAATGTAAGTGACAAGTTTTTAGGAAAATTGTTTTTTTTTTTGTTTTTTTTTACTTTTAAAACTATTAAAATGCAATCAGCATTTTATGTTGCTTACATTATGAAGTTAGAACATTGCCTCATGGAAAATTGTATGATCTTTCCAATGGTGTGGTGTGACGGGATCATAAAATGTTGAAAAATTTCCAAAATTAGACCCTAATCTACAGTTGTTTGTTGAGGTTTTTGTTGCAAACGAAGGGGTAAGTAGTAGTGAGTAATGAGTAAATTCACCAGAACTAACATCTCGGCCAATCCTAAAGGAAAAGGCAGTAAGTTCAAAAAGGTTCAGGGTAATCATCAAATTTATCTCAAAAAATTATTCAATAAATTCTGAATTTTAAAAGGAAAGGGGTATTCTGAAACACTTGCAAATATGCTGATTAACTTTTGGCTAAATAAAATAACATGAAGTATACAAATACATTAAAGACTTTAAGGAAAACAATTTTTTTAAATATATTTAAAAAAAAAAAAGCAGAAACCAGTAGTTAAAATTACCTGAACATGGTTTTCATATCTATTTAGGATTTTTATGATTTTACATGACTGAGATGGATAAACAAATAAAATGAAGTATTTTTGGCCAAAAGTACCAAGTATTTTTTTATTATCATTTAGGTAACTGAAACGGAGACTGAACTTATATGGTTCATGATATTGTCCGTTCACTTCATTTATATTTGGTGATTCCTGATTTTCGGCAAGTTACAAACAATGAAGTTAAAATAATAAAAAAAAAACATATATACGAGTGAAATTCAATTACATATGTTCATTTATTAGTTTGCTAAATTTTCACACTCAATACAAATTTTTTACTAATTTAAATATGTAAAAAATTAGCTAGTGAATAATATGCTCCTCTTATAAATGTGTTTTTTTTTGTACCCTTCTCGTTTTAAACTTCAAAATCTATTTATCAGTAATTCACAGTTATCTTGGGGCATGTATTACTGTGAATTACTCCACTCTATTTAAAATAATATTACTTAGTTTACAACTTATATATTTTTTTTTTTGAATTGATATAAAGGGGTGGAAATAGTGAGGCAACCAGTACAGCCTATATGTAGAGTAGAAATTACAGAATGGCCCAGTAGAATAAAAAAAGCTACAGGCAACTCACCTTGAGACTTGATAATAAATTTCATCGGTCCTGATATGAGCTCTTCGACTGAACCTTCAAGCTTTCTTTCTCCTTTTATCAGCCAAGGTGTTTGAGGTAGAACACGGGACAGTTTGTTATATCTACCTAAAGGGCATCAACGGTTAATTCAACTTTAATAATAGATAATGTGAATTATTAACAATAAAAGTGCCTAATTATTACTATCATCAAAATACTTGTCGTTTAACAATAACAGTTTTTAGATAGTTTATGTTAATTTTATGTCAGTTATTTTAATTTAATTAATTTATGTCTGTCTGTTCAATTTCAAGTCATCTGTTCAAACTAAGGAAATGAAATTGCACATGAAATGTTTAAGTCTGTATCTGAGGACATAAAAAATGTGGCTAACTCCATATGATATGATTAAGTGTTAATAATTAATTAACTGCTATGTAAAAAAAAGTAAATAGTTTTCTATCACATTGAGTCAAATCAATTAATAAAATTTAATATGTGTTCCAAGTTAAGTGGGATATAATTACAAATAGTCATTAAAATCGTTTTCACATCCGTGTAATTGTGTGTTATATCACAATAGCTCGTTTTTTTTGTTTTCAATTCGTAGATATAGTTGTAACGTGTCAGAACTGACTTGTAGTCATAACACGATAAATACATTTTAAAAAGGGATCATTTAAGTATGTATTATCCCAGATATATAAAAAATCCTCATAATCAACGTTTAATTACCACCAATATAAATAGAGCTATGCAGTGTCGTCAATCCATCATAAAAAATAGAACAGTCCGGTATGCCAGGTGGAACTGAATAAAAAGTAGAAAATTTTTCAGCATCGATCAATTTTAAGCACGTCTCAACACTCTTCCGAGAGAAGATGTCAAAACTCCCTTGATTTTTACGATTCTTTTTTCTACTGAATTTGTCAGGAAACATTACAAATCTGAAATCGACAAAAATAATGTTAATTAAATCACTGATTAATCTCAAAATTGCTTTAGCTGTATACACAGTAATATACAATAAATGTTTTTATTATCATTCATACATTTTTTGAAACCAGAAAGCTTTAATTTCACCCCTGAGTCTGTCATTGCAAGTCCCTTGTTCAACCCAGACAAATGATATTTTGCATGGTTGTTTCATTTGATGAACCATAAAATGTAAAATACTGCCAATAATCAAACCGAAAACTTGTCGATCAAGTGGGTTGAAAATGGTGAGGCATCATTATCTAAAATATAAACTACGAAAAACCATATGTACGGTAAAAATTATATCAGTGATATTTTATTAAAATAATACTTACAAGGAAGAACATTCTTTGTTTTCGTCAGCATACATCAGAGTTAAATTGATAGTCAAATCAGATGATGGAATATAACTTTTATGAATGGCCTCGTCGATCAATGGGGTGAATATCCATTTCCACACATCCTTTACTCCAACGGTAACAACTCCTAACGAAAAGTGAAAATTGGTGAACCTAGGGAATTTAGATTGAAGATGTAGAAACATTGCATGAGCTCTTAACTGAAAGCTGACAGGCAGCGTGAGAGCAATGTTATATGTATCACAATCGTAATCTGCCTCTTTCAATCCTTTTAAAACCTGTAGTACAAATGTTGTTAAAAATACAAACTCCATAGAAATAAGTTAAAAACAAATAATTGCGAAATATTATTACATTTTCCATGATAACTTCACAGTATGGTTTTTGAGTCAAGCCTATGCATGATATGCAGGGATTCCGTTTCGGAATCTTGTGTCCATTGCATGTGGTATCAGTCTCAATGATTTTCCTCTGAAAAAAAGTAATGTTGGGATACATAAGCTATGGACCATGGTTAAAGTACATTGAACAAACAATGGGAAGCACTGTACTTTTGCAATCGTTTCATCGGGATTTAGGAAAGAACTGGGACTTTTTTCACCAATAAACCTAAAAGAGCACAATTTACAGCAGCCTATGTCTTGCAAATAGTGGTAAACCAAGTCGAAATTCGTCTCCTCGGGCTTTTCAGTTTCATTCGAAGAAGACATGTCCTTAGAGGAATGTGCAACAGGAATCAATTCAAAGGCTGGCGGACGGACGGGAAACCACCTTTAGAACCTTCCTATTTTGACAGTTGAATCTCCAAAAGACCAAAGAGGATCCAACAGCGAGCCAATAAAGAAAATGTACAACAAATTTATTTAATCAATAAAGTGTTTCAAAAACGACCGTTGGCCAATTTCTTCTACCCATTCATTTTGTTCCAATTTTGCGGATCTCCACGGGTGCGGAAGATTGGACTAGTTTGAAAAAGGTAGTCAACCTCTTTTTTTCTGGTTTTCAGTGGAAGGACAATCACTGTACTGTCACTAGACATGAACCCAGAACTTTCTTATCAACAAGTGGTTTTGATTTTCAGTTATCCGTCAATTGGCTTTGGATTCATGTGACTTTCTAAACATATGTTATAGATAATTAGTGGATCAAAACATGTTGTCTTTACTAACCGCTAGAATCGGTTTCGACAAGGTCCATAACCTCTGCAGAGACAAGCTTGATTAAATGTCATTGCATCGAGTTTGAATATTCAACTTTTTAACACATGTTATCCATTACCTTTAAGTCAAAATTACACTCGTCAGTTACAATTATATACAACCATTAGCACTTCTGGGACAAAATATTGTAAATTGACGCCCATTTAAATGCCAGTGAACGAAAAGATTGAAGGTAAGTAAATAAATATTGTAATTACGTCCAGATCTGGGTATTTATCTTTGTAATGTGTGGTTATTACTATTCACAAAAAACTGCCGTTATTCCTGACCACTTTCAAGGTAGTTTAGGTACTCTTTTACCAACCCGCATTTGCGGGTTGAGATGACGAGAAGCTAATCTATAAACGTGGCTTTTTACAGTGTCCGATGATAAACAAAACAGCTTCTTAGTAAAATTCAAAAGGTCATTGCGTATCGGTAAAAAATGTAAAGAGAAAGATCCGGGCACTTCGTCACTAGCAGGTGATTCAACTGCATAACTATCAATGTAGATAGGTAACGCTACTCGTGTGTTTTGTGCCACGGATGAACTGCAACAAATGGTATACTCTGTAGTGTTAACTGTCGCGCTTTAGAACTAAGAAAATAACCAAGTTGTTTTTTTGTAATGGATGTTTACTCTTTTCTATAGGGTGTCTCAGAATTAACGCAAGATTTCATTTAAATAGAAAACATAGTTTTTAGTGTTTTTGTTGTTATTCTTTTATTGAATTATAAATTAAATAGGATGGGGTTATTTATGGAATAACACATCGGGCAAATGGCCTCCATGACTTTGCTGGCACATACGCACTCTTTTGTCGAAATTTTCCATGACCATTTGGCATAAATGTGATTGAATTTTGTTGATGCAGCGTTGAATTTCCTCTTTTAATGCACGAGTGGATGTGGGCTTGTTGACATACACCTTTGACTTCAACTAACCCCATAAAAAGAAATCTAAAGGTGTTAAAAAATCACACGATCTAGGGGACCAATTCTGATCACCGAAACGAGAGAGTACACGACCTGGAAATGTCTCATGCGGTATTTGAATTGTTTCGTGGACTGTATGGCATGTGGCACCATCTTGTTGAAACCACATATTGGCCACATCAATATCATCCAATTTCGGCACAAAGAACTGTATTATCATGTCGCGATATCGAGCACCAGTAACAGTCACTGCTTGACCAGCCTCATTTGACACTCTCGCGCACTGCTTCGATATTGACATTTGAACGGCTTGTTTTTGGACGACCAGTGTGTTTAGTGTCTCCAACTGATCCAGTCTCCCTAAATTTTTCAATTAATCTCTTCACAGTTGATGAAGTCAAAACACTATTCCGACCATATTTTGTATGAAATTTTCGAACTGGGGCCGCCGAACTTTCGTTATTTTTGAGATAATGTTCAACAATAAAGACACGTTGTTGGATCGTGTAACGCTCCATTTTTACTAACCCTAAACTGTCAGCTTTCAAATTGTTGTTTTTTTACTTTACTGCACAAATGCCGGCAAATTCAAATCTTGCGTTAATTCTTAGACACCCATTATTAAGCATTCATTAAATATATATAAATCTTTCAGTAAGGTAAACTTAGAATATTAATAACATTTTTTCAAGATGACGGCCAAAAATAAGCACTTTTGCGCGACAGCAGCGTATATTTTTAGTTTGTTGATTAGGAGCGTGTTGCCTAGCATTTACATCAAGAATGATTTTTGTCGCAATCAGTTCCACCTCTAACGCTATTTACAGTAGTTTAGGAAACAGCAGTTCATCCCGCAGATAAAACGCACGAGCTGTTGGCGACAGAGTTGAGTATTAACTTATTGACATGGATCAGGGCATTCGCAGACAAACCAACAGTCCAGCCTGAAATATGTGAGCCTAATACCAGCTCATAGGATGAAGAAGAAGGCAAAGGACACTGACCAGGGAGGAGAGAAGGTGTCCGAAGAGGGGGAAGGCTCGGGATTAGTGAATGTGGTGGACGAAGAAGAATTACCGACGTTTTCGGGGGGCCAGGAATCGAAGGAGAGAAGTCTCCCCGATGTTGGTAAAACAGAAATTTTAATTTTGTTCTTAGGAAATTTAAGATTAGTCTATAGAGCAGAGCTATGGTTTTCTTACAAAATAGACCAATTGCCATGGCAAAAGATATTAAAATTGCGAACAACTTTTTATGGTTATTGAGTCGTCTACATCCAGTTTCAAAATACTTCCTAGACCCTTCAAAATAAACATAAAATCTTCAAATTTTGCAGAGCACGCCCTTAGGGCCAATAAAGATCAAGTTCGTGTTTCAGTCAGACCAGGTCACGCTGTTATCACCTATGGCACTACCAACTCATTTTTTTTTTATTAAATCGGCCTTAAGAGTTTTTGTTCTGTATGTATCTTTAATATTTTGTCAAGAAAACAATTTCTCTCAAATAAAAAAATCATTTATTAATTTGTGTCTATTTTTCCGGTCCAGGTCTTAGACCTCCTATTGACATCAATAAAGTATTTTGATCTTAGTTGGGAGGGAGCATGTCAGGATGACCAAAATGAATTTGATGAAAATAATTTGCTTAAATACTCAACGCCTAATGTCCGGGAAAAAATTATTGTGGATAACTATTAATTACATAATCATAATTTTCAGGGAACATCGATGTGACTAATAAGAAATCTGAAAGTGGCACTGACCAGGAGACTGAGGTAAGTTCCTGCTAAAAATTGTTTTTCGATATTTTGACTCGTACTTTCAAAGGCCTAGTGCATCTTTATTTTAATTTTCCCTTACTTAATTACATACTTACAACGGCACTTCAACCCGTTGCTGAGTCAAGGCCTTCAACATCAGCTTCCGCCAGTTTTGGTAGGTACATAGTAGCTGCTGAAATGTTTACATGAAATCAATAAACATTATTTTAACCAGTGCTTAGAACTTTACTTTATATGCGCTTGTTATTTTTTTTCGGGAAAAACGGGTCACTAGCCAAAACCACTCAACCCATTACTTACTTCCACAGAGCTCACTAATAGTTGGTTTGGAAGAGACCAAGGAGAAGGCTACCTCCACCTTAGGTGTCACTCTGAGTGGCCGGGTATAGAGCCTTAGCAGACAGATTAAGATAGCCAGGAAGGTGGGAATGGAAGTTCTGGTAGCGGCAGTTGGTTAGATCTTGAATGAATGGGATCTTCAGATCAGCGTGGAGGGTACGGTTCGTGATATACAAGGGAACATTGGATAGTTTGTGGAGGATGCGGGATTGCAGGGATTGGATGCGAAGAGTATTGGAGGACTTGACACTACCCCAGACTTCCGTAGGATCAGGTAGGTAGGAGTATCCTTGTGTATATTAGTTACTGCACATACGGGAATAAAAGTTTCTGGTAGCGGAAGGTGGCTAGCTTTCGAATGAATGGGATGTTAATATCGGCGTGGAGGGTACAGTTGGTGATATAGAAGGGAACATTGGATAGTTTGTGGAGGGTGCGGGGTGGAGGACTTGACACTACCCCAGACTTCCGTAGGATCAGGTAGGTAGGAGTATCCTTGTGTATATTAGTTACTGCACATACGGGAATGGAAGTTTCTGGTAGCGGAAGGTGGCTAGCTTTCGAATGAATGGGATGTTAATATCGGCGTGGAGGGTACAGTTGGTGATATAGAAGGGAACATTGGACAGTTTGTGGAGGATTCGGGATTGCAGGGACTGGATGGGAAGTACATAGCAGGGCGTGGCATCAAAGACTTCTATCCCACAGGACCAAGTAGGTTGGAGTATCCTTGTGTAGATCAGTCACTAGTTTTATATTGTTCATCGAAACTCGTAGAAAAGGTGTTGTGCATCACCTGCCACACCATCCCCCCAGCGTAGTTTCGATCTTCCAACTCTTCTTGAGTCGTGACGAATCTCCGTCATTATCTCTTTGGTTATTGCTGCAATCATCCATTCTAGCTACATCCCCCCACCCCCCTAACATAAACTTAATCAGCCCAATTATCTTCTCTTCGACTAGCTCTTGGTTGAAAGCACTTACTCTCGAGGCATTTCTATAATTGGCTTCTTTATATTATGCTGTTGGTGTGTTATAAAGAGTATGCTGTGAGGACACTTGCCAAATTAAAAAAAATTAATTATCAAACTAATGCTAGGTGGTTTTAGTCAAAATCTACTCGAGCGCCACGGGTCAGGCCATCCTGAGCGTACCATGACTCGGCCGGCCCTCCTGTTCTCAATCCATGACTGCTAGTGTGAATCAAGTGTCAGTCACTGCTCCTAATAGTTAAGTACTGCTTCCGTTAGCTTTTTTATTTTACTTTGGGATTTTCCTGTCTGCTACTCCGGTGATATTATCCGTTCCCTGTTCTGTTAGATCTTGATCTGTATTCACAGCCCTTTCAGTTCGGAATAGTGAATGATAGGAACCTCAATAATAGATTCTCTGATGAAATTTTAATTTCTGTGCAGGGCGCGGAAGAACAACGCCGACTGTACAGGGCGATGCACGAGGTGAGGAAGGAACTGATCATGAAAGAGAAACAATTCCACGAAGAAAACTTGGAATTCTACAAACGGCAATTGGAGGCTGAAGATATATTCGGCCACGGATTGCAAGAATAATAACACTTTTTAACAAATACAGACAGCCTTTCTTTTGAATTCGTTACAAAAATATGTTTTATGGCCACCTACGGATACGGCTTGAGAAGCAGAAGAGATATCCAGATGAGACATATCTTTTTGTTGTTTTTTTATAGCAAAGAGAAGTGATAACTGGAAATGGAAAACACAGTCAATTTCCACGTCAATACGTATTCACACCAATTTTTTCCATCCCGGCAAACGATGTTGAAAAAGGCGTTAGTATATGTGTTTCCAAGGCTGGAAACTCTGACATTTACGACGCACTGAAGTGAAAAGATGTTTCTTGTTCCTTAATGCGTTTTCAGTTTAAAGCTATTGCGCGTTCTGCGTCACGCTACACTCAACACATTTGTCACTCTATCTCCTCATAATACTTTTTAATTTATTTATTGACAATTTGCACTCGGAAATACGTCAAGAAAGTCTGCTGTAAATATATAGACGGTATTTTAATAACTTCAAAAGACTGTTATAGGAAGTTGTTATAGATCGATAAACGAAATGAAACCGGCTTACACTAGTTTGCCAACTGTTTCCTACGGTACTAATCATACTAATTCGATACTTATTTAGCTTTGGTATTTAATTTCGTAATAATATTTAGTTATAAGAAGATATGTCAGGATATATCCAAGACAATGAAGGGCGGAAGGATCGGGAAGGGCATAGGAGAAGAGAGTGCTTTGGGGAGATTAGATATTGACTACGAAGGCCAGAGTCTACGCAGAATTTCATTTCAGAAGTAGAATACCACTTCGGAGATCAGAAAGCTCCCGGCTGAAATTCTACGCGACTGTCAAATTATTTTCTCTTTGGCTAATATAAACATTAGTTCCCAAACGAGTGTTCAAAGTTGAATTATTCATAATTGGGTTGAATGAATTGTGCCATTATTAAAAATGAAGTTTGCAAGAAACGCGTTGAAAGCAAGGACTCCGATGAATAGTGACTCCGTCCTTCGGCCATGTTTACTGCAGCCACGCGTTCCCCTTGTGCGTTATTTATCGCTTTCAACAGGGACTCCACTACCCTTGTGTATTTCTTTTAATTTTTTTTTATAGCTGAATAAGTGAAAAGTTGGCTTATTCGAGAGAGGAAATTGGCCTGCTTTAAAGCCGAGCTGTAGTATCAAATACCTATTTTTTTTTTTCTTCATAGCCCCTTTAAATTTACAGATACAATTATAGATCCTCAGGCAAATCTATTTACAAATTATTTTTCTATTTCCTGTAGCGTCACTACATTATATACAGGTTTTGTTATTTTATAAGAATTATATAAGGGAACAAACAAGTATAATGATACACATTATACGTGACTGGACTGAACTGACTAATAAAGGTGATGGGGCTCACCTT
Source organism: Acanthosoma haemorrhoidale (assembly GCA_930367205.1). NCBI lineage: Eukaryota > Metazoa > Arthropoda > Insecta > Hemiptera > Acanthosomatidae > Acanthosoma > Acanthosoma haemorrhoidale. The sequence goes on along the minus strand of OV884013.1, from coordinate 114,544,902 downwards.
TTTGACCAACCTTAAAACTAACTTGCATACTAATTCTTAACCTAATTTTTCCCCGACAGTCTGTTGCCATCAATGCGGGAGGGATGGTGGGATCATGGTGTTAAACACTGGGTTGGTTAGGTGTTGCAACGAGTCAAAAAACTTGATGTGTCTCCGGCGGATGAACTCACCCACCGACGGCACACCAAGCAACGGGTGCAGGTCAGCGTTCAATCATGCAAAACTTAATCGGGGTTGGTCATTATTACACTTATATTAAGCGTAAACGTAGAAAGGTCTTACCGGCTTTCGCAGTTGCTAACTTCACCCAACCTGTCGCTTCGTCTCAAACTGATGATCTATAAACGTGTCCTCCGGCCAGCTCTGCTGTACGGTGCCCCGCTATTTACTCACTTGACTGATAATACAGCCAAATGTCTCCCACATTTCCAGAATGGGATCATGCAAAAGTGGTCCAACGTACCTCTCTCGCGAGGTTAAAGAACGCTGACCTGCACCCGTTGCTTGGTGTGCCGTCGGTGGGTGAGTCCATCCGCCGGAGACACATCAAGTTTTTCGACTCGTTGCAGCACCTGACAAACCCAGTATTTAACACTGTGACCCCACCACCCTTCCCGCATTGATGGCAACGTACTGTCGGGGAAAAATTAGGTTAATAATTAGTAAGTAAGTTAGTTTTAAGTTTGATCAAAAAGGTGAGCCCCATCACCTTTATTAGTCAGTTCAGTCCAGTCACGTATAATGTGTATCATTATACTTGTTTATTCATTATATAATTTTTGTACTGCAGCGACGCTACAGGAAATACAAAAGTAATTTGTAAATAGATTCGCCTGAAGATCTATAATTGTATATAATTATCTGCAAATTTGAAGGGGCTATGAAGAAAAAATAAAACATTATTACACGACTATTAAATCTTCAGTAAAAATTACATTCATACTTTTACCAGCTAATAAAATGTGGTGCCATTTTTCTCAGGCGCCCTGTATATAATAAAACAGGCTTGGATGATTGAGGGATTCCCTTACTCGTTTTAGTAAAAGATCGTCATTGTACACGGGTGAGTATTGTATTGGTATGCCAACTACTAAACACAGTATTTTTATTATTTTATTTCTTAAAAATTTTCACATTAACTAGAAATCAGAAGAGCCTTCTTTTACATCTAAAAGATGTCTAAAAAAATATATTTAAACTGCACTTATGAGTACAAAAAAGACACATAAAAGTTATAGAAACTATAAAACTCCCAAGAAGAACTTAAAGCTTGTTAAAAACTAAAAGATTTTTTTTCAACGGGACCGATCTTGGTTGAATCGAGGAATATGAATCTGTCCATTTTGTTTTCTTTACAAACGATACAGGATCTTTGTCAGGGTCAAAAGTTGTCTCTTTGTCAAGAAACTGCCCTGACTATTCTCACCCCAGTTACAATAATAATTTTTAACAGGCACTCAAAACATTTTATAATTAACTGCTATAAATATCGACTTACATATAGCTCCACAGGCAGTTGGTTGAGCAGCAAAAGTTGGTTAGCGGAAGTGGAAGTTGTACCAACATGACAAAAATAATAAAATAGCGGGTTAATTGTTGTAATTTTTTTTTGTTTCTTAAAACAACTTTATTAAGATAAATTTACAATCTGCCTCATTAGGCAATAAGTAATTACGATCTCATTCATACCATATTTACAATTCATCATTCACTCTCTCAGTCATGCAGTATTTACAATTTCATTCACTCGCTCATTCATACAGTATTTACAATTTTCATTTACTCGCTAATTCATACAGTATTTACAATTTTCATTCACTCGCTCATTCATACAGTATTTACAAACACCCCAGAAACCTCCCTCGCATGCGAAAGAGGAAGCGGAGTCTTGGGAGGTGCAGTGCAATGACTGTGCTAGGGGATTAGGGGTGGTTGGATAGGTTACTATGGAATTTCATGAACTTGGAAGGGATGAGTTGAAGAATGTAGGGTATATTAAGATCGTATTCAAGGGTTTTGTTACTGACGTAATAAGGGGCATTTACTATTGTTCTCAGTACTTTTGATTGAAAGGATTGGATACGCTTGATGTTCTACTATTTGACTGTCCCCCATAGCTGTATTCCGTATGTCCAGATTGGCTTAAGTATAACTTTGTAGATTAGTAATTTATTTTCTATTGAGAGATTCGATGTCCTATGTATTTAGTTACTAAAATAATTTTCACTAAATTTCATTCATTACTTTAGTCTGTATGTTGGTAAATTCCTTACCCGGGAACCATTCTATACACATACATTGTCTTTCATAGCCCATTTAAATTTACAGATAATTGTATATAATTATAGATCCTCAGGTGAATCTATTTACAAATTTCTTTTGTATTTCCTGTAGCAATACTACATTATATACAGGTTCTGTTATTTTATAAAAATTATATAATGAATAAACAAGTATAATGATACACATTATACGTGACTGAACTGAACTGACTAATAAAGGTGATGGGGCTCACCTTGTTGATCAAACTTAAAACTAACTTACGTACTAAATCTTAACCTAATTTTCCCCCGACAGTCTGTTACTATCGATGGGGGAGGGGTGGTGAAGAGTTTTAAACACTGGGTTGGTTAGGTGTTGCAACGAGTCAAAACACTTGTGTCTCCGGCGGATGAACTCACCCACCGACGGCACACCAAGCAATGGGTGCAGGTCAGCGTTCTTTAACCTCTCGAGATAGGTATGTCAGATTACTTTTCGCATGATCCCATTCTGGAAATGTTGGAGACATTTGGCTGTATTGTCAGTCAAGTGAGTATATAGCGGGGCAACACATTTATATATGATCAGTTCGAGACGAAGCGACAGGCTGGGTGAAGTTAGCAAGTGCGATAGCCAGTAAGATCAGTGTCGTACTTTTTCAATTTTGTTACTAAAATGAGTAGAGAAATGAAGATGCCTTTCCATTTTGATACCCAGATAGTGCAATGAAAAAGCCGGTGAGTTCTCTTGCCCTGTATATTTTATATTTCGGCATTTATTTTATGTTTGACGTGTTTTCCTTCTGTTTATTGGCGATTTTATTACTCCAACAGGCGTCATATAGACGCCTTGGCAATAATCGATACATCGACTCCTGTCGACCGTTTCCCATATCCGCACCTCCGCGGGAGCAGATAAGTTTTTTTCCCGTTGCTCGTATATGTTTTATGCCCCTTGTTACGCCTTTGAAGAACGAGCGCAAGGACCCCCGCCAAATTGTTCGGCGCGATAAGGACTGGCGGTAATCCTTGACTCTGGGACTATATGAGCTGCCGCGGCAGTGGCCACTGTCCAGTACACGTCCACGCTTTTCTTGTGTTTTTCGTTTTTCACAATAAAAAGTAACAATTTTCTCTTATTAACGCCTTCTCGCCAGTATATCGATCAAGTGTTAGTTTCTTCATCTTCGAGAAAGTGACAAACAGCTGTTAAACCTCGAAAGGGCGATTTTGGATTATAAATAGGTAAGAACATTAAACAGTTAAATAACACTCATGCGAGACCCTGAAAAATATTTCACATTCGGATTCTTTCTTATGAGAAAACACCTGCCCTAAGTTCCTAGCCGATTCTTAATTCTAATAAGAAAAATGGAAACAAATCAAACCAAAATATAAATCCGATCTGAATATCTAGTAATAAACTGTAAACTGAATAAAGATAACCAAATATAACAAATCGCATAAATATCTGATAATAGCAAGTTTTAATAGTTTAAACAAAATCAATTTGTAAATCATAAATAGAGTTAACATTTAGAACATCAATAAAACGGATAATGAGCATTTGTGTTTTGTTTTATTTTTTTTAAGCAGAAAAAAATAAATACTTGTTTAGCCAATGTGTCATAAAAATTGGCGTGATGGTCGTTTGTTCGGAAGAGTGTGTACTCTCTTGTCGCGCATGAGCGGTATTAATGACTCAAGGAGATCTCTCGTCCAGCTCTTTTTAAATTTTATTTCTGTCATATTTGAAATATTCGTGTCAGTTATGGCGGGATGTTGTCATTATTTTTCTACATAGTTAACATGTGTACGTTAGCCATGATGACGTGATGTCAAAACCCTGCGTGTCCGGTCTTTGACAGTGATGCTTGAGCTACAAAACATAATAACATTTAATCATCTCGTGAACTTTTTTCGAGCTCAATTTCCAAATACGGGGGGTCCTTCCTTGGGTTTATATGTATTATGAAAAATGTTACAACCATTTTTCAGGCAGATTATATGTTTTTGGAGTTGAGAAGTAATGGCAGAAGACAGATTAAGTTTTGAAGAAATAAGTTTTGAGTTAAAGTACCACCGGAAGTGCGAACACTCGGTAGAAGTGATCGATTTAAATATAGCTTCATCGCTCCAAATTAAACGTCTTCGAAACTTGTGGCATAATTTGGCAAAATGTGAAGAATGCTTCACATTTTGCCAAATATCACCGACAATTCTCCTATCTGCGTTATCTTCATTGATGGCCTGTACTAATTAATGTCGGTGCCTAACTTTTCGACTAAAATCGCTTCGAAATACTAAAGGCACTATCCTTTGTAATTGTTAGTTCCCTTGAAGAGTGTTTAAGCGATGTTATTTGTCGGCTTTAAACGATACAATTCATACTCCTTTTATTCAGTTTCAGTTTGAAATTCTTTACGATGTCGGTTTTGCACTTCTACTACCTTTTAGCACTTCCTGTAGAACTTCAACATAATTTTTTTATCTACGTAACTTTCAAACACAGCTGAACAGGTGTGGTAACAATTTCTTGCGACACTCCGTATAGTTAATAACTCCGAGAAATAAGCGCCGAATATAAATTTATTAAAAACTGTTATCTTTCCAGCCCGTTTTCTTGAGGCAGGATGCTTGGTCCGGAAGTGGTCATCAGCGGGATCTCCGGAAGGTTTCCGGAGAGTGACAACATGGACGAGTTCCGGGACAACCTCTTCGCTGGGAAGGATATGGTCACTGAAGACGATCGAAGATGGCCACCAGGTACGATTCCATCCTTAGCTAATAAAATGTCTGTAGGGGCAAATAGTCTTTTCTACTAGTGGCCTTAACAATTGACAGAAGATTTATCGACATTTTCAATTGTACGATGGTATTCTGCTTATAGCAATCACCAGTAAAGGACCTAGCGAATCAGATCGTTATAAGCGTACATTGTTTTTATCATTATTTAAGAAAGTATGTAATATTAACCTAAAGACACGTATATGTATCCAAGGAAAACAATAAAAAAAGTTAGGATGAAAGACTTCAGCCCGAACTGCGATCAAGTTTGGCATCGAGTCCTTTACGTTGTGTGTAATTTATTTAGTCTGTATAACTATGGTCGTGGGGAAAAATTGGGTAAGTATTTTAAAGTTCAACTCTTCTGCTAATGAAGCAAAATGTATAATACCCCGTGAACTCCTCGACATCTAGTCGGGGGCTCTACCAACAGAGCTACCCTGCACGAGCAGTCGATCTTCCGAACGTGAGTACTATTCGGCCAAGTTTGGCCAAGTTCGGCCAAAGATCTGTAAGCAATGTTCGGCGGTGGGAACAGAACGCTCAGATGCATTTGAAGGAGGGTAGATTTACAAAAACAACATTTCTTTTTGAAGTTAAAAGTACAGTATCAAAATAGGCTGGACTAGTCCGATGGGGCGCACCTTCGGATTACAAAAAGGGATACTTACCAACTAAAACTTAAAAACTAGAACCTAAAGACTAAAGCGTTCCTGCCACATCCTTCTATTTTTTTTTTTTTTTTTTTTTTCCCCATTACCCCTTTATTTATGATACAATATGTGAACAAAATCAGTGAACAAGTATTTACGGATTTCTCCTCTTGCTCCATAAGCAGATGCATTCGAAGGAGGGTATAATTACAACACAATATCAGATTGAAGTTAAAAGGTCGAATACATATATACAAGACTAGGTGATGGGGCTCACCTTCGGTTTATTCTTGTATCCTAGGCCATTCTATCCAAAAGGTGCTTAAACCAACAATGTGTCCAAGACCTTTACAGTTTGTTTTTTATTTGTTTTAACTAGTTTTAAAATTTGTATGAACTAATAATCTATTGGTCCATAAAAACACATTTATCGATTGATATTATTTTTTCTGACAATCGTTTTAGGACTGTTTGGCCTGCCCAAGAGGAACGGAAAGCTCAAGGACATATCCAGATTCGACGCATCGTTCTTCGGCGTCCACGCCAAGCAGGCGGACGTCATGGACCCGCAACTACGCCACCTCCTCGAGCTGACGCACGAGGCCATCGTCGACGCAGGAGTGAATCCTCAAGAGATGCGAGGCACCAAGACGGCAGTGTTCATCGGGCAGACGTTCAGCGAGGCACAGGAGTACTTCGCCCAAGACCCGGACACCTTCACGGGATACTCTCTGACGGGTACCTCGAGGGCCATGATAGCCAACCGGGTGGCTTATGTCTTCGACTTAAAGGGTAAGTAGAATAAGTAATAAATTGATACCGGTTGAGTAGGGGTGATAGAAGAGAGAAGTTAGACTTAGAGCAACATCGACTAAATAACAAAAAAACAGTTTTGCGACAATAGCGTTGGCTTAATCATTCATGGTGTTTAATTTTTGTTCTTTTCTCCTACTCTTCGAGATGCAGCCAGAGTTAAGTTTACAAAATCAACCCGTTCAATTGTTTTTATGTAATAGTCGAATTTGAGAAGTCCATTTCAAGCGGAAACGAATTGAATCTGCGTTTTGTCATTGCTGCAACCATCCAACTCCGAAATCCCAGAACGCCGTGCATCGCTAGTCCGTAGTGTTGGCTTTCCTATTCTTTTTGATCCATGAAACTGCTCCATCAATATCGTTTTGGGGAGTTTCTGCATCACCTTTCCTACCTAACTGTGCTCACTATTTCAGCCCCTGGTTCGAGTCATAAATCTCCTGGTTCGTTCTTGTCCATTCTCCCACAGAGCATACAGCTCATAAATCAGAAGGTTATGTTCACCCTTATTGGAAGTGATAACCCATGTCTCTGAGCCATAGTTCAGTACTGACCGAATGACAGGCATAATATATTTGTGCTTCTTGAAATTAGAGTGCTGGCAAACAGATGAGATATCAGATCGTAGAAGCATCTGTTTGACGATACTGACGTTCTCCTTACTTCCGCTAAACAGTCTTCCATAATTGGCAGCCAACATATACATACTCGTTAACAAGGCTGTTTTTGTACTCATCTCACGTTTAAGTCTTGTAACCATGTACTTGGTATTTACCTAATTGACGGCAAGACAAAGGACTAGTGGGTGCTTCTGTGACCTTCTGCCTACCAATAATCATTGTGATCTGGAACAATCTGTTAAAGTCAGTTCCAGTAGTCCATATCACGGAGTCACGAACAAATTCTTTAACTAATATTTACATAAAGAAAAAAAACTTTAACAACAAATTATGTCTTTTCCCTGCAGCCAACCTCTTTCTCTCTTCCCAATAGAATGTTCTGTCCAGGAAAAAGAATTCCCTCTCCTCAATGTTGGTGGATTTTTTGTAATAGATTTAGTTTATGTAAATACATGATAGACAACAATATATATATTACAATGTACCTCTTCTTATCAACTTACTTATATCAACTCAACCATTTAAACCTTCATACAATATTTATTAATATTAATCTTATCTACTGAATAGTTAAAACCGGGACCAAACACTACGCAGACTTTCATAACTACAAAATTTATTATATTATACATTAACATGAGTGGCTTTATTTAGCCTTTGAATAATGAGGAAAATTGATTTTATAAATTAAACACTAACATACTAATTATTCTTAATAACGCTCTCAAACAAACATCAAATACATACATAGACATCCACAACATATTCATCAGAGCAACTCAGCCTCTTCCTTCCTCCACGGCGTCTTTATCTTGAGTCCTCTCTCTCTCTCCCCACACTTGCTAACCATCAACGCTCCTGTTGGCAACCTTCTGAAGCTCGCTCAGTGGGCAATCCTCTGATACACCTCAATGTATATAGTTAAATATCTTCAAAGCACACAAGACTTTTTAAAAAGATTTATTTTGAATAACAAACATAAATGACATGGTAATATACAGATCTAATCTAGCATAGTGACGGGCTAATGAGATACAATAGACTGACCTCCTTCTCTGATTCTCACGGGGTTTAAATAAGAGTCAGCAAAGGGGTGATTCATAGTTCTTAGAATGTTAGCACGGGTGCACTATAACTCCCCGCAGCCTTAAGTTTTGAACTCTGGTCAAAACAAACATTTAATTTTTACATTTTAAAAACTTGATTTATACAATTTACTTAAAATTACTTTATGATCATCAATAGTAATAGGTGTTGTTGAAACCTTTACATTATTTAAAGGTAAATTTGAATTTTGGATCTTTTTACAATTTCTTTTATAAATAAAAATGTTAATTAGTACAATGATTAGAATAATACATAATACAAAAGAATAATGATAAATATTAGCGTTGTCTACAAAGGACAATATTTCTAATTCTGGTATAGTATAATTATTTGTTTCTAACATAGTTGTATTTAATATTACATTTTCATAAAATGGTTGTAAAATAGTGTTAAAATCATGAGTATAAATTTTATTAAATTCTGGAAAGCAATCCTCCTTACTAATATTAATTAATCCTACATTTGGTAAAAATACAGTGTTATTATGACAATCTGTTATTTTTTTAATATTTACAGTGATATATTGCTTAATATGATCTAAATATCTTATATTATTTTGATTACTTAATACTAGTTTACATTCTTTTAAATTTCCGTTATGTACAATAGATGAAACACATTTTGATTCTGTTTTATTAAGATTTATACAGTAATAATTGTCAATAAAAATACAACTTCCTTGATAGAGAGTGGCTCCTTTTTGTAAGTAAAGATCAGTTTTTAAATCAATTTCGTAAATTGTCTGGTTTATAATTCTTGGTACTGATATCACAAAATATCCTTTATAGGATTCATCATGAATTGGTAATTTGATAAAAGTATGGATTATATTGTGATGAGTTGAACAAAAGATTTTACTATTTGTCCATAGAATTTCAGTATTATCTGAGATTAGTTTTATGTTACTTGGTAGATTTTTTATTACATCAATCATTAAATTGGTGTGAACAATGCCAAGCTTACAAAATTCTAAAGATAAAGTTAAATCTTTAATTTTATTTAATAAATGCATGATGTGAATATATAAGTCATAAGCTTTTTCATTTTGTCCTAGCGATTCGAAATTTTGTCTATTAATTATGAAATTTTTATTAATTGTTTTGATTTCATTCTGGTAATCCTCAATCAGACGTTTATTAATATTGACAGAATTTTCGATGTTATGTTCAATCTTATAATTATTTTGTTCTACATTTGAAATTATTTTATCGTAGTATTCCTTGTCGTCATTATTCATATTACCTGTTATCCAACTAATAACATTACCTAGACCATTTATCAAGCCTCGTCTGTGACGATTTTTAATATCTCTTTGTTGCATTAATTGAAATTGTTCAAAAACTTCGTTTGTTAAATCTTTTAGCAAATGATACATTTTATGTGATCTAAAGTTAGTAACATGATCTTCAATATTTATTATTTCTACTTCTAATAAACTTAAATTATAAAAATGATAAGTTTCATAATATTGATTAACTACTCTAATATTATTTACAGAATAATGGAGAATTCCTGGAGAGTTAGTGAGATCTACTACTTTTATCGTCAGAATCTTCTGAAGATGAAGTATCAGAATTATTGACATGTAGTGAATCTTCATCTGAAACAAAATGTTTCCTCTTTTTACGTTTGTTGGGTCTCCTAACGTTATCAACATGTGTTGTTAATTGCCTAGCGCCTTGGATTAACACATTTACTTTTCTGAATTTGTCTCTACTTTTAATCTTCGATTGAGTATCTTTGATAAATTCTTGATTTATTAATTCAGGTGGATCTTCCCGATTTTTATTTAATTTTTCTGTACGCTTTATCTTTTCTTCATTAATTTTTGTGTGAGCTAATTCATGCAAAAGTTGTAAATCTTTATGATACTTTTGTACGTATAGTTCTGTTATACTAATATTTTTGTTGTTGTTATTTTCTTTTATAAATCCGAAAGTGATTTCATTGGGTGTTAATTTTAGATTGTTATTTAAGGTATTATTGTACGCAATAATTGCAAGTTTTAATTTTTGTTCAAATGAATAAGATTTTCTCTCATGCGAGATAAGTCTTAGTAATTCGCTTAGTGTTAAATGAACTCTATTTAATAATCCCAAAGAATTTGAGTGATTAGTGGATGTATAATGTAATAAAATATCATTGTGGTCACAAAATTGTTTAACTAAATTGTTTTTCATTTCTGTGCCTTGATCTAATGAGATCTGTACTGGCGTAGGATAATGAGATAAATAATTTTGTAAACAATCACAAATATTGATTGCATTGTGTGTTGGAATAACTTGTGCGAACAATCTTTTTGAGAAAGTATCAACAGCAGTAAATATTATTTTCCTTTCATACTTCAAAATGTCAATCATTAATTCTCGAAAAGGTTTTTCTGGTGTTGGGGTTTGTTGAAATTTAGTTTTGATAGGTTTTCTATCATACTTTGATTTTTTACAAATTTCACATTTATTAATGTATTCTGTAATTTTGTCTTTCATATTGGGGAAATAAACTTGTTTTTTTAATTTTTCAAAAGTTTCTAATATTCCACGATGTTTAGTTTTTCCTAAATGATAGTTTTCAATAGTTTCGCGTTGTTCATTTACATTTTCTACGTCATTGATAAAGTTAAAATAACGTTTTATTCTTACAGAAGGGAATTCGTTTTCTATTATATTTTGAATCTCTTTAAAGTATTCATCGTAAGTTTTTTCTAAAGTTTTTATGTTCGGTGAACAGAAAATTCCGTAAGTCTTGTCCGGTTCTACGATCTGGTAGAGTAGAGTTTGCAAGTCATCTTTCCTGTTAATGATGAGTTCGTATCTTCTCTTGTTTCCAAATGGCTTAGAGAACTTCATGTCTTCTTTGTTTCCTCTAATGATAATAATTTGATTTTTTTCTACATTTATACATTTATCTGGTTCACATATCCAAGTTTGTTCATTGCTGGATTCTTGTGAATGAATAGTTTCTAGATCTGATTGATTTTCTGCATTTTCCGCTGTAGATGGAATATTTATTAATTCCTCCATAATTGCTTCATATTCTGTTGTTTTTTCAGCAGCTTCTTCTTGATTTTGTAATATGTCATCAATAAATACATCAATATCAATATTTACATCATCAATATCCATATCCTCTGGTTCCGTGTGGTTTACTTCATTTATATTTCTTGATAAAGCATCTGCTACATAATTTGTTTTACCATTAACATGTTTTATGTCAAATTCGAACTCCTGCAACTTCCAAATCCATTTCATGATTCGGGTGTTACCGTTCTTCATAGAAAATATCCAAGTTAGTGGTTTATGATCGGTTTGAAGTAAAAATTTAGTTCCGTATAAGTAAGGCTTAAAGTGTTGAGTCGCCCATACAACTGCTAATAATTCTTTTTCGATAGTGCTATAATTATTTTCCGCATTTTGTAGTACTCGTGAAGCGAATGCTACAGGATGTTCAATATCATCATCGTCTTTTTGGGACAATACTGCTCCAATTGCTTTATTACTAGCATCTGTAGTTAATATGAATGATTTATTCCAATCGGGGTATTTTAAAATTGGTGCATTTGCCATTAAATCTATTAATGTCTTACAAGCCCTTTTTATCTCTTCGGTTTTATAAATTTTTGTTTTAATCGAATCTGAAATAGGTTTAGTTATTTTTGCATATCCTTTAATGAATTTCCTATAGTATCCTGTCATACCTAAGAACTGTCTTGTCGACTTTTCGTCATGAGGTACTGGAAAGTTTACTATAGTTTCTATCTTTTTCGGATCTGTTTTTAAACCTTCTTCAGTTACAATATAGCCGAGAAATTTTAATTCTTTTTTGAAAAATTCAGTTTTATCTAATTGAATTGATAACTGATGTTCTTTTAATGCTTTGAAAACTTTTTCCAAATCTCTTAAATGTTCGTTTTCATTTTTTGAATAAATAATAATATCGTCAACGTAAACCATTGCATTAGGAATATTTGATATCATCATTGTCATTGCTCTCTGAAAAGTCGGCGGTCCATTACTTATTCCGAATGGCATTCGAACAAATTCGTAATGACCATTTTCAGTAGAGAATGCTGTTTTTGGAATAGATTCTTCATCCATTTCTATTTGATGAAATCCCGATGTTAAATCAATAGTCGAAAATATTTTTGCACCTCTTAATCGATTCAGCAAATCTTCGATATTGGGTAACGGGAATTTATCTTTTATGGTAGCCTGATTTAATTTTCTATAATCGATTACCATGCGAACTTTTTTTATACCCGATGCGTCCATTTTTTTTGGAACAATCCACAAAGGGGACAAATTATGCGGCGACTTACTTGGTCTAATTATTCCGTTTTTTAATAATTTTCCAACTTCTTCGTTAATTTGTTCTTTAAATTGTTCCGGATATCTATAATTTCGTGTATAAATCGGATTTTCATTCGTAGTTATTATTCTATGTTTTAATAATTTAGTCGGTTTTAATTTTTCATTTTCTGTTTTTAATATTTCACCGTTTTCACTTAATATTTTTGTGAGTTTTTCCGTTATCTCCGAATTTATGTGTTCGTGTCTTATAACATTTTTAATTTCATTAGTATCTTCGATATGAAACATTTCGTCTCTTTCAAGTTTGTATTTTATTCCCATTATTTTTATTTCCATGTCTTCTAAATTTATATTAGTTTTTAACATTTTCATTGTTTCGTACCCAAGTAAAATATCAAACCGTGAACTAATAGGATAAACTAAGAACTTTACTTCTTGATTAATTCCTATCAGATTTTGCAGGTTGAGGTTTACACTTTGTGTTCCTTCTGCTCGTCCTGTAGGGGTTTTTATCGCGAAGTTTTCTATGTTTATTTTAGCATCTTTCGGAATTGCTTGGGGACAAATATAATTTTTTGTTGCTCCTGTGTCAATTAACCATTTATTATTTTCTTTATCCAAGAGCTGTGGTAAATTATTTAAAAAATTAACTTCGTCACTTATTTTAATTACATTCGATCCGGTGGTTCTCCTTTGTTCGGACCTTGGTCTAAAAAATTATCTTTATTAGTTTCAAGTTGTTTTACTCTTTCAGTTAATATTCTAATTTGTTCATCTCTCTCATCCTCGGCGTAATGTACGCGATTAGAAACAGTTCTCATCGAAACCGTATTTGAATCATTTTGTTGTGGTGGATCTACTTTTTGTTGATTATTTCTCCAATTTCCGGATGGAGGTTTATTAAAGAATCTATGTTGAGATTTTGGATCCCATGATTGATTATGAATAGGTTTTTGATAATTTTGTTGATTATTTGGGTAATTGTGATAATTTGGTTGTGCATTTTGATAACTTTTATAATTTTGGTTTTGTTGATGTTGATAATCTTGTTTTTGTTCATGAGGTTGTTTTTGAAATTGTTTTTCATATTTATGTTTGTAATTTGGATCGAAATTTTTGCCTTTATAATTCGATTGGTGTGGTTGGTGGTGTTTGTCTTTTCGACTACCCGGACCGTACACCCGATGCACAATGTGCGCAGCGTTATTTCTTAAGATTTCGTCAATATCTTCGATTGTCTCGAATTTAATATGATAAATAAAATCAGTAAGCGAGGGATGTAAATTATGAACGGTGTGATGTGATATCTGTTTGTCGTATCTTTCCATTTCCGACTGTTTATTCACTATTTCCGAGTCGGCATACACGCGAGCATATAAATCGCATCTTTTCTTACCTAATCTTTCTAAGTAATCATGTGGGTTTTCGTTATGGTACGATTTAGTATTGAGTATTTCTGATATTAATTGCTCTCTCGTTCGCGTATCTTGATATTTACGTTTAAGGAATGTTAAAATTTCTGTCACACTAGTGAATTCCTTATCATAGGTTGCAATTTTTGCTTTTCCTTTTAGCTTAGTTAATAAAGTTAATACTAATTTTGAATGGTTTATATCTTTATATTGGTTATTATCTTTACAATATAAGTCATACACAAATTTTGTATTTCTAATAAAATCTACTAATTGTAAAGGATCACCATCATATTCCGGAATTAATTTAAAATCATGATCTTTTATTTCCATAGCCATCTCTGAATTTGTATTTTCTAATAGTAATTGATCAATATTATCTAGATTAAAAGTTGTATATACTTGTCTTAATTGGTTTAATCTATCCTGTAAATTTGACATACAATAAACTTATAATTACTTATAATTACCATCAAGTATGTTGTCTTCAGTGGAAAAATCTTCTTCCTTGGTGCTGCGAAGTCTCAACAAATAGTTTTGAAACTCGGGTGATAAGATTTGAAAATCTTCAGAAAGTTGAAAGATACCTCTGTAGTCGTGGAGAATGCTTGCTATACTTGTATACGCAGTGGCAATCTTCCTCAAGACGGAGAGAAGTAGTTATGCTGCTTGATTTCGGTATTACACACGATTCTAAGCTCCGCAAAGTTACTTTAAATACCTTCAAAATTCCTCCCAAGTCCCACGTTCGGGCGCCAGTTAAATATCTTCAAAGCACACAAGACTTTTTAAAAAGATTTATTTTGAATAACAAACATAAATGACATGGTAATATACAGATCTAATCTAGCATAGTGACGGGCTAATGAGATACAATAGACTGACCTCCTTCTCTGATTCTCACGGGGTTTAAATAAGAGTCAGCAAAGGGGTGATTCATAGTTCTTAGAATGTTAGCACGGGTGCACTATAACTATATAATAATATATGCACTAGGCCCCAGCTACTGCCTGGACACCGCCTGCTCTTCGGCCCTGTTCGCCCTCCAGCAGGCCGTCACGGCCATCCAGAGGGGAGACTGCGACGCTGCCGTCGTTGGTGGAGTCAACCTCTTGGTCAAGGCTCACACTTCGCTCCAGTTCATGAGACTAAGCATGCTCAGTCCTCTTGGCGTCTGCAGGGCCTTCGACGAAACAGGTCAGCCTCAGATGCTTTTATTTTTTTATTTAAATGTTTCAGGTAAATGAGACGCTAATTTAAGAAAAATATAACTATCTATGACAAAAATGTATTTATTATTTATTTATTTGAATGATTCAGGATAGATCTTTACTGTCGATTGAAAACTTTCATATATTATGAACGAAATGGACTGAAATATATTCACAGCGTTGTCTTCGCTTGATGTCTTTTTATCAATAATGGTGTATTCTGCATTCGCCAGACCTATTATTACCTTCGCTGATTTGATTGCCTTACAATTAATATACCCGTAACACTCAAATATTATTAGTAGACCAATGAAGAAGAAGTTTCAGATTTTGAAGAAATGAACCCCAAAGTCAGATCGTGAGGGTGGTTTCTCAGCATCTACCGGTCTTCGTTTATTGACAGAAACTAACAAGCGAAGGCAAACGGTTTATTTTAATCATAATTCTCACTAGAACATTCCAAATGTTGTCGTTTCATCCAGTAGTAATGTATGGGCGGTCTGAAAGGTTTCCGACCTAACAAAGCTTTTATTTCACTAGCTTTTATTTATTTTATTATCATCTTCATGTTGAGGTCGGAAACCTTTCAGACCACCTATGTATTTGATGATAAATGGTTTATGATTAAATAAAACCATGAGCCAGAAGATAACTGCCAAATTATTGCTTCAGGTGACGGCTACGTTCGCAGCGAGACTACATCAGTGCTGTTCCTGCAAAAGACCGAAGACGCCAGGAGGATCTACTCGACCGTCGTGAGGACCAAGACAAACACAGACGGCTTCAAGGAGCAAGGGATTACGTATCCCGCAGGAGCCATGCAGAGGAGGCTCATCGCGGACGTCTTCCAGGGAATAGGCGTCAGCCCGGAGCAGGTTTCCTACGTTGAAGCGCACGGGACTGGGACCAAGGTACGTAAAGCAAAAAGTAGATCTTCTAGCAGTACTGTAGTAATATATTATCCATCTCACAGAAATACTTCATTTGAATGCAAGTTTTGTATCTCCAGAATATACTAGCAGAACCCATTTCAAACATAGATTCTTCTTCAAACCTTACAAGTGAATATCCATACCCTCATCGGCATAGTGACAGAAGCGAAGAAAAGCGTCGATAGAATGATGTTTGGTACTGGCCAAGAAGCAATAAAAACGGAGGTATAACACCGGATGTAATGACGCCAAAGCATCATATGCACCTTCTCGACCTGCGAGGAGTTCTATAATGCACCGTTCATCACATAACCGTCGGGTGAGTGAGAAAGTTCCAACTGCTTGACAATGAACTGTACTACAAGAACACCTGAAAGGAATAAAACAAGAGAAATTATACGAACAGCTTTGAATAGTAATGTCATTGGTACTCGTCAAATATCACATGAAGATTAATGAAAAACTAGAAAAAAAAAGTTAATTTCGCCACCTCAAAATGGCTGATTTGCAGCACTTCCTTGTTGAATATTGCATTCACAGTTTTCATATTCTTTTGGCAGCATTTAACATTTCGAATCATTGCATATTGGCCGTGGCCAAATATAGGCAGCGACAACTGAAAGCCGACACGATCTAAAGTTGGTTCTTTCACTTTATTGATAGTCATGGCCTCTCCAATAAACAACTGCGCTCTTTTAAAAGGCAAGCAGAGGGTAAGTAGGGTCCAATTGTGAAAGGCCAATTCTAGAAACAAACACTATTTGGCCTGTTCTATTCATCATCTCTTTCCAAATCCAAGCAATATTCATACTTCTTGTCCGAAATGGATCTTGTTCCATTTAAAGGTCCCTGGAAAGCATTACGGTTTCTTCGCAATGTTACACAATTATAATTGTTTAATTATCCAGAAATTCTATTTGTTTTTTGTTTTTTTATTGTATTGTTTTTGTTTTAATTGACTAACGGTATAGGAAATCTCATAGGTTGGCGACCCGGAGGAAGTGAACACCATTGACGCATTCTTCTGCAAGAACAGGCGGGAGCCGCTGCTCCTGGGCAGCGTCAAGTCAAACATGGGACACGCGGAGGCTGCGGCCGGGATGAGCTCTCTGGCTAAAGTCATCATCGCCATGGAGACTGGGATTATCCCGGGCAACCTCTACTTCCAGCAGCCCAACCAGAACATACCCGGCTTTAAGGAGGGCAGGCTCAAGGTATGATATTTTAATCAATTTTATAATTAATTTCAATTATAAAAGGAAATTATCATACGAAGGTTATTAATTAAAAGGTATTAAGAGTTCCCATTTGCCTTCTGATCTCCAGATAACAAAAAGGGACAAATTTTATGGGGGGGCTGTAGTTGCTTTCTGATCACTTAATACCAAAAGAGACAAATTTTGTAAAATATTGAATATTTAGAAAAAGAAAAAAAAGCAAGAGCTCTAGTTGTCTTATGTTCTCCTGATAACAAAAAAGGACAACTTCTGTCAAATATTCAATGTTGGGGGGGGGGGGAAGCTAGAGGTCCTGTTGTCTTATGATCTTGATACCAAGGACAATTTTTGTCGAATTTTCACAACAAAACCTCACAGCAAGTTTCTTAAAAATCGATTTTTTTACAAAAAAAAAACTGGAGCTCAGTTGCTTCCTGATAATGAATAGGATAAATTTCGTAAAATTTCCAATTTTCACAAGAAAACAAGAGCTCCTATTGCCTTATGATCTTCTAATACCAAATGGAACAAATGTTTATGTCATAAATCTAACGCATGCCCTCTTGTATTCTTCTGGGCTGTCCATTCATCTCTTTGCAGCTCTTTTCCAATGGGATTAGCGGATTAAGTCTTTTTGGCCAGCGATACCCACTCATTCATTGTGGCAACTCATTTTATTTTTATTTTTTATACCATATTTCATACTTCTACCAAAGAAATACATCAACTCACTTCTCACAAATTGGTTTCTGCAGTCAGTAGTCTGTTGGTTGCAAAGTTCCTGGTTTTTTCCCTAGTTTCTGCCTTATACAAAGGCAAAATCATGAGAACACTAAACTCCATCCTGTGGAGTACACATGTGCAGTTCTGTTAAGAAAAAAAAAATTAATTTCCATTACTTTGATCTTTAATTAATTTGTTATTTATCTTGTTCGGTAAAAATCTTAATAATGAAATATATATGCCTGTTAGGCATGCCCTTCTTATAATAAGTTTTTCCATTTATGCTATCTGTTTACAGTTATTTAAGCCTTCACTTTTGAATTTAAATACAAACTAAACTCGATCTCGGAGTCAAATTACTATTTTATAACATATTTCAGACCTTTTGTGGTTGAACTTATTCCAAAAGCAGCATTCATCATCACTATAGTTGCCAACTATAAAAATTGGTAGAAGGTAGTGTTAAGTTTTAATCCTACCAAAAGAGTTGACATTTCTAAATAATTTATTAATAAAAAGCCATTCGCTGTTTTTTGTTTTAATAGGACTATCGTCATTTTTCACATCAACTTGTATGAATGATTTCATCAGTCACGGTCAGAAAACAGTTGATAAATCTACCATATATCCAATAAATACACCCAGAACAGACAGACATGATAAAAAAAAACATTGCTGATAAAATCTTAAACACTTACATAATCTATTTACAATTTCATATATGAAATCACCAAGAATAAATTTTGTTTCAACACAAATAGTATGAAATGTAAATATTGAATACAGATAATGTCGTCTACTGGACCACCACAAATCTTCAATGAGATAACAAAGTATATGTGCGTTCAGTCGTTTCACAGATACTTTGCTGCTAGGTTCATAACAAAAGTCAGGTATGTTACATATTTGTGAAGAAAATAAAATAAGTGTGTTTTTTAGACCCACCTTTTATTTTTCAAAACGCTAAGAGCTTTTGGCAACTTACACTGCCTAAGAAGGCTGGCCAAAAATTTCTAAAACTTGTAAATAAAGTAGATAAGATAAAACTAATAATAAAATACATTACAAATATTAAAATCCCGTACATGTCTGTGTCACGGTCAAGTTCTACATAAGAACAAACAAATAAAAAAAGGTAAAAGCATTACATAAAAAACGTCAAAATAGTCTGGATGCTGTGAATGTGACTAAATTAAAAGGTGAGGTAATGGTACCAATTGGAATGAACTAAAAAAGCGATGTTACCTTTACCCTTAAAAGGCTTTGACCTCTGACTAGCCACCAAATACTCCCTCAGAAGGCCTGACAGTCGGTTTTTTGGTACAAATAATCTCCGTCTAATGAGGCACAGGTACACATCATTGTAATTTCTGTTCTAGGTTATTAGACATATAGGTCGCATTGAAGGTTTTACACTGACGACGACATTTTGTATTTAAATAGTGATATTTTAGTAATTGTACTATTTGTGCATATGGCTTGAAATTTATTGTTTGTCAGTTTTGTAAATAACAAAACCAAGTTCTTAATTGACATGTAGTGTTAGTAATAAAAGTCTGCAGGAGTGATTTATTTGTATATCTATGATTTGAATATTATTAAATTATTGCCTTTCAAATATACATTATTACATCTTTTTAACCTTAAAAAATAATCATCCGAGAATAAATATTCTAATTCATTTCAACCCAGTATAAACCATATTTCTGAAGACTTCCTGTTGTCTGTTCTCCCTATGATTAATTTACAATACATTTTCTTTGATAATGGAATGATAATTTTTCAGGTCGTGGATAAAAACACCCCTTGGGAAGGAGATTACGTATCAATAAATTCATTTGGCTTCGGAGGAGCCAACGCTCACGTAGTGCTCAAGTCGCACAAAAGACCTAAGGCAAATGCGAAATCTAGGAATATTGCCAGACTGATAGGAGTTTCGGGGAGGACTCAAGAAGCTGTAGAACATTTTTTAAACAGTGTAAGATTTAACGAACAATAATTATTTAAGACAAAAACATTGTTTTTTTGTTGTTTTAAAAAGCACATTATTTGATTAAATAAAAAATTATTAGATTGTACCTCACAAATTGGACGATGAGTTCATCTCTTTGGTGCAAGACATCCACAGAGTAAACGAGCCTGGCCATCTCTTTCGAGGTTATTTAGTACTAGAAGACGAACCATACAAAGAAGTATTGGTAAGGTATCATATATTTTACCTAAGCAGGAGTCTTGAATATTCTTTGAGACCCGTTAATATAATTCATTTTTGTATAATACTAATGTAATAGATACGTACCAAGTTATTTTTATTATATATCATTTACAAGAAAAGAGTAATTTTGTGTATAAACTGTTAAATTTGTTAAGCAATTCGCTGTCAATCAAGTCTTGGATGTTTCCGTGGTTCAATGATTACTGTGTATGACTATTAACTATGGTGAGCGAGGCTGGAAAATAGACTTTGTAACCTCTCCAATTTCTTAATACTGCTACAAAAAATTATTTAAACCTTGCATTCAAATCAATATTTACAATTAAATATATTTTGATTTTAAAAGAAACCCTCACTTTAGCTAATCATTATTATATAAACTATATTCAGGCTATTACTGGTTTGAATAATTTCATTAATCCTAACACAATCATTGATGAAGTATACTTGCAGGAGATGAAGAACGCTGATAAAAGAGAGTTGTGGTACGTGTTTTCCGGTATGGGCTCTCAATGGCATGGCATGGGGAAGGGCCTCATGGCCCTCGAGCCTTTTGAGGTGGCAATCAACAAATGTGCCGCCGCCCTGAGGACTGAGGGCGTCGACCTCCTGAAAATCATTAACAACAGCAAACCTGACACCTTTGACAACATCCTCAACTCCTTTATCGCAATAGCCGCTGTCCAGGTCAGTTTTCTTCCAGATAAATTGTCAAGAATTAAATCAATTATAGAAGCACAAATTGCAGCTTAACTATGATAATGAATTTTATTAATTCATGCAAATAATAAAAGGAAATAAGAATACAATTCATAAGTTTAACAACAAAAAAATAATCACATAAAATGTGATGCATCATACAATTAAAGGTTTTGTTATGTCTGTGAAAACGGTTTTGATGAGTTCTTGTAATTATAGTAAAAAAACAAAATCAGATCACATACTGTTAATCAAGACATCAAGGTTTTTAATTTTATATCAAACTCAATACATACATATCAAGTTTTGTGTAACTAACGGTTATTCCAAAATAAAATGTAACCTCCATGTCCCTAGGTTGACTCAAAAAGACCAGAACAGAAAACAAAGGAGTGGGTTTCTAGTTTTGAAAAAAAAAAAAAAAAACCCTTTGAGAAAATTCTCTCATTTTACCCTTTTTATATAATAAGTTAACTCATTTATATCATTACATTAGGGTTATATTCTATATGTTTTCTAAAAATTTCATCAAATACTATAATTATTGAATCCGCTTAAAATTATATAAATTACAATTATCTTTGCTATAGAATCAATTTCTTCTAATAATTGCTTTCCTTGAGATTTGAAATATTATGAGCATGGAGTTTTTCAGAAGACATTCTCATAGGTTTTCCCCTCCTCAAACCCGCAGAGGCTTGGCTTTCTCTTTATATCTGAGGTTTTCCCAATGAAGCTTCAGTTTCAACTTTGTTTGGGAGATTTTTCTATTTTATTGTCTCCTAAATTAAACCTTCTTATTGATTATAATAACATGTGATTTTTTTTATGATATTTACATATTTGTTTTTCATCTTACACCATAATAAATTTTAATAATTAACAGACAGGACCGCTTTATATGGTAGGTTACACCGTCTGTTGTCTGTAAAACTTTTTAAAGGAGTTAAACAAAACAAAAAATGATTTTAACCTTAGAATCAAATTAATCTTATCTTAGATAAAAACGACTCTGTCAAGTATTATTACACAGTGTATTTAAACCCTTATATATTTTTCAACTGTTCACTACAAAAAAAAAACAATGTTTAAAAATTACCAATTGAAGAGTACAGAGAAGAAACAGGAAACATCACTATCTCTTCTAGAGTAAAACCCGAGACTTGATGCACAGATAATTTTCTAAACCCTTTACCCTTCTTCCCTTGTACTCCTCAAACCCTAAAAGGATTCTACTGTAAATCAAAAGTAAGATTTCTGTCGATTCATCAAATCGTTAACACAACAGACTAATGGAATATACATTCAAATAACCATTATGGGAAAAAAGAAATCTATTAAAACCATTTTAATTAGCTTTTAACTTTCTAATTAGATTGGACTGGTCGATGTGCTGAAGGCAATAGGTCTGACACCTGATGGAATAATAGGCCACTCCGTGGGAGAGTTAGGATGTGCTTACGCAGATGAGGTCTTCACAGCGGAGCAGACAATCCTAGCAGCCTACTGGAGGGGAAAGAGCATTTCGGAGTCAAATCTCAAACCAGGGTGCATGGCTGCGATAGGTAATCGTATCAATATTTATTTTAAACTAACTATTCCTAAATTAAATTAAATACATGGTGCAACATCTCATGAAGAATAAGGTCTACTGAGGTGGTCGCCAGTAGAGGTAGATAGAGTTGAGGAGCTAACTTGGTTAGTGCTATGCTGTTACCTATCTACTTTAATTTTGCTTAAGTATCAACGACGACCAGCCCCTATCCCCTTAAGAAAAACGCTTTAGGAGAGCAAGCAATCCTACAAAGTTACCCCACAGATAAAAATCGGCAAGCATACTAGCCATACATTGCACAAAAAGTATTAAGAAGAACAAATACTAAATATTTTATTTCATAATTTACTTAAAGCACAATACGAGGGTGGTCTGAAAAGTTTCCGACCTAACAAAGCTTTTATTTTAGCTTTTATTTATTTTGTGATCATCTTCATGTTGAGGTCGGAAACTTTTCAGACTTGTTGATAATAACTCAACAAGAAATAATAACTTACTAAGGGCTACCAGGCTCATAATTTTTATCAGGTGCTATTATAAAATATCTGTTCTCTGCATCTCTGTATACCTGGTTAACGATGTCGCATTTTAATTATTTATTCTCATAATTATTTTTAAAGTCGTTGGGAGATCAGTGCCACTTCCATAAATAAAATCATGAAGCACAAAAACGGATCATAGAATATTATTGACAACTTTTTATAATTATAATCCACTTAAATCCCAATAAACATTACTTATTACTAACCAGGATGTCTCATTTTAATTTATAACAATCAAATACCCTACTCAATTTTTGTTTTTATGTAATTGTTCAAGTGTTCGGTCATTAACAATAAAATTGTTATGTAGATTAATCTGCATCACAAACAAGGTGTAAATAAATAAAGTTTTAGTTTTGTGAAAACCAAAAAACCTTCAAAACTAATTTAATTTTTTTTATTCACTCTCATAAGAAATTACTACTAATTATTATATTGATTACCTTTGAAGTTTTACATAACAATTTGTATTGAAGGTCTTTCTTGGGAAGAAGTGAGCAAGAAAATACCTCCCGGAATTGTAGCCGCATGCCACAATAGCGCAGACAACGTCACCATTTCCGCACCGGCAGAGATCCTGGACCCATTTTTAGAAGAACTTTCTGCCCAAGGAATCTTCAACAAGAAGGTGAACAGTTCAGGGTACGCTTTCCATTCTAAGTATATAGCAGATGCCGGACATCAGCTTCGTGCCAGTCTTGAAAGGGTAATAAGTTTTATTTGCTATACTTACATGAAATTGTGGAGTTCATAACAAAACCAATCCATGTAAAATAAACTTGAATTTTGAGATTTTAAGGCATTTTAGTGGCCACATGTCAATTTCATAAGATACTAGAGATAAGAATCCCTTCTGAGCCACTGTACCAAGGAAAGAAATTCTGTTGGTTCTACATATAAACAAAAATTATAAGAACCATTCCTCTCAAAAATTTTGTGGACCACCAATGCAGCAGAAGGGCTAGTGTGTTTCCAAGTCCAACGTTGATGGTGCCGATTCAAATCCCATCCTTGGAGTTGATTATATTTTCCGATAAAATTGTCTTCCAGTGCCATGGATGTTAGAATAGTTTGAAAACCTGTAGATAGCCATCGCCAGGTAATGTGTTTTCAGCAATAAAACTAAAGCATCTACCAGCTGCATCTTATGTAAAGAATTGTCGCCTAAAAAAATTAATAATAGTTTAACTAAACTTAAAATTTCCATGATGTTTTCAACCTATCTTGAAAAAATTGAGGTAATTCATGATATTTTTTCTTTTTTATGAACTCTGTTTGTATTTGTCATAAAACTCTTGACTTTAATTCAGTTTTAATACATTTTATTATACTTATTTCTATTGTGCAATTTTTTTTTTTTTTTATCTTAATTGTATTGGTATTGAGTAAATATTTATAATAATAAAATTAGTCAAATAAAAGAGAATCCCCTTGTCATCTGTCAATTAGTATGTATTTAATATATACAAGTTTTTTCAGCTGCACACACTGCCATTAATAAGTACAGCAAAACAAAGAACAAAAAATTCTCAGCATTGTACTTAGATGTGGTAATGCCATTAAACATGACAGTATAAAAAATTTAAGTAAAAACATAAACAAAACAGAAAAACAGTTGATAAATTTAAATAATAAAAGGTTTCCTCATGAATACTTTTTTACATATTTCATAAATGCAACACAATATGCTCATCGATAAAAATTGCAAATCAACACAAAAACTAAATAAGTCGTATATTTGGGGGATTCTATATTTTACTATATGATTTATTTAAATTTTTGATTTGAAATGTTCTAATATAACTCGTAAAAATCCATCAAATTAAAATATTATTATTTTCAGTACGAATAAAACATCATCAAACTTTATTCATATACAGATAATACCATCTCCAAAAACAAGAACAAAGCGGTGGATATCTACATCAATTCCTGAATCTGCCTGGTCTTCTGAGCTGGCATCGAAATCTTCAGCCGCCTACCATGTCAACAACCTTCTCAGCCCAGTTCTTTTCCACGAAGGAGTGTCCCATATCCCTGACGGTGCTGTGGTCTTCGAGATAGCCCCTCACAGCCTCTTAGAATCAGTGCTGAAGAGATCACTACCCAACTGTTCCGTTGTGGGTCTAGTGAAGAAGGGGGTCTCTGATGACATTGGCCATTTCTTAAGAAGCGTAGGAAAGTGAGTATCCATTTTAATTCAGTAATTTATTAAAAGAGCACAACTAGACTTTAGAATTCCTCATTCTGTTAATTTAGAATTCACAACGAAGGGATAGCTCTAGACCTGAAAGGCCTCTATCCCCCAATCGCATACCCGGTTGGGAGAGGAACTCCTATGATCGCACCCATGGTGAAATGGGACCACTCAGTCGAATGGCAAGTTCCACTGTTTGCAAAGGTAAAGATATATATTTCATAATATAAATTATTGTAGCGGTTCCGCTTTTGTTCAAAGTATTTTATATGTTCTTATTATAAAAGGTAAGAGGGCATTCATAAAAATTCATTAAGAATAACAGTTTATGTTAAAAATGATTTTTATCTCGGGGTTTGTTGCGGCAAGAGGGGATGAGAGCGATTTGAGAGTGGAAATGGATCCAACGGTAATTGATGATAAATGATCTTTCCAAGCTAGAGTTTGGTCTAGGACAAAATGAGTCTGTAGGCCTAGTTGTCAGATATATCTGTCTATCTTTCTTGGCTTAAGTTATTGAGAGAGGGTTAGTACTCGGTGGGTAGGTAATCTATTGTGACCCGATGACAATGATTTTGGATTTATCTGCATGAAGTGAGTGGCTAATCATCATCATATTGGTGAAAGGAGCAGTGTTATATTGACAAATGGAGGTCATTGATTAGGAGCTAAATACACTGTTCCACATGCTATTTCAAAACTCTTAATTTTTTAAAACAACAATTCAATAAAATATTAGATGAAAGAGTGAAACATTACAACACGTGAAAGAAAAATTCTTTTATTAATAGAAAAATACGAAGAAAATACAATTTCTTAGGTTATTGCCTCCAACTGACCTCCACTAGGCCATGTATAATTATAAAAACATAATTAATTTTAATCCGTTAAAATAAATTGTTTCCTTACACAATTGACAGTCTCGGTTCTTAGCTATTTGGATTAGTCGGGTCGAGTCGTACATGTAATGCTTGCTAGACATGATTCTTCAAAGTGTTCTGCGCTAACTTGGTGGCTTTTATATTATTTTCACATTACTTTAAAAATTACATAAAAAATCTTTCAAACCTGTATTCAAATTAAAATACAATTTAATCAATTTTTAACTGAAAATTTCTGTATAAAATGCGAAACTTTATTAATAATAATTTAATTACACTAATCTTCATATCAACAGCAAACCACTAAATCTGGAGAATGTGTCATCGAGGTGGACACAAACAAGGACAGTGACAGCTTCATCGTAGGGCATACAATCGATGGTAGGGTACTTTTTCCCGCTACAGGTTACCTGGTGAGTAACTATTAATATATTATTGTCAAAAAAAAAATACACAAATTTATTTTAGTTTTATACTTCTAGACACTGGTCTGGAAAACATTTGCCAAAGTGCAAGGAACTCAGATGGAAGAAACTCCAGTCATTTTGGAAAATGTTCAATTTCATAGGGCAACTATAATGCCAAAAGGAGGTAGGCAGAAAAACTTTAAATTTAAATAAACAAGTTAATTTTTTTTTTAAATACAATTATTTTGAAGAAAAAAAATTTTGCCTTTTAAATAAAATTTGTTTATTACTTCTGACCAACATTTTTTAAGTCCGTTGCTTTGGTAAATGGAACACTATTTTTAAACTGTGTTTTAAACATAATTATCCTAATGTAAGGGTATTCAAAGCTTCATAATCAACATTGAGCATTTAGGTTAAATCATCCAACTATGTTTTATATTAATGATCATCTTTGGTTTGTAATAGCTTTGGTAAAAGTAGAAATATTCCAAGATATTATATTTCTCATCATAATTAGCATTTTTAGCAATGGGTATATATATATATTACTTTATACTTTCAGGTTCAGTAAAGTTCTCTATCAGTATATTTGATGGATCGGGTCACTTTGAGCTGTGTGAGGGCGGTTCAACAGTGGTGACGGGCACTGTCCGAAGCATGGAAGAGTGGTCCTGCCTAGACATTAATCCCTCTCCTGCGGATTGCAAGTACCAACTGAGGCAAGAAGATGTGTACAAAGAGCTACGTCTTAGGGGCTACGAGTATGGAGGTCTCTTCAGGGGGATCAAGAAATCCGACATAAATGGCAAGTTAAATATTCAACACTTAATCTAGCAAAATGTTCTGTTGTTTCACAGTTCTAATACACTTGGTGTCCTGCAGGTACAAATGGTGAGTTGAGCTGGAGCAACAACTGGATAAGCTACATGGACACAATGCTTCAGTTCTCTTTGGTTGGAAGGAATAGCAGAGAACTTGCACTGCCTACGAGGGTCCTCCAGGTAGCGATCGATCCAGTCAAGCATCTAAGGGCAGCCAACAGCGGTATTGGTGAGCAAAAATTGTAATTAATCATTTCTGAGCCCGAAGGGTGAGGCTTTACTTCGATTTAGGAAAATTATTTAACAATATTGAATCCACAGATATTCCTGTACGCTATGAGAAAAACATTGAAGTGATACAATCAGGTGGTATAGAAATTCGAAACTTAAAGGTAAGCCTTGCACCACGAAGGCAGCAAACTCAAGCACCACCGAAGTTAGAGAAATATGTTTTCTTACCTTATATTAATAAAGTAAGTACCAGTTAACTCACTGTATTTCAAGATAAATTTCATTTGTTTATCCGATTGTATTCATGTTAAGTTAAATTTGTTAAGTTTACTAAGAAGGAAGATGGTATGGCAGCTGCCCTTCAGATTGTGATGGAGAACTCAGGAGGTGCTTTGAAGTTGAAGGTTACAGAGCTCGGAAAAGAAGAAGGTGAAGAACCTCTTGCACCTCTCATTTCCCAGATATTGTCTTCGGAACCACAAATCACAGTAAGTAAAACTTGTGATTAATCCATGTATATGTAATCTCATTTTACATTAATTATTTGCAAATAACTGGTAATTACATCAGTTATGAACTAAAGAGAACACACAGGAGAAGAGTCAACTATGTGGAAAAAAATCTAAAATTTAAATCTTGTACAGTCTCTGAGCTGGAGCTTGAGAAATCTTAAAAGTTAGCAAAAAGGGGTCAATTATTTTGATTTTTAATTTTTTATTATATTTGATGTCATTTTATTCTAATCAATAACTAATCAGCATAATTCAAGGTGAAGTGAAATATTTTCCACTTTTATTTTAGGTCCACTTATTTTAAGAATAGCTTATATTTTAGATCAATGGAATCATTTTTTTGACTGATAACGTAGACCATAGATGAATACCTGTAAAATACGGGCAATTGACACGCTTGTTCTGTTGGGGATTATATCGATTTAACTGTTATCTATTCTAGGGAGATATCACCTTTGCCACACTTAGGCCGGAAAAATACAGCAGTTTAGAAGACTACAACGTAAAGGTAGTGAGAAAGAGCTGGTCGGATGCGGTGGAGGAAAGCACCCACGTATTGGTCTGTAAGAATGCGCTTGACAACAACGATTTACCTTCTTTAGTGGACAAAATGAAACCAGGAGCCTTTCTACTGACAGAGTACAAAAAATACAACAACCACGGCAGCCTGGTGGAAGTTTGTAGGTTCACATTAGACAGTACAGGAGTTCTGCTTTTGAGAAAGGTAAACATCTCATTTCACACCTTGGGTTCATCTGTGATCCTACTTAAGATACATGTTAATCGACCATATTTATTTTCAGCCAGTTGAATTTATCCCACCAATAGTCATTATGATAACGAACAGAAATTACAGTTGGGTCGAGGTTGTGAAGAAGGGGTTGAAGGAGTGCGAGAAGGGTGCTAAAGTACTTTTAGTGAGTCAGAGCGAGCCGACGTGCGGTATCATCGGGATGATCAATTGCCTCAAACAGGAGCCTGGTGGTAACCGCCTCAGGTATTCATTACGTTGCTATTTAGTTAGTTGGCCCATGGACCAGCCGACTACATTTTTTCTTTTTTTTTACATTTATTATGAACAGAATTATATTTTTTAAATATCCTAGATGATCTCCTAGCTTTGATTTAATTTTACTTCCTTGTTATAGGGGGTAAAATGATATTGTATAGTTTTTAATAAATAATAGTTTATTTTATCCTCCATTTGATCGTATAATATTGGTTCTATTTCAAATATTTTATTGTAACATAAATGGCTATAGAAACTTTTATTTAATTTAAATAATATTTACCTAATCAGTATTGCAAACAATGATATATAGAAATAAGTGGATACTTCTTGATTCTTGCCGTATGAGTTCCTTCACTTCGGATTTCTCACTTCCATGCTGGTTTTCCACTAACTCTTGCTTCTAACTGATCGCTGGTCTAACTATTGCTGAACTGATACATATAGCACCAACTCTTTCTACCGTGTATTGGAACACACTTTACCCCCACCAACAATCCTTTGTCCGCCAATGTCAATTACCCCTTACTACTTTTGGAAACCCTAAATAGATCTCCCTTCACGGCATTTCTGACTAGTTATTCATTTTAAAATTCAATTCAATTTATCATAAAAACATCGTTATGTCTGTAGTTTTAGAGAATAAGTAGTCAAGTCTAAAAACATATTTTCTGCAAATTAGGCTCTTTTTGCACCATTAAGGACCCAATCCATTCACAATCAATAATACCCGTTTCTTTACATAGTGAACAAAGCCTAACAAACTATGTCAAGATATCTGGCTACCCACACTATTTGCCTCCATCAGTTTCTTGGCCGATGCAGTTTGCTTTCAGATAACTCCCTCTTGTTCTATAAACAGTTTCATTTTCCTCCATATTTACTAAAATCCTTCAGGTTGTATAAATGCAAAATTAATTTTTTGGAGTATGTTTGAAATCATTTTTGAGTTGCTCAGAACTTTAAATAACTCAAATAGCTTCGAAGCTGGGGCTGAAAAATGTAATTAAGTTTTATTATAAGTAAATAAATATTAAGTTTGTTGACTAGAAAAATTTAAAGGTTCACTTTTGTTATTATAAGGGAGCAATGTCCCAAAATAAAGATTTCTTTAATTTAATTTCAAACTATAAAACCAAAATTTGTTTTCTTTTACTCTCTTTAATGACTAAGATTGGTTCAACAATCAATTAAAAAGTTTACAATACACAATTATGATTCTCGGTGTCATTCCAGGTGTCTTTTCATTCAAGATCAAAAAGCTAGAGGGTTTTCACTGAACGCAGAACCATATGCACAACAGCTCAAGAAAGATTTGCTCCAAAATGTTCTTGCATCAAGCGGGGAATGGGGTAGCTTCCGGCATCTTAGAATCCCCAACCAAGATGATACGGTGATGCAAACAGAATACGCTTTTGTCAATGCTGTTGTCCGTGGAGATCTTTCTAGCCTCAGGTGGATTCAGGCTCCACCATCCCATGTTGGGTAAGTCATTTAAACTTTGATGATTTTATTGAACTGGGAGCTAGCCATAAATTTAGATTTGAATGGATTTATTTGTTGACGAAACATGTTCAGCTTATGTTGTACGAAACTTGTTAGATTTTCATGAAATTTATTAATATATAACTTTTTGACATGCATCAGGTTCTTTTAATAAGAAAGGAAAGGGAGATTTTAAAGGTAATGTAACAATTATTATTAAAAGAATAAATTAGAGGTTGATGCGTGTTAAACTACTTTTTTATGAATTTGATTCTATTTGTTTGGTTTAAAAAAAAAAAAAATCATGTTAATTAAAAACAAATTATTAAACGAACAACACGATCTTTAAGGTGTTAAATATTCAATTTCATATAAACATAATTATTTATTTTTTACTAATTACCCTTTACTATTTTTCATAGGGTTGGTTTTATTTATAGCATCAAATGGTACTACTATGCAAAATAACTTGTCTTTAAAGATACTGGTTGCGTTGTGAGTACGATACGAATGACAGTTTTAATTATCTTTTGTAGTAAGTTTTTTCTAGTTAAAAACCAAAACAAAAATTACATATTTTTAATCGAGAAAGTATCCTCATTAATTTGATACCTGACATTCAATAATAGACAATTTTTTTTTGTAATAGCAATCAAATAATTAATGATACTTATTCATGATTTATAGAGATGGCTATAATTATCATGTATTTTTTAGATCATCAAATGGGTTCATTTTGTATAATTTCGCGAAAGACATGCAGCTTGAATATAGGACCAGAACAGACAGTATTTAAAAAAACAGATCAAGAGTTAGGGCTGACCGATTGTTATCGCCATGTTTGGTAGGTGGAACTGAGGTGATAATGTTGGCCGAGTTAACCTCGATGAGACCTGTTCCTCATAGAAACAATCCTTGGGCAAGCTACGGATCAAACCCAGGTTTTGAAAAAATTAAAGGAATTGAGATATATGTGAGGAAGTAAGTGTTTTACAACTGTGATGTGTTAGGGGGAGGGGAGATAATACAAACAGACACATGTTCATGCTTTGGACTTATTTATAAAAGGAAAATTGTACAGTTGATTAATTTATAGTTTACTATGATTGCTAGAGCTAACACAATTTACCATCTTTGAGCTAGCTAGCGCTTGATGTAGTCATGAGCTTATTGCTGAGCTCAAGGGATCTATTTTTTGCCAACGCGAGCGGTTGGTTCAAGATTGATTTCTACAAGTTTAATGAGAGAGATCGTGATTATACTTTCTGAAGATAATGATTAAATCCTTTTTGAATAGTTTTATTCCTAACATTGTACTTGATTTCCATTTTTCATTTTATAGATGTATTATTTCACTGACTAGTTTACCCACATTTACATCCGCCTTATATTGCTGTAATATTAATAATATTCTTGCTGATAATCATTTCACCACATTTACTTATTTTTTAAATTCATATTGAACACATATGTATTATTTCATAAGAAGTAGTTTCGCGCATATCTATTGGTTATTTTTATTCTTATAAACAGCAATTATTACTGTTAATACTACATTTTAATCACCCTTTTATTTGGTTATCTACCTGAAGCTTGCATAGTATGATGTAATATGTAAACGTATATTAATAAATTTGATGGTAATCTAACATATTTCTTTTATTAACCTAAGTCGATATTGCAAGAAATACATTCAATCAAATTTAATGATTTTAGAATCCATAATCAATGATAATTTAATGGTGTAAACAGGGGAGCGACAAATGGAGTAGGATTGTGTAAAGTGTACTATGCACCACTGAACTTCAGAGACATTATGTTAGCTTCAGGAAAACTTCCTCCAGATGCACTGCCCGGCGATCTAGCAGGGCAGGTAAGCAATAATTAAATTAATTTACACCTGTTGGAAATAGTTATAGCATTGCATTAATACAAGTCTTGTCCTGTAGGAATGTGTTCTCGGCTTGGAATTCGCTGGAAGGAACTCCCGAGGTGATAGGGTTATGGGTATTGTCGAAGCTAAGGGTCTTGCAATGTCTGTAGCCTCAGACCCTCTCTTCACCTGGTCAGTTCCGGACTCTTGGAGTCTTCAGGAAGCCGCAACAGTGCCTATAGTCTATGCTACGGTTAGATTTATCCTATTTTTTATCACCTGTTGAACAAATCGTACACAAAAAAGTAATTGGCAAATTGTTCATTTTGAAGGCCTACTATTCTCTTGTCGTTCGGGGAGCCATGAAACCAGGAGAGAGTGTTTTGATCCATGCAGGAACTGGAGGAGTCGGTCAAGCAGCTATTCACATCGCGCTCCACATGGGGTGTAGAGTGTTCACGACTGTTGGCACACTGCAAAAGAGAGAATTCATCAAAACTACTTTCCCTCTGGTAATAAAACTTAGCGATATGTATTAATATTTTATATGTTCCTTTTTTTTCAAAACCAAAGGGCAAATTTAACTCTGGAAATTATAATTCCTCTGATAGTCCTATGAAAATGAAATTTCGCATAGAGGTTCCATTTGACTAATTGACAACATGAAAAATATTTTCAACTCATTGGAACATAATTAACCATTAATAATTAATTAATTACTAAAGAATAAAAAAAATCTATCAAATTCAGTCAGGTATGAAATTAAAGGTCTCAAGGTCTTCATTAATAATAGGTCATTCATGTCTTTTTTTTTTTTTAACCTGTCGGTATAACTGTCATTGGAATCGCGCTAAACAATTTAGGTCAACCTTTGTTTGCACATAGAGGAATAATATTTTGTATTCTAGTTTCATTTAATTCTCTGATATTGCTGAAAATAAAAAGCGATCCCATGAATAATAATGAAGAGTCATTAATAAATTACTGTGTAAAAAAAAAATATTTTTCTCTTATCATTTTTAGTAAAGTATCAAATTAAAAATCTTAATTTAATTAAAATCAATTCATTTACTGTCTTTTAGCTGAATGATAACTGCATCGGAAACTCTCGAAACACAAGCTTTGAACAACTAATTCTATCAGAGACAAACGGTAAGGGTGTTGATCTAGTCTTGAACTCTCTCGCAGAGGACAAACTTCAAGCGTCAGTCAGATGTTTAGCTCAAGGAGGAAGATTTTTGGAAATTGGAAAATTAGACTTGTCCAACAACTCTCCACTGGGTCAGGAAACATATTCATATTTAATTAATGTTTAACTAAGTTACATTTATTGACATTACCCTCTACATCAGGGATGTCGATCCTGCTAAAGAACACAACGGTCCATGGAATCTTGCTTGATGCATTGATGGGAAAAGGCTCTGACAATTGGGAGAAAGTGGAAGTAGCCAAATTGGTAAGTGAAGGGATCAAATCGGGAGTGGTGAAACCGCTTCCGCAGACAACTTTCAATCGAGATCAGCTAGAACAATCTTTCAGGTAAGGTCCTCTTTGGTAGATTCCTGCTAAAATCAAAGTTTCATAGAATATTGATTTGGATTATGTAACAGGTTCATGGCCACAGGTAAACACATAGGAAAAGTGTTGCTTAAAATTAGAGATGAAGAATCAAATAAGAAATCATTGCCAAACAAGGAAATCATCAATGCCATACCAAGGACATATATGAGCCATGAAAAGTCATATGTACTCGTAGGTATGGAAGTAAAATAAATTAACCAATAATTATTAATTACTAGTTGCGGTCTGTAATCATGCTGTTTTCATAATTATTAGCCAAAGAAAAAAGACAGTGCCAGAAACAGGAATCGAGTCTGGGATTTCAGTGTTTTTAGAAGTTGTACAAGGTCTCTTAAAGTGATTAGAATTGACTAGGCTACTAGTTCGACATGGATAGTTCGGTTAGTCAGAGGTCTGGAGCTCCTGGATTCTAATCCCAGGCCTTCTTTTCGTCTTCTTTCTTTGGCTGAAAAAAAAAAATTAATATTCAAAATGAAAATTGAAACACAATGGTTCTAAGAAATTGTTTTTCTTGTGCATAGGGGGCCTAGGAGGCTTTGGTATTGAATTAGCCAATTGGCTAATTGGCCGAGGGGCAACGAAAATCGTTCTCGTATCAAGATCTGGAATAACAAACGGGTTTCAGTACCTATCCATCAAAAGATGGGAGCAGAAAGGTGTCAAGGTGCTGGTTTCGACTACAGACTCTACGACTCTCGATGGCGCCAAAAAGCTAATTAAAGAAGCTGAAACACTTGGACCAATCGGGGGAATTTTTAATCTTGCAGCGGTAATCACAAAATCCTGGTACATTTTATTCAATCCGTGAAGGCATTTATTAGTAACATGTTGTCACTAGGAATTGAGAGATGCTTATATGGAGAAACAAACCGAAGAAGACTTCAGAGCTGTTTGTAAAGCAAAAGTCAATGCTACCAGTGCCCTGGACTCAGCTAGCAGGTTGTGCAAAAATTTGGACCACTTTGTTACATTTTCATCCGTCTCCTGCGGAAGAGGAAATCCCGGTCAGTCCAATTACGGTTATGCCAATTCAGTGATGGAGCGCATATGTGAGTCAAGGCGAGCTATAGGCCTTCCTGGTGTAAGTAATTTGATGCTTGAAGTTTCCTACAATACAAATTTTTTTTTTTTTAAGCATTCTTTTTATCTTAGACTGCTGTGCAATGGGGTGCGGTGGGTGATGTTGGACTAGTCATGGACAGTATGAAAGGAGATAATGAGACTGTGGTCGGTGGAACATTACCGCAAAGAATAGCTTCTTGTCTATCCGCTCTGGATTATTTCCTACAACTTGAAGAACCAGTCTTGGCATCTATGGTGCTAGCAGAGAAGGGGAAAACTGGACAAGAAACTGACCAAGCCACTCTTGTTAATGCGATAGCCAATATATTAGGTAATATTTACTTATTTTCACTCAAAAATATTTAAAAATAAGTGAAAGCTAAACATATCCCATATCACTAACGTTATTACTCAAATTTTTATTTTCTTATTCATAAGCAAAGGACATTCATAAAAATTTTGTAAAGAATAACATGTCATTACGGTTCTAGTGCATATTTTTTTCTCATATTCTTTGTTGTTGGCCGAAGAGTGTAATTATAGCCTCCTCACTCTTTGATGTGGTCTTTGTCAAGTGTCCGAGTCTGTACTCTTTGAAGGTCTGGATAAGACTGTCTTTGTCTTGCACTAACTCCTACCTGTTTGAGCAACACCTTCCCACGCCATGGGCTTCCAATCCCACATTTACCCGTTATACCCTTGGTTTTTCCAAGAATTTTCACCTGGTTTTATATTGTGAGGTCCTAAACACTATTTCTATATACTACATTATTTCAACAGAAAACTCGCTTCCCTGAAATTAACTTAATTCTAATAAATAAAAATATCGTAACGATATATCCTTTTACAGGCTTAAAAGACCCTAATAACTGTGGAAGTAAAAGCTTGGCCGAACTAGGAATGGATTCACTTATGGGAACAGAAATCAAGCAGACCTTGGAAAGGAATTACGATTTAGTTCTAAGCGCACAAGAAATCAGAAATCTCACTTTCCCGATGTTAAAAGATCTATCATCTGGAGGTAGCCAGGATACCTCATCCTCAAAACAGGTCCAAGTTTATTTACTGTAATCATATTTTAAATTGATGATTAATATTATTTTATTTGAAATTCTTAAAACTACAGTACAATTCTAAGTGGAAATTTTCAATAGTCGGTTTGTGTGAGACAATGTTTTATTTTTTGGTTATCTTTAAATCTAGGTATGTATGTACTTACATATTTATGTATGAATAACTGTGCATCTATGTAAATGTGTTGGTGTGAGTTGAACCTTGATAAATAATTGAATCAGCTTCTGTCCACAATTTTTTATTGTTTCTTTTCTTATTTTATTTTATTTTTGATATTTTATATCACTGCACAGAGTAAATTTATTTGAGACTGATTCTTTCAAAGAATGACCCAGTTTGTGAAAAATAATGTTTGTTCTTAATTTAAAAGTCCCAGGATAATAAAGATATTATTAATAATGGAACAGCCAAGTTTAAGACATTAGAATGTCAGTTGCCAAAAATTGATCATAAATTAACCCACCTGTGGAATGAATGAGATGGAAAAATTCGGTGTTTAAAGAAAATTTATAGCAGGGCTTTACACCTGTCAAGACGGAAATACCAAGTGATGAATGGAAATGATAGAATCACATACTGTATAAAAAGACACAAGAGATACCAAGCGCCTATCTTTTTCTTAGCCTGTTGCTTAAGGGGGCTATCTTAGGATATAACCATTCTTCCTGTAGAGGAACAGAGAGCTAGAAGAGTCTCATTTCTTGCCATGTCAAGAACATTATGTGACGGACTAATTGGAATCCAGGAGTTGTTGCATACTAGGGACAGCCATTTTTTTCTACATCTAATAAAAGCCAATCACTCACCAAGTGAAAACAAATTTTTTATATTATATAACTAAATAGTGCTCAGATATTGGCTGTTTATCTCTTTAATGAATAAAAGAACTGAAAAAAAATACTATTTATTCAATTAGGAAAATTAATTGTTTTTATTATAAAATTTAAACCAACTGAAAGGTAATTATTACCATTTATGTAACAATCTTTTTGGGAATAAACAAAAAAATAAATTCTAACACTTTCATTGTTGAAAACACAGAGCGGAGTTATATACAAGGCCATACTTCCTTCTAAGCCTGTCATTGAGCTTCCATCTTTGACCCAGAAGCCATCATCGAAACCAGTTTTCTTCATACACCCAATCGAAGGTGTCGTCAATATGCTTGAGGAAGTCGCAAGTCATCTTCAAACCACAGTTTTGGGGTTACAATGCGTTAAGGATGCCCCGCTAGCTTCAATACAGCAACTTGCAGCATATTACTTACAGGTAAATTCAAGATTATCTTTATTTTTTATTTTATTTATATATTTAAAGTAGATCCAAGCATCTGTGGCATTGCTGCATTTTTTTTTTTCATTACAATAAAGATTTAATTTTTACTGGCTTAAAATTATTAACATCAATTATGACCCAACATTTCTTTTAAATAACTATAATAATAAAAGACTAAGAAATGAATGATCAAATACAAAAAAAAAAAATGACTTTTTTTAATTTCTTCTATCTTTTTGTTATTAAAAATCATTCCCCAAAGTGCAATAAAATAAAGTCTTGGGAGCCAAAAACACAAAAGGTATATTAAAATTCTGCTGATTTCAATCGGATATTTTTGCCAATATTTTTTATTAGTTGAAAAGGTAGTTTTTCCGTTTTTATGTTAGATTATTTCATAAACATTTAAAGATCTCATTCCAAGCTTTATGAGTATCCTGGATATTTTCAATTTTCATGGATTTCGTTTCTACATTTTTTTTTTTAATTCTATTCAGTTAATAATTATAATAATAATAAAAATGTCAATAAAAAAAACTTTTTTTCCTTGTAAATTACTTGACCCTGTATGATGATTATATTTTGAGGTTTTTTTTTTTGTAGCATATAACTTCATATCAAAAGGAAGGACCCTACCTTATCATTGGGTATTCTTTCGGAGCTGGAGTGGCTTTTGAAATCGGCCTTCAACTGGAGAGCAGTGGTCAGAAGGTGGCACTCGTCCTCATCGACGGATCACCCTCCTTTGTAAGAAGTCACATCGACAACTACAAGGAGACTAAGGGGCTTGACAAAGACTTTGACGCTTTCAGGCTGTCGTACATTTCAATGCTTTTCAGCCATCAAGATTTTGTTCAGGTAATTAGTAGTGCACTACAAATTCAAGTTCAGGAATTTGTTTCAGCTGGGAAAATAATTTTTATGACTTTTTGCAATTATAGTCCACTGAAGTTCTTGCACATATAACTCCAAAATTCTAAATTTGACACAAAGGCAAATTTAAGTAAAACAAAGTTGTTGTTTTGCTTACATCACTTTACATTTTCTGTAGTGGCAATTTGACAAATCCAGGCACACAATTTGAAAAACTATACTTATGACCCTTCCAAGACACCCCAACCCATTAGCAGTATAATACGGAAAATGAATTTTTAGGAGTTGGGTTACTTTTCGAGTGATGTTGCATATTATTGATCAAATTAAAGAATTTGAAACCCTATTCAATATGACAGTAGAATATTTATTTGATAATAACAACTAACAATTAAATGTTTTATGTAGATGCGGTAATTCTCATTATGTCAAATCAAATGTACAACCTCTCCCTTTAGGCTTTGACAGCTAGTTGGTAAAGTACCACCTGAGGAGAAAGTACCATTGAACAATGAGCCATCAGAAGAAATCCAACAGTTTGTGCCAGAGGACGTTAAAGGTACAAGATAGAAAACCTCGATCGACAAGTGCGTGCCAGGCACTGCTGTCTGCTCCATGTACTCGGAGTACTTCGTCCTGTACCTTCTTCTTTTCTAGTGGTGCGAGAAAAATACTAGAAAAGATAAATAATAATGATTGCTGCGAAGCTCATTTTTGAATTCTAATGCTCCCATTCTATATTACACCATCCACATATATATTAGGTGAACACAAACTTTTGGAAATCTAGAAATTTTCATTAGAAACCGTGAAATTTTCCTCGAGAGATATTTCTTACTGCTTTATAAGACCCTGAAACCTCTCTAGAAATAGTTGTCAAATAACTAATAAATTAATTAATTAGTAATAAAAAAAATAAATTTCAAAACAATTTTTCAACAACCGCAACAAAACCCCTAATTATATGATGTATCTCATGTGACTTGAATTTCAACACCAGATAGATAGGTAGATAAATGCTTGTATTAAGATAACATTGCTACTGTACGAAACCCTTAATTAAATGACGTAATAGACTGATGGTGGTTATTGCAGAATAAATAAAGCATAGCATTATGGCAATGTTTTTAATGTCATTGATATTAACAAAACAATATTATAATGTCTAGCAACATCTTTACTGAAAGCGAGTCTGTCTAGAGTAGCTTTCTGTAGATTGTCTGCCACCTAATCTGTGAAGTAATAAATAAGTCAAGAGGATGTCTGTAAATTTCAGCAAATTTTCTTTTATTAGAATGAATTGTTTTTCTTCCATTAAAATATTAGTCGTTTGTGATTTATTTTAGGTACAAAAAGAAATGCTGGCTTTGGACACATGGGATTCTCGCTTGAAGCGCTGCGCTGAGATCATGGCCAATTTTTCTGAAGATGAAATATCCGAAGGAGCTACATCATTTGGCAAGAAACTAAACGCCTCCTACTCATATGAACCAATGAAAAAATTCACTGGTGATATTATACTCATGAAAGCCTCTGAATCTTTCGTAGACCTCGGAGAAGACTATGATCTCAAAAAGGTACTTTTAATTTTTTTTTATGGATCCAGAATTAATATCGGAACAGAATTAATATTTTTATGATTTTTATTTTTAGCACTGTAACCGGAAAGTTGCAGTAAACATAGTGCCTGGTGATCACAAAAAAGTTTTAGAAGGAAATTCAGCGAAACTTATAGCAGATATTGTTAATCAATATGCCCAATCCTTTTTGAAATAATTATTAATTATTAATTATTTATTTTTAAGTAGTTTTAATTGTTTTATTAAGAAATTTTAATTGCAAATAGCACACTAATATTTGTACATAATAATATATTTTCTTATTTATATTTTATAATAAAAAATATTAAAAATAGTTGTTATTTTTATCACTTTTCCAAACATAATAAGAAACATTCTGGGAAGCTATAACATATTGGTTAATAATTTGTCTACTCACAAATATTATTAATGTTAATATTATTATTATACTATCTGTTCATTATACTGTTAATACTTATCACCTGCCAACCTCCAGGTTTCCATGCTCCTTAGCCTTCAAAAATGATAATAAAATTTTTCAACACTTGCTGCAGTGGCAACCCTCAAAGATAATAACGACGCAGCATAGGCAAAAAGGCCTTACTAGAGTTTATCCACCCATGACCACTAGAAACCTTACAGATATTTTCTGGCATGCGAGAACTTCCATAGTAGGACCCTAGGAATCTAACAGTAGGGCACAAGCCTGCTACAAAGTTTGAAGAAGCCATGACTGACAGAAAAAGGCTAATAATTATTAATAACCAGCTTTTAGCCCTCGGTTTCTTTCGCCTGAGTGGAAATCTGAATACAACAAGACTATTGTCACTGTGCCCATTTTCAAGTTTTAAGTCCATTACCCAACCTTTGAAGATACATAGTTTAAATATTAATGGGCACTGCAAGGAACAATCAATTTTCAAAACACATTCAGCAGAGTTCAGCTCATACAAACAAAAAAACGTTCCAGGTATTTTTTTTTTATACCAATCTTCTATTATACAGGAAAAAGCATGAATTATCTTCATAATGTACAATGGAAGTCATTTTAAGCAGTGGTGATTGAGAGTACAAGTAAAGTATATAAAGTCAAATCTTTTACAGATTCACCATAATATTAATGTAACTCCAAACTTGATTACAGCCATTTTTAGCTTCTCAAGAGTAAAAAGATTCTTGGGTAAACTTACCCTTGAGCAAGCAAGATAATGTTGTCCACTGGAAAACAGGGCGATCTCAAATCCAGTTAGCAGTACTAAATATACTGGCCCGGAAAAGAGTTCATCGTGATGGAGAAAGTAAGAGAGAGAGAGTAAGTGAGAGAGAGAGTAAGTGAGAGAGAGAGTAAGTGAGAGAGAGAGAGAGAGAGAGAGAGAGAGAGAGAGAGAGAGAGAGAGAGAGAGAGAGAGAGAGAGAGAGAGAGAGAGAGAGAGAGAGAGAGAGAGAGAGAGCTCCGTACTTGGGGACTTGTGTTTCGGGCAGGCAACAGTTGACTGTTCGCGTGGTAGAAAGAGGAGGATGCGGGTAAAGGGGTAGTTTGGTTGCTCGTTGCCGGGAAGAATCACGTGATCGCAGATCATACAGATTGGCCAGTTGTACAATCTCTCTCCTCACCAATTGTTGGCGACAGCTTTCATCGTTGTTGTTTTGTTCCTAAAATTCCTATCTCATAATAACATAATTTCGGCAACAGATAATAGTTATTTCATTTATATAATAGGAATAATAAATTCACAGATGATGGGACTCACCATTTGGTTACAATCCTTGTAACTTAAAACTTACAAGCTTATTCCTTGGCTGTCGTGTAAACCAGTAAGTGGCTTTTCCTTTCAATCGTTTAAAGAAAGGCCCCTAGCATTAGATTGAAATTATTGTAAGTTCAACGAACCCTTAAGTGGGTATGACACAGTTGACTTTCAATTACCTGTTGTACTTGTGCTATTGGGTGCACTTGTATGCTCACTATTTTAATCATATTTGCATCTTATGAATGCATAAAAGCTCTTCATGCGTAGATTAATACGTTTAATGTCTGATGCAAAGCAGAACTCTATTGTAACTATTATAAATCAATGCTTAAGTAAACTATTAGAGAGCTAAATGTACAGGTGCGAAAGGGATTGGAGCACTTCATCTACCCAGACTACTTTAACAGGATGAGCAAAAATTTGAATTCACATACCGCGGACTACGCCCTCATTAGACTGCGCAGAAGGTTGTACATATACAACACGAGTGTCACAGGGTGGAACTGGAGGGAACACCCTGGCGTGGGAATCCTCGTTCGTGCACGGTTATAGGGTACGGGATTACACCGGCCGGGAAATCCGGATGCCTCTTCTCCCTTAATATCAACGGGCTCTACGGGGATCGAGCCTGTCCCTGCGTTTATGCCAAGAAAGGAGTCGAACATTTCATCTGCCTCAGCTTAAGTGTTGCCGGCTTGACCATTTGTCCAGGAGACTCGGGTATACAACCAGTATATAGCTTTATTATTATTATTTTTTTTATTGAATAATCCCAAAGGGAGATCTGAATATTCATAATATAGTGCTCATTAACTTCTGGTGAACATGCAAATGACGGTTTTGTGCCAACTTCTTCACCACGAATAAATAGAAGTTACTCTCTCTATTCCGCCTAACATTCCATGTTTTATCAATAAATATTCGGCGTCAGTATAGAGAGAGGGAACTAGTTCACGATCCCGACAAGGCCAGAGCTCACTAGGGGTGCGGGCGTAGCATCCCCTGATTGGCCAAAATAGAAAGCTCTCTCATTCGCTGTAGGCAGGAATGAACTTCTACTATAAGGTAGAAGTTCTGAGCTTTTTCAGACAATCGGAATCAGACACTGAAGTGAATACTGATCTCTCTCTCTCTCTCTCTCTCTCTCTCTCTGCACTGGCGCTTGTTGCTCTACTGGAACCATGGCTTTCTTATTTAATTCCTTCTGCACCTCTCTTTCCTAACCTTCCTGTGTTTTAGTCCGGCGTTGTCAGACCTCACTTGCTCTTTGTGGTTCACACTCGCCTTTGGCCTACCCTCAGATACCAAATGTTCGTGGTCATTCCAAGAACACGTAAAACTACCTATAATACTTAGGCCTGTACCTCTTCTCCTGAACAAAGGATAACAAATACTGAATGGTTACATGCCTAGCTCGCGTCTCATTGTTGAAGCCATTCGTCGTCATAGTGAGAGGGCAGGGACAACCCACAATCACAGCTCGTCGCTTAGTGCTTCCCTGACCAGGGAACCTGACGAGGTACCAGGAACTTCTCCTAGACATAGTGCACTGTCGAGGCACACCTTTTAAGATCTTATGGAGTCAGATCAATAAAAAATACGAAATTCAGGCCGTTGTTGAAGTAGTCATTATGTAATGTCATTTGCAGCTCACGATTTCTTCCGAGTGTTTCGTTGGTTCTCACTCCTCGTTCAGGGCTCGCCACATATCAAACTTCACACTCACACATGGCAAGTATGGAATGGAAACACAAGGCGATGCCTCTACCT
The DNA here is from genome assembly GCA_930367205.1 of Acanthosoma haemorrhoidale. Classification (NCBI taxonomy): domain Eukaryota; kingdom Metazoa; phylum Arthropoda; class Insecta; order Hemiptera; family Acanthosomatidae; genus Acanthosoma; species Acanthosoma haemorrhoidale. The sequence goes on along the minus strand of OV884013.1, from coordinate 114,501,463 downwards.
TGGAATGTCGGCCCAGGTGTTGCTTAGCCAGATGGTGTGACTCTTATGTAATGTCTATCGTTCCCGGGCATGGAACCATGGAGAACTGCACGTCAACTGAGCGATGTCAACCCTCGCTGAGCTGACGACAACTGGGTCTAACAGTTCCCCCCTGTCGTCTGGGCGACTTATCGATCTTCGACACTCTATGTAGTAGCTGCCTTTAAAATCCAGCCAACACCATCACCCTTCAATATATACCTGCGGCAGTTAGCATCCATCTAGTGATTGAGCAGGAAAAATGCTAAGTTTGGCAAAGCACACAAGGCACAAGGCTTATTCAAGTCAAATGTAAAATCGGTTCTCCTGAGTGACTGGGAACAGAAGCCATTAGCGTGTGTTGTCAATTGCTGCTTCAGACGTATATGCCTTAAATGGAAGACATTGCCACTTAACGAAATAACAGATCAATGAGAAGAGACAAGCAAGAGGCAATGGATCGGCAACACATGAGAGAAGTCAGCGAATGGGCCATTGAAAAAGAGTTGCTCGACTAGAAGCCGCTAGGCTCTTTATTCGTTGGAAAAGGAGGTGACAGATTGAATAAAATCATATTCACTTCTTCTAGAAGACTCAATCACAAATTTGGTACAGATATTTTTGAATAAACCGTTATATTTTTACTATAGTTATTTTATATATCCCTATAATCCTCCTCGGAGACTAAAACGACAGTGGCCTCGTAACCTGCTATGAATACGATACAGTGGGAGTCCTGGCAATGGTCAGTTTTTCCAATGATGTCATGAGCGTCTGTGGCTCTCACGTTCTTGGTTAGCCTCCGCTGGCTCGTATCCGGTGACGCTGCTGACGGAGGAGCGTGGAGGACTTCCCAAGACTCCGCTTCCTCCTTCGCACGCGAGGGAAGTGACAACCATGTGGACTTGGGAGGTCTCTGGGCTATTGTAAATACTGTATGAATGAGCGAGTGAATGAAAATTGTAAATATGGTATGAATGAGATCATTTATCACCATTACTTATTGCCCAATGAGGCAGATTGTAATTTTATCACAATAAAGTTGTTGATTCATATAGTTATTTTATAAATGTGACAGTCGTACTTTTTCAAAACACTTTTTAAGTAAAGTAATTTCCAATACAACTTTGATATTAAGTCAAATGAAAATACTTTTTTATTTACTTACTAATATATATACATATACTTTTATTGTTGTGCTTAAACAGGTGGACCATTGATCTGTGACAGCAGGCTGGTGGGTGTCGGAAGTTTTATCTACCCGGACTCTTTATTGCAATTCGGATGTGGGTTTGACGGAACTGTCAGTGCCTATGTGTACGTCTGCCCGGTTCTGTCTTGGATCAGAAGTTACGTTGGATACCGAATACCAAGCTATTGCTAGCAACTCAACTTACACTTTGAATTGATTGATATCCAATCTTTGATTTGTCCGTTATTTTTAATAATTGTAACAATAAAGAATTGCTAGTATTTTTTAATAAACACTTATAATCTCAAGGCTATTACCTATTTGGACAGGATGACAGTAAAAAGACTGGTTCGTCCAAGTCTAGCAGAATAATTACCTTTTTATTGCCTGTTGGGTAGAAATTGTACCTGACGAGCAGTATGTTAAGTACTTGTGTACTTATAATGATCAATTATGAACCTTTAACCTGTATTGGTAAATAGGTTGAATATTGTAATTGGCCACCCAGCAATAGTATAATATATGGACAATAACCTTTACCTGACAGATTTTCAAAGATGGTTAGTTTCCAGAACATTGATAGCTTTTAGTCAAATTATTATGTTTGAGCTCATACAAATATTAATCAAATACTACAGTTTTATTTTTGTAATCTAGAGTTATTTTTTTCTAAATATGAACTAAATATATGTTATTACGTTCTTTTAAAGATATCGTAATTTTATTTTTAACTTTAAATTTATTTTATTACTTTTTAACTCATGTTTTTTAGGTTCTACTAACAAAAATAATTCTGGCAAAAGTTAAATTTAATTACAAATAAACAAAAAGAAACTTATATTAATTATACTTGTCTATATTTTTTTTTCTTTTTCTTCTTCAATGGTCTTCTTTTTAATCAAATTAACACTTCTTCCTGGTGCAACTTCTCTTCTGTTCCGCTTCAAGTCCAAACAACAAATAACTTGCAGAACTTTTTATTTCATCACTTGACTCAGATACATATATGACGGGCTGATTCCAAAACTAGAGTGACGCTATCGCTCTCGCTCCGTTGTTATTTCGTAACATCGTTCCTTTGTTTAGCTCGCCTTCTTGATACATGATTTGAATATCGCCTTCTTCATTTTATTCTTGATATATAAAGCTTAAATATCAAATATCTCAACAATGTATTATATATTAAATAAGTATGCAACCTTAGTTTTCTTTTAACGTAGTAAAAACATCATTATATAACATTTAATGCTTATGATTACTTCTCTATCTATCCAGATATCCAGATAACGTTCCATTGATAAACAGGAAACACCACCAGTAAGAGGACAGGGACATAGTGTCGATTACTAATTTAATATGTTTAACAGTTTTATTTATTATTTTTTTATCCGAGAAAATGCTTTATCGTTAGCAAGGCATATAATCAAGCTTGAGCTGTTTGAATATATCTCTCAATTGGCATCCCATCAATTTTCTATTTGTTTTATTCTATTAAAGTAAAGTTAATTAATTATATGTATTATCAAGGCACCATATAATATGAAAATATTTATTTTTCATCAGTTGCTCAATTTAATTTGTCTGCCATGTTCTATGTACATCTCATAATTATATTAGACCATATTGTAATAATAAAATTAATTTATTTCATCATACATTGTTTAAGATGAACTACCAAAAAGCAAAATCCAGTCAACAATCACTGCCAAATTATAGTTCTGAATACAACAATCATTTTTAAAGCTCAATCTAGTGATGCAGATCACAAAATGATTTATTTCAAGGTTTAAAATACCAATACAATATAAAACATTTGATTTAGAAAGTGTATCCAAAAAGCTATTATATCAAGTAATGATAAATAATACATTGCTTTTATTTTTAACACCGTCAGGACATTAAATGGAACAAACATGCAAAATATCATCTCTATTTGTAGAATGTAATGAGTTAAATCAGCAAACATGATTTTAATGATAGTATGACTCACAAAATTGGCAGTTTAAAAATAAAAACTACATATTGTTAATGAGAGTGATATGCAATGACAAACCTTTGAGAGAAAGTGAAATCCAGAACTGATGAAGCATTAGGAGGTCTCACTTTATACCTTAAGCTATATAATTTTTAAATTATTTGAACAGAGACAGAAAAATACAGAGGTGGACAAATTATCTCGAAATTCAATACTTGAAACTTTTGAGACATATAAAAAAATAAGAGTTGCTAATATTAATTTATAAGAAATAAAACGAAAAGAATTAAAATCATAATATAACGTAAGAACAGACAATGTATATAATATATGAATTAAATAATTTAAAATCGATAAATCAATATTTAGATAAAAAGTGATTACATATTGTAAAAAATAAATATTTGTATGAACAAGTAACAAAAGATGAATAAGGGCGGGTTATCAAATGTGGGTCCTCCAAAGGTGCCGTTTGGACTAATGAGTCTCGAAACTTCCAAATCAGGAACAAAAATACTTGCATATTTTAATTGATCATTTTACTCATAAAATTGGAATCATTTTATAGAATTAATTAAGAAAGTATCCCGAAGTTGTGATATAAAAACAGTTTTACAGAACAGATACTCTGCTGTAGATTGAAATGAATTTAGAAACTTTTTAAATGGTGGAAATGGTGCATTATTATTTACTATTGATTGTGCATGGTCAGGTGTTATGATCGAACGACTGAATCAGACTTTATTAAATAACATCAGACTTTGATTAACACCCCCAGGAAAATGCAGAAAATAGCAAATGATCGGCGTGGATGTGTCCGATGCCTTTAATGAAACTCCAAAATATTTATTATTTGGTCAGGGTATGAACATTTGCCCCATCTATATTATTGAATGCGATTTACAAGAATATAAAAAAAGAGCTTTTGAAAATTAAGTTAATTTTAAATTTTAGTAAAAAAAACTAACAACTGATCAGGATAAGAAACTTAGAGACTTAAATATCAGGGATATTGGCAATAAATTTAATAAGGAACACATTTTATAAACTTAAGGCATTTCAGATTATTGACAAAATTACACTATTAATGTTTAAATTAGATTTAAATGAGTAATCGGTTTTTACAATATTTTTCATTGAAATAAGTTGCTTATTGACAATTAATCAGAATTTATTTCATAAATGGAGATTGGGCATAAGCAGGTCAAGCCGGGGATATAAAAAACAAGAACCTTGCTTCGCCTACTGCTACATATACTACAACTGAGCACTAGTTAGGATGCGGCAAGTGTGTACCCATTTACAAGATATCCACAGTATCTAGTTATTGTTTTAATCAAAATTTCCATCATTGGAAGATTTATTAGCTGAAAGTAATATAAAGCAACCCTATTAAGCAATATGGAATGATATACATCATTCCATATTTCTCTCTATATATATTTATATATCTAACATATCAATTCTATATTTTTAATATAAATATATTTCTAATTTTTATTTCATAATTTTTATATGAAATTATATGAAAAATTTTAATGAGCATTTGTGTTGTTAATAAACCAATATACCACTGATCATTAGTTAAATAATCTTTGTAGAGGAGAGTCTTTTAAAAGAAAAGCTTTATTATGAAGTACAAGCAAAACACTGGTAAGATGTTTTGACATTCCACAGTATTTGTAAATGTTAATATTTTAAGAGTTAAGTTACTACATACTGGGTGGAAAGTCTAGGCAGGAGTGGGGTCTGAGGCTAAAGCTGAGACATATATGTATAAGAAAAGGATAAGATTCTGGGAAGTAGGGAGGTCTTGGAGGGATGCAGTTGCTTACTTAAAAATAACAGGGAGCCATCAGTGACTTCCATGAAGTCTCGAGGCAGGTATACAGTTCTGCTCAGGCCCCTTATACTTTTAGCATTATATATAATATTAGCATTATAATATTCTTACCATTATAAGACTATTGATGAATCTTATGAAATGACGTTTCCACAATTCGCAGTTCTAATAAAGTTATTTAAAAAAAAAAAAAATTTGTGGAAATGGTACATTATTATTTACTATTGATTGTGCTTGTTCAAGTGTTATGATCCGAAGAGTGAATCAGACTTTATTAAATAACACCTCCAGGCTGATGTAAAAAATAGCAAATGATCGGAAACTCCAGCATATTCATTGTTTGGTCTAGATACAGTATTATAATAACTTAATAAAGATAAAACCGATATGCCTGAAATGAATTGAATTTAAGATGAAGAGGGGGGCGCGCTGGTCATGGAGGTCGAAACACGGCACTTACATAATCATCAGGGAAGACCCAACAGCCCCGATTTTTTTTTTTTTCTTGCTTTTAACTTCGTAATTTCTTTGTTCACACCTTCTTCAGTTGTATTTGGTCCGTACTCTGTTAATATTTGAGCACTTCTTTAATTTTCAACCACATAATCTTTTGATTTTAATCTGGACAATCCCTTTGTCAAAGAAACCGTTTATCGCTTGAGATGTCCCATGAACCTTCCATGGTTTACGAGCTGGAGTTGACCTTTTCCTTGTCAATCGCGTAAACCTCCAGCCAATTTTGTCAAAGACATCGTCAATTCGGAATCCATTCAAATGAATAGTTTATTTGAGTAAACCTTTCATAAACTGTTAAATAATTTGGGAATCGTAGCCTATTTGACAAATTATTGTCAAACTACAATTGTTGGCCGAATCCCATTACGAGTTACAGATAATTTATTTTGATCGTTACTTTGTAGGATGACCAAAATTAGAAAAAGTTACAATGTATTTTTTCCCATCAAGGACAGTGATATGACGTCATAAGAATCCCTCTTCCCCCCTCCTATGAACTTGCGAAATTTCTTAAATAAATATTTTTTTTAATCGTCTTATTTCGTATTTAAATATGTAATGGATACTTTGTGATTATTTATTATTGAAAACAGCACAATATCATTGAATATCGTTTAAATACAAATAAATTGATTGATTTATTTACATAACTGTTATATGGTTTAAATTTTCCCATTTTCAGACATACATCTGTGCAGAATGTTATCGGTCATGGCAATGTAATGATTATATTATTCGAAGCTCGCGATGGACAATGGTGTGAATTTAAAGGCCGTATATGAGGCGTGCCGATGGAGGCGTGCCAAATTATCTTTAAGGTTATATCGCAGGAATATTTTCATTTGTACGGGCATGACAGTAGCCCCTTCAGATTGTGTGCAAACATGTGACTGTGATAGGACTATGGTAGTCAGTTTGAGAAATGAGCAACCACTTGCTTGTTCGCCGCCTCATCGGAGCCTGCCAGAAGATCAAACAGATTAAAAATGTCATGTTCAGCAAGAAATACCTCTTCTTCACCAACATGGGCATATCCATCGGCCTCTCCGGGGTCGGGGACATCATCCAGCAGCACTACATGATCCTCAAAGGTCAGAGAGACACCTGGGACAGGAAGAGAACTCATCATATGTCCATAACTGGCCTCACAGTCGGTATTTTATGTCATAGCTGGTATATATTTTTGGATAAAAGATTGCCCGGTAGAACTGTCCGTGTAGTATTGAAAAAACTTGTCGTCGACCAACTTTTCTTCTCTCCTGTTTACATCTCGGTGTTCTTCCTAACCTCCGGAGTTTTAGACAGGTCATCCTTAAAGGAGATTGGCGAGGAGATATTAGAAAAAGGGAAACAGCTTTACGTGGCCGAATGGGTGGTGTGGCCCCCAGCGCAGCTTATTAACTTCTACTTCTTACCGACGCAGTATAGAATACTTTATGACAGCACGATTTCTCTCGGATATGACATTTATACTTCTTACGTTAAGCATGATGGTAAAAGTAAACATTTACATATAGAGAAAAAGAAGTAGAAATTCCTCATTACGGGTGTATATTTTAGTTATTTATTGTCGAAGTGAATGGTGTTATGTGCCTTAAACAACTATTAATATTTAAGTGCAGAATAAATAAATTATTTTGATTAACAGAGCTTTTATTTATGTAAAACTATTATTCTGTCGCTCATATGGCATGCAACAATTAATAATGAAATTTTTATGTGCTATTGAATTCAACTAATATAAAACATTTTTATTTTGTTGTTCTTCCAGTATGAGCATAACTGTAGGTTACCACCACACAATTCGGTTTATGTAGTCCTTGTGATAGGTTTTATAGTTTAATTTCTTAATATTTTTTTCATTTTATAGAGCATTATTGAAAAAAGTTAAATGCATATCAGAAAGTCCCGTTCTCTGTTTTAGTATAAAAATAGCTAATTGGCAGGTGGGCTTGGCTCTAAGTTAACGTAAAGTTCACAGAATGTGTGAAGTAATAATGCTAATAATAGCACTTTAAATCAATTGTACATAGACATGTTAGGTTAAATTATTTGAATGTCTATTGATAAATTTTGCTAAAATAAAGCAACTCAAAATTTAAATTTTTCAGAATTCAACTTGTCCATTTTAATACAATATCTAACGAGAGTTTCTTTTAATCAATAAATAATTTATGGAATGAGGAAATCAGTAATAAACAGTATTCCTTATCTGGGATAGATATTATCTTATTGGGTCATCAAGATTTAAATATTTTTTTTATACAGTAAAAATATATATGTATTTGAATCATTCAATGGACAATTAATATGCTTAACTAAGCATATAAATAGAATTTTCAATAAAAAGTTAAACAAGTCACGCAATTAAGACAGTCAAAAAGTTGTGAAACCATGTTATTTTAATGATTTTTTGCATTATAATCTACCAAAGATCCAATGCATACAGAATTATCAATAAGGGTGTTGAAATGTTAATTATGCCCCTCATTAGTTGCCATGGGAATTATTTTTCCATCATCAGCACTTCAAATTGAACTACATTTGACATATCATGTTCGCAATATAATACATCAACAAGCTGCAGTTGAATTAGAGATAATATTATTTTATTATGACTTTTTTTGTAGTTTAAAAAAATTATTGATCACTAATAGCTCTTTAATTTGATACACTAATTGATATAACGTAAAGATTTTTATTACCAAATATTTGCAAGTTTTAAGATGTTGAAATTTATTAATATATTGATTTTGAACCCCGTTGAGAAATCAAATGCAACTTCCAGACAGATAAAACAGTGATCTAACGAGGGGACTACTCAGGACTGTTCAGGTGCCCTTACCACAAGACTATCCATACCGAATAAAAACCATTGTACTGTCTATTATTTATCTCACTAACTCTGAAAACATTCCCATCAGCGAGGATACAGTTCTGTACCAATGCTGATTGTACAATGTATTTCCTTGTAGGCTTGTATTTATTTTTAAGTGGGTGAGAATCGAAGAGCTTGAAGTAAAGAAAGCAGTCAGGTTTACTGACCTTGGATAGTTATGTTAGACCAAAACTTAGCAGTTCTTGATGTAATCACAGCGTTTTTCATATATATCTTTACCCTTTGCAGTATCGGTTTAAGTAAAATTTTGTGAGTAAAAGTAAACTTTAAAATATAAGAATCTTGGCCTTTATAAACAAATGTATAAGAATGATTAAACTTACTTAGTCGGTATAGCTCGCAAGTACCAAAATGCTCTCATTTGTCTAAGATGATAATATATTTTTGTATAATGATTATCTAAACTAGACTTATTGATAATAAGAAGATTCATTAACTTAATCATCCAAATAAAATATTTGAATTTTCAGGAGGGCTGTGAATGAAGCAAGCCACCCTAAAAAGTCAATTTCATGACTATTGACCACCACATCGAAAAACCAACAGTTAATTATTAGTTGGTAATTAATGCTGTTGTAAATTTTAATAATTCTTCGGCGGAAAAAGAACACTTAGTGGCACAGCCGGGATTCCAGCATGGGTTGTTAGCCTATAATGAAAATATATTGAGTTCATATTTTATTAACTTAATAACAAACACACAAAGAATATTTGTGGTGACACTAAAACAGGTTTTCAAGAAAGTTTCTATTATACCTCTTCTTTGTAATATGGAAATACGTGGTTTTCAATATCGGGCATTGGTAAATTGTTAATGCACATAGGAAAAAACTAAGGATTAAAATAATAGGAAATCATAATTAAATATGCAAATGTTTATTACATAAAGAAATAAAATATTTAGCTTATATACAAGTCGAACAATAAATGAATCAACTACAAATCTGTCGTGCTTTTTTAAGCTATTTGATAAGTTGATTACAAGCATAACCATATATACAATAACTTATATAACACTACTGCAGTATATAAGAGAACTATTATTACAAGCATGTGTATTTTACAATGTCAATGAAAGATCAGACACGGGATAATTAACATTATGATTTAACCCACCAACATTATAAAAAAGATGGCAGTAATATAAAAATAGAAAACTATTGAGCTTCAGCCTTTAATATATTAAATTTACTTAAAACTTTAAAGCTTATGAATTTAAGTAGTGATCTTAATTAATTATTAAGTATACATTATGCAGCATTGAAGTAATACACAAAGTAAAGATTTATATTTTAATACTAAAAAGGGCCTTTTTTTTTTTCAAATGAAAACAAGACAGCTTAGGTTAAATAACAGATTTATTAATAATAAATATTTTAACGACAGTCAGGCCATGCGACATAGAACACTAGTTTCCAACAGGGAAAACAAAATTATTTTAAAAAGATTAACAATTATTCATTGTTTTCAGCCTATAGGAGCCATTTTCCCTTGAACTATCTCGAAGTCAAAACTACAATATTTTTGTAATGTAATATAACGTAAAGGTTTTTTTTTTTTTAATATAAGTTCTAATTTAAATTATTGTATTAGGTACACTTTGATTTCAAGAAATTAATCTGAAAATGGGCTCTTGGGCTGAAAGCAATAAAGTTTATGACTGTCGTGTTTTTAACTCATAACTAACATAAAACCAATTAACTGTACTGATACTGCACACAGTTCATTCTGCCTGAAGGCCGAGTTCATGAAGTGAAGCCAAGAGAGAACATAGAATTAATATTTTTAAAAAATAGACATAATTATTTAATATCTGAAAAAAACAAATGAAATTACTGATTCAGTATTATATAGGTTACTCCAAGACACATGGGCCAAGTTGCCAGCATAGGGGTGAAAATTAAGAAAACAAATGAAATAGCTTTGTGATGAATATGTGAACAATCCGCATACACGCTTGAAAAAACCAATCTCCATTTAAAGGTCATGATTCGAGTATTTGTTTGGAATCTGATGAAAGAAAGATGTTAGATGTTCATCAAATTTAATTATAGACATTTAGACAGACTTACGTGTTATGTAAGGATAGGGTTAATGAGAGAAATAAAATATTTACAGATGTTATATAATTCTATCTGAATTTTCATCAATAGTATTCTTGCACTGTTTTCCATTTTGTCTTCTTATCAAGACTTGAAGCAGACATGCATGTTACATCACAATGTTGCCCATTAAATAAATTGGTGAAAATCTAACATTTTTCTTTCATCAACCAAAGTCGATTTCATCTACTCAAACCGTTTTAGGATACTAAACGGATGGTATAGCCGCCTCCTTAGCTTAGTAGTTAGTGTGCCCGACTACTTATTGCAAAATAAAATAAGTAACTACCTGAATAAAGGAGTAGCAAATCCTGTTTTATACAGGAAGTATTCCACCACAGATTTAATAACATCCTCATTATAGCGAACCAACAAAGCAACGTTCTAACAGGTGGTGTAGTTTAATGGGAGAAAATTTGACAATGGAACTCGAGGGTATAGTTTTGTACAGTTCAGTCCTGGGGACATTTGAAGGATATTGAAATATTTGTTCTGTGTGGATTATTCTCAACCTTGGCTATACTGATCAACAAGTAGGCAAAACAAAATGAAAAAAAATATTAAATAACATATTATAAGCACAACACCATTTTCAAAAGTAACTAAATAATGCTTTGTATTTACTAAATGCTGTGATTTTAGTCAATTTTTAATAGAATAAGAAAGATAACAATTAAATTCCTGCCACCTTTTATTCTATCATCTGAATCGATTTGTCTTATTGAAAAGATTAATACAAATAATTTTTTGTTATACATTTATTACTGCAACAAATTCTTGATTTTGGTCCCAAAGGTATAAAATAATGAACAGGCTTTGTTCAAGAAAATGTCCCAAATATTTCAAAAAGTATCAATACAAGACTTGAGTCATTTTTTATGCGTTGATATTGGTATAATTAAATGGAATTTTCTTGAACATAGCCAATTTTTTTAAACATTAATTTCAATTGTTTCTGTAAAATATATTCTGTAAAAAAAAAAAATAATTGTATTAAAATATTTTTTTATCACAACCATTTAATAAAATCAATAACTGATATGCAATTCCTTTAAAGGTACGTACATACATATACACGTATTTATGTATATTTCTAAACCTAAATGTGACTAGATATTTTAATAAGATGCCGGAATGTATCTTCTTAAAATATTTGTTTCCTTTCCAAAAGTTACAGATTCCTTATAAAGTAGAAAATTATTAACAAATTTTTGTGTTTATCACATTTACTGTTCATAAATAATAATGTTTTTTTTTTTTGGAAAATGACGATATTTATAAGCGAGACAAAAATACAAACATCAATTAAAGAAAATACACTTAGATATACTGAGTATTTGTCATATTATCTGCCGGTACAAGCAATTAATTTTTTCACAATACTGTCTAAGATATATGACTAATGAGCAGTCGATAACTCATCCTGGCTTTGACCAAAAACATACCAAACTTATTCATTACAAAATAATTTATTTTTGAACTAGTTTTAGCTTTTATGGTTATGATATTTTTACCAAGGTGAGGCATCGAACAAGTTATTTCCAGCCGATTAACATTTAGAGCTCCCATTTGGCATTATCCAGGGTGTGGATCTCACTTACTTAGATAATATTAACATAGAAGTAAATTTAAATTAAATAAAATTTTAATATTGCCAAGAATTTAAAGCACTCAGTTATATTATAAGATTAAAAAAACCACAAAAATAATTACATAAACTAACTTGTCTTTGAAAGGTAACTCACACCTAGTCACAATTATTCAGTCGACATTTATTACTGAATTGAAAATGAAGCAATAAGATATAACATAGCCACTTTCGTGTTGAACTATTGAATATGCAAATACCAGTTTTCAGAAGAGCAAAGAAGACTTGTATTTGTGAACTGGCAACTGTAATAGATGAAATTAAAAACCATTAACCAAAGTTTTCGTTAACTAATTGTGAACCTTTTAGATCACATGGGATACAGGTTACAATAAACTCAAAACTTATATCTCGGCTTTAGATCAAGCTACAAATTTGACAATTACATCAATGCACTGTAGAAAAATTGTAATTTTTGAAATTCAATAGCTTAACATGGGAGTGACGATATCAAATTTAATAACATTGACAATACTTATTACCATTACAAATAATATAAACAATTCAAAAGCAGAAGCTTAGTAGAAAACTAATTCAAGATCTTAATGAATAAATAACAAAGTGATAACAATACTTAATAATACTTAAACAATGAGCAAAGTAGGAATATAATTAAAGGCTATTTACATATTTAATGTATACACGCACAAAAGTGAGTATATATCACAATGGTCTCGAAGTAGTAAAAGGCGACGTTCCAAATAATTGTGAAATAAAGTAAGTTTCGATTCATTTTCATCCATTGATTAAATCAACCAACTTAATGATGATGTTTCATGAGTGTGTAAGAGCCTAAATATTGCCTAAACAACTGCCTTAACGATACGCAAGGCCTGTTATTATTCATTGTTTAGGTGTTTACATTAATTTTTTACATTAAGAAAGAATAAAATTAAAACAACAATCTCCAGATCAATTTTGACACCCAAAGAAAACCCAAGGCACTAAATGGTAAAATAAGACACAATGCCAAAATAAGCAACAAAACAAAACTGACTGCATTTATCAGTGTATAAGACACAATTTAAAAAAAATTTTACTTGAAAACTAGAGAGTGTCCTTTTCAAGATCAAATTTATATTGATTTTCTGAGTAATAACAATAATGATTTAAACCATAACAAATCCTTTTTTTTTTGGCTTTTGTGTCATCGAATAAACTAGACAACTTTTTCATATCTTATTTTGGGAAAAAAGGGTCTGTTTAATTCATGAATAAATAAGTGTTATATGTAACTATGCCATCTTACAGATGAGAATATATTCAACATTTACTGGTTATATTACTATTGCTGACACATTTAAAATTACTATCTCACAAATTATAATATTTTTGCGATAGAAAAGTTTTGGACTTAAGGCTAATGAATCTCTTAAGTTACTTTGGAAATATACTTGAACAAAGACAAAGTGGGACACTTTTTGAGTTATCAGACTTTCCGAAACAAAGAGTTCCCTTTTCAAGCAATGTGTGGTGCCGAGACGTTCATGACTAACCAATTTCCTTCCACTGACTAATTTCCCCTTTCTTTGACCGTTTTTCCATAAACCTCACTTTTTACAAAGTTCCAATCGAAATATGAAAAACATAAAAATCCATGTTATAGTTTTATTACTTGGGCTTTTGCTCCATTTGCCGTACTACAATTAATTTTAGTCCCTGAAGAATATTGTTACAGAAATTAGTCAAGCAACTCCAATTTTATTTTCATTGTTTTATGATTCAATTCTCAACTTGAAATAGGTTGTAAACGAATGTAGCAATGTAACTAAACAACATGATAATAAACTCGGACTCATCATAAAAAAAAATTAGAAATTAACATATGGAAATATGACCATTAATGGATACAAACGATTAGCCAATGCTAACACAATATTTCTAGTTAACAAAATGTCACTATAATAATAGCTTGTAACCCACCACCACATGTTATGTCAAAAAAGCTCTCGGTTTTCAACATTACTTGTCTGTTCAAGGGCACCTTGATACCTTCTTAACCGTTTGAAATCATGGATGCAGCCTAAATCATTTTTTTTAATAGCAAGTTCCCAGATTGAGCTCGGTCTTGTGAGAATAGTTATAACAAATGTACAAACATTTTTCTTTAGTGAATTCTTTCATAAACTGTATTCCTCAAATTAAGAGAAGTTATAATTATATTTAATTGCTTCTTAAATTAAATCACTAAATATTTTATAAACATTAAATAGTGAATACTCTAGGGTAGGGAAGCACCTTCTTGCAAAAGAAAGCAAAATAAACCTTAATAAAATTGAGGCTTTAGACCAAAAAAAAATATACAAAAATAACTTTTTAAACTTAACAATCACATTCATAATAACAAAAGACAAAAAATAAATTAGCGATGGTAACTAGCAAAATCTAAATTTTGACAACTATAAAATATAAGAGAGAAAAATACAAAGTAATTATTAGCTTTAAGTACTGTACAAAGTCTAAAGAAACTAGGGAAAATCAAAGCAATACTACCAACAGACTTTTTTCTTTAAGCAAGAATAAATATAAAAATAATGGACTGTTTAACAATTCGGAATGGTATCTATAATAAACGAAACCTGGTAAAATTGTTGACTTTTAAAACATGCCATCGTGGATTCCAATAGGTACCAAGAGGCAGAGGAATATGAAGAAGTTGCGAAGGACCTTGCGCCAGTCTGATGGAACTGCATAAGGAAGAAGGACGTGTGTCAAATTGTGGATCTGAAATATAAAAATAAATTAAGGCTCTATTACTTTTATCGATTCAGTAAAATATTTTGTTGTTAATAAGCAATATATAGGCATTCCTTGATGATATATTTTGATGATGTCGGGTATATTATTAGGTTTTCAGTGACAGGTTCAATACAGCCCAGTTAAGAAGTATAATATGCATTGATAAAGCCGGCATTAGTTTTTGAGTGTACTCATTGAAGGAAGACGAGGGACTTTTATTTTATCATCAACAACCCACAGTCAATAAAATAAAATGGCCAATAATACACCACATTGTTATATTTTGTAAATTGTATATATATTTTATACAACGCTCAGCTTGGAAATAACACAAGTGCACAAAGATCTATTTTACCTCCAATACATAAAACTCTCAATGTTCATTGTGTGCTAATTTTTGTTCAACAATGTTCAATATTATGTAAAGATTGTTTGACAAGTATTGGGTTTATTAAAGCTGCAATCCGCAAAAAAATAAATATTCTGAAATACCGACCATTAGCAGATATGGTATTTAAACCAGGTGGTCTATCCAACTGAGCTATCAGTATTCAATCTCTTTAGCTAGTCTCGGGAAACTTTGGATAAATTTGTAATATTTAGTCAGCACATGTTGTTATTTGTTAATTAAAAAATGTTTAGAAAAAAGTACATAAATGCTTAACCAAGTTGAAGGTTTATTGTATAAAGAATGTTATTACATCCCACATTATAAAAAAAGATAAACAAAATTGTGTCATGTTATGAAATGCATTATACCAGGTTTATTTTAAATGCTTTATGTATGTGATTGGCATTCATTCATTATTTCAGAATACATTAAACTTTAACGCAATATTATTGGAATTTCAAATTTGTATCGCCTTTTAAAATAATAAACTAAAAAAAGCTCAGAGCATAATTATTAATTTAATTTCTTTCTCTAATGTAATGCTAATTAGGGGGCTCTCCAGTTTAAACTACCAATAAGTATTTCCTAACAATATTCCAATAAAAGCATTTACCACTAAAAACACCGAGAAGTACTTTACTAGTTCACAACATGACAAGGTATTGTATACTAACCTCGTGAGCTGCACAGACAAATATGAACGATGTTATAAGAACGTTAAGAACTGGATAGCCTGGCACAAAAACGAGAACTCCATGGGAATCAGCCGCCATCCAAATATGATACTGGCAAAAACACAGCTCTAAAGATATTTTTCCAAACCAGGCAAATAGTGACGAGTAACGAGATCTTAACGTGCCACTTACATTCCTCAAAACAATGAAAGAGACTATCTGAAAAATAAAACCATATGATAACTAAATGGCACAATAAGGTTTAATATGAGAAAATTTAGTTTAATGCTATAGGTCCCACTATTATTTATATTTATGCAATACAAATAATAATTTAAATTGAATAAAAACTCATGTTATTCGTATTGTTTTTCAAAAATGTCAAACTCAATTCAGTAAGTAGTGTATCAGTGTAGTTATTTTCATAGTTGGATGTGGTCATTTTTAATAGGGTGAATGATGTATAAGTGGCGGTTATAGCGTATAATAATTAGGCAATGGATTCAGTAAGTAGTGTATCAGTGTAGTTATTTTCATAGTTTTCATAAGTGGCGGTTATAGCATATAATAATTAGGCAATGGATTCCGCTCCCTTTACAACTTCTGAGAAATTCAAGATTCAAGAGCCAAACACTTTCTTAAGTACAGTCGAAGAGCAATTACATCAGAATTTCAAATCAGGTACTTGGTCTCCTGAGATATATATCTATGTAACTATTTTGCTAACAGCATAACTCTTTTGTTATGACGAAATATGGCATTTTCAACACGGAGAATGTCCAGCTAAGGTTCATTTACACTTAACTAATTAAATTAAACACCTACCCAAGAATTAAACTCACATACTAAGACTGGAACTTAATCTACCATGTATAAAAGTGAGCATTTTCAAAAAAGCTGTCAAATGGTGAATTAAATTATTGAAAGTGCAAGAGGAAGAACCCTTAAAATATTTCTCTGTGACTTTGCTTAAAACACGCCCTTCCCTGGAAACTTCTATAACAGGCTGTGATGCTACATGGTGTGCGGATATTGATTCATACAAAATATATTGAAGCGGTATGGGAATAGTAATTTGTTAACATTTATAGTTTATACATGCAGGTTTTGTTTAAAATTTATATTGTAATGTTATTTTTAGAGACTTATTTTATTATATAAAAAAAATTGTAAAAAGTTTAAATCCAAAACAAGTGAGTGTAAAACAGGAGGAAGTATCAGGTAATTGAAACAGCTGATATAAAGGATGGGACTGCAGTTGTTTCTAGTTACTAGAGGAGAGGGTATAAGCAAGAGGGTGTCAGTTTTGGAGTTGTTATAAAATGAGAGGTGTTGATGATAATTTGTTCCAGTTTGCGGATTGTCAAACGAATTAGTCTAACCTTCGTAATTATGTAGCATGTGGACCTTCGTAATACCTTATAGCAGTCGATGCCATCATAGAAACTCATACATATGTGTGGAGTCTACAGGAAACCATTGGGTTACCTTGTATTTGAAGCATCAGGATCACAAAACTCAATACTTGGATGAAGCAAGGCAAGCATTCAACAGAAAATTTGAAAAAAAAACTCAAAAACTGTAAATGTATTCAAATTTTTTTTTTTTTTTTTTTTTTCTTGCATATAAATGTTTCGTTGTCAAGAACTCCATCAGATTTAATAAATTTAAAGTTAAATTTACATTTTATTTTTTTTAAGGACATAAGGTACAATATTATGGTAGATTTTTAACTAATTGACAGTCTATTGTTAGAACCTGTGAATATCTGCATTTTCTATCAATGCTTTTCCCAATATTGTTAATTGTAGCGCTGAGGATGAATTTTTGACAGTAAAAAAAATTTTGTAATAACTTTTTGGAGAGACAAAACAGTTTATTTCTTAAATATCAATATCCTCATACTTGTGTAAGTTTCCATTCATATCATTATGTTACATTTGTATGATTATGTTATTACATTGTGTTATATCATTAATTTTTTTTTTATCCTTTTTAAAATATTTGCATAAAATACTAATTTATTATTACAAATAAATATATTATTAAAATATTTACGTTCTTTTAAAAGATAACGTAATTTTATTTTTAATTTTAAATTTATTTTATTAGTGATTAACTGCTGTTTAAGGTTCTTTTAAACAAAATAATTAAGGCAAAAGATTATATTTAATTACAAATAAACAAAAAGAAATTTATATTAATTATACTTGTCTATATTTTTTTCCTTTTTTTTCTTCAATGGTCTTCTTTTTAATCAAAACTATCTCTTCTTCCTGGTACAACTTCTCTTCCGTTCCGCTTCCAGGCCAACAACAAATAACTTACAGAACTTTTTATTTCATCACTTGACTCAGACACATATATCACAGGCTGATCCCAAACTAGAGAGAGAATAATTCTGTGTTCTCCTCATAAAACAACAACTACACTATACCACGGGCCAAAACTAGAGAGTAATTCTCTCTGTGTTCATCATGATACAACAACAACTATACTATCTTTTGTTTTGTTTTTTCTACTCTCAATTGTTTTTGTTTGCCTTCTTGATTCAAGGTTAGATTAAATATTTATATACAAACTCCACAATATCTAATATCACAACAATATATATTGATTGATGGTATATTTTATGCATATGTAAAATATTACGGAAAACTCCTGGTCTAAATAACACACATATATTTGCTAAAGGACAATTCGCTATCTTGCCTTATCTACCATTAATTGTGGTAGCTCAAATCGTAGCGAGGACAAGCCTACTTCAGATCTCTAGAAAATGACCTTCACGCTAGAAGAGGAACAGACTAACAAACCGAAAATGATCTCTTACTAGTAGCAATGCCAATTTGTAACTTACATTTTTCTTGTAAGTTATTGACACAAACAAAAGTAGATTCGTTAATTCTACATGTAATATATTGTTGTGATATTTTAATGTTATGATTTTTGATTGTGTTTTTAATATAAACTCAAAATTAGCGGGCATAAATGAACGGTGGATCACGATTCATGAATGTTTAAACACTATTCGTTGCATTGTCTCTACCATTAATATGTATAATATAAATAATATCAATAATTTAATATAAATATTTTATTTTATAAACTTCAAAACAAGCAAAGTATAAATATCCGAAACAACTGGCATTGAATAACCAGTTGAAAGATCAATAAGGCAGCGGATAGGTATAAAGACAGAGATCGCCACGGACTCACTCTCATTCGTCTTAGAACCGGCAGAGGACGAGGAAGCACCATGAGGGACGCCGCCAACCCAGGTATGGTTACGGCCTCGTGGTGCACGAGAGAAGAGCGGCCACAGACTTTCACCCGCCACGCGTCAATAACAAGACGCTAATCCGAATATAACAAAGAAGAAAACCACCGAAGAATATCAATAAAGAAACACTGGCCAGTATATAACTACGAAGTAATTAAGGTAATTTTAAATTTAGTTTTAACAGTGTTATTGTATATATGTATGTAATTATTTGTATATCAATTTTTAAATCAATGTGTGTAAATAAACAATTATTCCTTTTGCCAGAACTATCCTATTTTTATTAACAGAACTTTAAGATAAAGTAAAAGTTGAATATAAAGATAAAAAAATATAAAGTTATAAATTATATAAAAAATATATATATAATTTAAATATATGAATAATAAATATCGTAATAATATAGTGGCACTTACATAAATAGGCAGTTTATTCATAGCTTCTACAATCATATCTTAAATTTTACTTAGCATCACAGGCTTATCTTGACACATTTAAAATGAACTTCAAGAGACCACTGATTGGTTCTCTAAACTCTTTGTGTAGGCTTTAAGGCTAAAGGATGAGAGCCGCAGTGTTTTTAATTTATAGCCCGCCCAGATTAAACGATGTCATCCAAAGAAGAAACATCCCTTTTCAAATATTTATTCCAGCTAGGGGCTGAAGAGATGATACTTACAGGTACAAAGGTGCTGTACGAGTGGACTTCGTCGCAGTCTGTCGAGTTGGGGCAGAGGAAAGCATAGCCGGTGGCTGCTGCCAGCCCAAGCACAGACAGGAAGGTTATCGCCAGAGCGGGCCTCTTCGACATCAAGTTAGAGTGGTTTGAATCGTCTATCAGGCCGTACCTCTGAGCAGAGACAACAGCCAGTCCAAATATAACTCCATAGCACATGCTGCAAAAAAAACAAATCTTATTTAATTAATACATATTAGTTGTTAGTGATTTTGCAGATTTTCCTTTGTTGTCTCTTGTATTTGCACTGTTGCCTCTCAGAATGAATATACCCTGAGCTTCAAGTCAAAAGTTCCTAAAGTCAAAAGCTTTACTACTACTAATACTAGTACTAGCTAACTGTGCCAACCCCTAAAGATTCTAGTCTTCCCTGGGGTGCTAATATGTAATCTAGGCAGAAAACGTATATCAGTCAGATACTGGCATTTTATTTAATACAAAATAGCCAAGAAAGAGCCTAATGGGGAAAACGTTTGCAAGTACCGAAAAATGACTTTCATTTATAAAAGATAAAATCCACAGCCAGCTCTTAGACATAAATCACATAATACAGTTCCTGACGAGAAGGGTTCATTACCTGTATCTATTCATCTTCCACCTGACCCACCAATCATGTATATCATCATCAGTTGTGACAAACAGCGCTTTCCAAGGCCGCGTCACAAACACTTTCTCAAAGAAAACCTGAATACAAAAAAAATAAATAATAATAATGAATTAAAAAATAAAAATGTAAGTTTGTCTCCTCAGTTTATAGCTCTGACCTCAGACATGAAGAGAATGACAATGAGCGAGAAGAGACCGACCAACTTGAGGACAAGATAGAGGTAGTGGAGGGGGTTGGCCTCGACAGAGAGTGCGGACACCCTCGGAGGCAGCTGCAGCACCAGGTAGAGCAGCAAGAACCAGAATGAGATGAGAGGAGCGAATGCGTAGAACTGGTACGGTCGATTCATACACAGGCAGAGGAGGACAGGCAGCAGGTTGAATCTGAATATTATCTAAGGCAAAAATGTATCATTAGAGGCATTTTAAAGGATATATCTAGTCAGTTATTGAAGACTTGGTTAGATAAACAACACGATTTCTAAGTAATCCAGCACAGTAATTAAATATATTCCTATGGTACCAAAGGGAGAAACCTTCAAACAAAACAGAAAGTCAAGTATAATTTAATTAGATAATAACCCATTTGAGAAAGAGTTGAACCTAAACACTGAGGTTAAATATAGAATTTTTTATTTATTTTTTTATTAACAATATTTATTTAAAAATATTTCCATTTATACTTATTTTTTTAGATATAACAAATATTTTGGAGGTAGTGGACCAAGTGTTGAGACCGAAGCATAGAAAACAGGATAAACCAACCCATTACACATCATCGAAGAATATTGTTGTGATATTTTGATGTAGTGAGTTTTGATGTTGCCTTTGAGATAAACTTGAAATTAGCGAGCGTAAAAGAACGTAAAAACGATCCGTGGTTCATGGCTATGAAAGGGTGAACGTTTTTGTTGCCGTTATATGTACTATTAATATTTATCATATCAATAATTAAATATAAATATTTTAATATTGGATTTATTAACTTCAAAACAAGAAAAGTTAATAATATCTGAAACAACTGGCATTGGACAACCAGTTAAAAGATCAAGAAGGCAGCGGAAAGGTACGAGGGAGAGGACACCGGTAAGCTCGCTCATTCACTAGGACCCGCCGACGAGAGGAGTTGGGCTTTGTCCGTTACGATCGTCGTGGGAGCCTTGAGGCCTAGGTAGCCACGCTCGATACAAAGAAGAACCACGCATAGAACATCACTAGGTAAAACTGGCCAGTAAATATTATAGTAAGGTACATTGTAACTTTATTTTTTTAACATACGTGTAACTAATGAATCAATTTTTTAATAAACAACTAAATAAATCATAAATAAAGGTAATGAAAAAGAAAATCGTTACAGTACAATATCACTGGTTAGATACCTGAAAAAACCTGACGATGCCAGCGTGCTGACGGTGCCATAGATAATAGAAATGGCAGTAGCCGGAGAGGAAGAAATACGCTGAGATCAACATCTGTACATGGCTCCGAATATGAAGGTTCGTACTGGCTCCAGTCATGTTGTATATCAGCAGGACTAACTGCATCCACCCTACAACGGAATATTGTCATCTTTCTAATTTCCAGTAGCAGCTTTATAAAACTTACAATGGGCTTTATAAATTTCATTAGCAACTGAAATAAATCAATTAATTTTGTTATAATAGCGGACCTTCGACAGACAAGCAACTTAAAACAGCTTGTGAGGAGCAGTTGTCTTTCTGATCTACGTTGTATTTATTTATTGAGGTAATGTTAAAAAACTTAAGACAGCCTACTGACCATACACTCAGCCCCACAGGTGTGCACTATCATGCCAATTTATCAAGCAGGTTTTGAACTTCCTACTGTGGTAGACATGATTTTCCACAGCTGACAAAAATACAACAATCAATATTCCCCTTAAGCCACAACAACTAATGGTCAGCAGCTCTAAGGCTAATCTTGGATGGTTGGTGCTAGGCTGTTACTTATCAACCGGATGCGCTTCATTATATAAGCAGTTAACTCACTTCTCCTCACAAAACTGAATGAGCCTTCACTAGATACAACACCCATAGGGATAGGAGAGCTGGGGATCAAACTACCGTTTCCTCAGTTGGATGTGAGCATAGTACTAAAAAACTAAGGATAACGGTATAATTAACAAGAAAAATTACAAATTATCATTACCTTTCCACTCGTCAGTCTGGTCTCTATGGAGTACTTTAGTGTACCTGCTGTCGTCGGTGAAAAAAATTCCAAGAGCAAAAACATAACCCAATGGCAACCAGAAGCTTATTGATGAGTAATACTTATTTTCCTTCATAAAAAAGTTGGTTCTGAAAAAAATAATTAACATATGAATATTGTCATAAACTTATTTATGATAAATACTAGTCAATCCGAAGATTGATTGCCTCAATTTGTTTGTCCATTAGCTAAAATAAATCGTATACTGACTAAAATTTGTTTAATATAATTATAAATTAAATTTTACAGTTGTAAGTATATATTTTACTATACATCCCTCATCAGTTTTTTTTAAATCTCATTACAAAAGCATGAAAAACTATTCAGTATTTTTTTTTATATTTTTGATCAAAATTTTTTTATTTTTTTCCAAAACCAAATTGGCCATGGAAACTAATTTTTTTTTTATAGCAAACATTATTGACACAAAAAAAAAACCTGTCTAAACTTTATTTTTCAGAAAATCTTTAATGTGACCTTAACCATGTGAGGAAAATGAGAAGTTGAATATATTATTAAATATATAGCTTGGGAGCTGCCAGCTAAGACATGTTAAAAATCAGCGAAACGGGCCCAAATTTTATCACTTTCAATTTATTACATTATACTTCCTGTTGCTCTATTTTAATCAAAAATTAGTCAACACATATTGAGGTAATGGTGTGAATATACCCTTAAAATTTACGATACATCGAATAATTTTTATGGCTGCTATCATAGAACAAACAGGCAACACAATTAGATTAGAAGGAACAGGCAACATTACAACAAAAAATTATAAGCTTTTTAATTTAATAACCGTACTCAAAGCTATGCTTAGTAAATGTAAAAACTATGTTCACTCGCACAACTTGATTTAAAAAATATTCAATATATGTATTAACTAGCAACAAATATTCAGAGAAACATTGCCTAAAATACGAATTGACAGGACCAGCGGTATTTTACCAACCTTTTATGCAACATAGCATCAAAAGGGGCAACAATATTTATTAAATATTACGATGTAAATAGAGATCCCACTTATATTTACAGAAGCGAAATTAAACTCACTCAACCAAACCCAGCTTTCATTATATCTTGAAGATGACTCACGATCCCATTTTCATCGATTAAAAAGGTAATTAAAAGAATAATTTAAAATTACCTATCACAGAGGTAAAAGTAAGCCATTATAAGGCCCATTTTTGCTAATGATACAATGAGAATATAAGCCTTTGAGGGAGGATCCATTTTCATTTTTGTTTTTTTCCTTCGTATTGCAACTAAAAACCCCAGAAGGCAGCTGAAAAAAAACAAAACAAAAACTTTACTTTTTTTGTATATAATGGGCAAAATATTAGCAATTTAATAAGAACCGTTAGCGAATTAGATAAATCACAGTAAATTGTCAATGCAATCAAAATGTTTCAATAATGTTATTCGTTCTCTACTAAATACAATGATTGTATAAACTGTTGATTTATATGTGTGCCTTAAGTGGAATATTGTCACTTTAACCATAACTTTTTCAGTAAATTGTTTTGTTGATTTCTAGTTGTTTTTTTTGTATCCTTTGCCCACCTTAATTAACACTCTCCTGGTTGGAACACAAGTCCTCTCATTTTTTAAAATATATTTTTCACAATCTGATCATTTCAGGTTTGATAATTATGAGAATTGATTTTGATAATTAAAAAGACTTACCAGACTGCTATTCCTGAGTACGTTAGCCTTTGGATGATGGTAGTCCTCTCAGGAGACGAACAACAGGTCCCGTCATTGAAGGCCATGTGGTCGTTGCAGTGGAGGTTGGCCAGAATCTGGGTGTGGTGCTTGAGCGCTTTCGGAGGGATAGCCAGCCCATCCCAGCCGCCAAGGCCTGACACGAGGGCCCGGGTGCTAGACCAGACCTGTGCCTTTGTGTGGTACAGCACCTAGTCGATGGCATATATGTTAATAACAAAATAAATACAGCTGACATTTCTTTCTTCTGAACATAAAAAAATACAACAAAGTGATGAATAAAGATGAACTAATAATCATAAATGTACTTTGCTACTGAAAGTGACACTTTTCTCACAAGTGGGAGCTATTGTGACTTAACCATCATAATCACATGAGCCACGTCACACTGACAACAGTAGAAGGGAACTTGGAGAATTGTTGGAGAAGGTACTTCGTCTCTCTCTACATGACCATCCCCGGATGTTTTACCAAGAAAGTTAGGTTAGAAAGTTATAATAAAAGTAGAACTTGTTTTGAGTTGTCTTCTATCTCTTATTGAAAGTTAAATGCTTTTTAATTGTTAACAATTGATAAATGTGGATATTTGTAACTTATCTAAGACAGAATACGAAGTCATAATCTTCCTTGCAACTAAAATATATTATCAACAGTGAATGATGTTTACCAACATTCAACAATACACGCAACCAACATACAATTCGCCTTGATTGTGTTTTAAAGAGCTTATAATTTCTTTAAGTTGGGGTTGACATGAAATTCCATCTAAATAATAAGTCAACACATAACTAAATATTAAACCCTAGGCATGATGACAAATAAATTGAAAATAGGAAGAAAATATTCCACTCCTCCATGGAGGGGGAAGGGTGTGGATGATGTCAATTGGGCGTTACTAAGAAATTGTCGTCACTATATGCACTTCTTGAGACTAACACTAGTGCAAAAGATATTTTCTGATTTAGCAAACAACGACTAAATGCATTAGGTCTATGCAACCATATAATAATATTTAAAAAATAGGAATTTCGTACCGAAATTATTGAATTGAATAATTTATCCAATGGTAAATATAACATAATATGTAGCTTACTTCACGGGCAGCCCAATTATACTGGTCGATCGCCCGATTTGTAACACTGGACCATTGAGTCGGAAGTTTTTCTTCGTTCACAGGCTCCAAAAGCATCCAGAGCACGCGACTCTTCTTCAACGACAGTACATCTATAGGCTAAAAATAAATGAACACAATCAGTTCCAACATTGTAAAATCAATCAAATCAGAAATGTATGCATTTTTAAATTACCATAACTTATAATCAATATAATTTGTGTTTAAGAAATAAATATTTGAAAATTTACTCCTTACCCTGGCTAATTTAGTAATGTTAAATGAATACTCTTTGATCCCTCTTTTAGAACTGTTAGTCCTTTGAATGTTTTCTGTTCCGCATCCAGCAACAATAAGGCTAGGTGGCTCCAGCTGCTCCTAAGAAAACAATAAATATAAATTGCAGATATACATGTAACATATAAAGCAAAAAACAAATACATCTAAGTAGCAGCGGACCGTAGTCTTGAGAGCACTTGACTCGGAAGTAGGTGAATTTTATCTCAATCTTAACTCTCTCTTTAATCGACTTAATCCAATACTCCAATAAATACATCCACTCAAATCTGAATTCACAGCTAACTATGAACTACTAAAATGATCCTTACAAATACTTTTACATATATTTAAATGGCTAAATTTAAATTTAACCTTGCGTGTTTATAGTTTCCTTTTGAGAATGATTAATATTTGTCCAAGTTAGTAATGAGTATATTTGTCTAGGGCTTAGTATATTAGTATGTTAGTTTATTTGTATAGTGACTACGAAGCATAGGCACCCAAAATGTTACTTCTTTTTGCTAGGCCACAGAAACAACTGTCTCAAAATTATTTAAATATATAAGATGTTTCTCATTCTATCTCATAACTGAGAATTGGAAAAATGGATGTGAATATAAGAAAACTTTGAACATAAAGAAAGATAATAGGGGCACATCTGGCAAATCATTATTGCCAAAAATAGTTTGATATAAAATATAGTTTTGTATTCATACTTCGTTCATATAAATGTAGCGGCAATGGTCACGTGAAGAGAGTTGGAGAGTTAGTCAAGGTGAGCGGACTCAAATGGAATTCATTTAATTAACACTAAATTTTTTATGCTTATGTATCCAAATGTTACTGTTTGATAAAATTATTAACAGTAGCTCACCATCCAATTGTTAAAACTGTCTACCATCACTTTTGAAATAAACGGGCTCCATATGAAATCTACCGTTACTCTCAGTTGAGCATCTGAAAAGGTGTGGTTATTGCGGGGCAGCAAAGTAAGCGGCTGTCTTTCTTCAAATGGCTTCCGTTCCATCAGGTGTTCAAGAAAAGCTGTATAAATTTCAAGAATTCGAGTATCTCCAATAAAAGTGAAATGGTTGTGGCGGCCAAGAAACGCTAAAGCTCGTATACATCTTCTGGTATCGCTAAAATGTAAAAGACCATTAGTTGCAGAAACAAATATGGCTTAAACGAACTGTATCAGTATTTGTTACTCACAGTTGACTGTACTGGTGCATCATGCAACCGTACGGCTGCCATTCCATGTCCCCTTTGTATTTCCCCCCCGATAGTAACCACTTGCAGGAGTCCGTACCTGAAATATTCAAAATATAATCAGGTACAACTTCAAGCGCCAATTACTACGATAGCAACAACAAACAAATGCTATATAATGTATAAATACTGGCATTTATTTGAAATAGGAATGTTTAAATTGAAAATACTGACAAGTTAATCTTGACTGTAGTAACCTACCATATCTGACATGAACAATTCCATGGTAAAGTATAAATCCTATGACCAGGCCACAGGCAATATATTTAGCGTTCTTGGCATTTAATTGTTTAACTATCTCCACAGACTTCTCTTGACTTTCTTCTTCCCATATTAAAAATTCTGTAGCTCCATCGCTCTCGACTGTCATATTTTCAAAACAGTCCAGCTTCTTATCATTTCAGTTCAAACTAACTTTAAGCCAAAGAGCTACCCTATCTCATGGCAAAGAAGACAAATCTGAAGTTTGGAACATCAAGCAGTCCCAACATCCTAATGTCCTTCAGTTGTAGGCCTGTTATTTGATTTTTACAGCCTATCCTCATTTTAATGTTTTCTTAATAATACAATATACTGCTTCATTAAAAATGCAAAAACATTATTTAAATATTTAATATATGTTTATTATTTATGAAATAGAATTAGAGAAGTAAGTTGATTTTTGAAGTTTGAATTAGAACATATTCCTACATTATACATACACAACAAGGGATGAGTAGTCATCATGGCTTGAGGTTCCAAGTCTTAATTACCTCATTTTTTCTTCCTATGCAGTTTTATTTAAAATAATTAAATGAGATTTTTTAGTAAAAATGCGATATTAAAGTACAGATAGGACGGGATTTCGATTTAAACCAAGCACCGAGTCTAAAAGTGACGAAAATTAGTTTTCTATAGCCCGGAGATGATTTTATTATAGTACATATGCAAAATGTTCTCACATTACTTTCACCCTCTGCCGCAAGTCCTATCCACTAGTTTCTTTTAATTCCATTCCTCTCCCTGTATCCGAGTTAGTACGGTACTTAAGCTTCCATCTCGACAAACGGCTGACCTGGAACCCACATACGTGGCTAACAAGACAAGAACTAAATAGACGCTTTGGACAACTGTACAGACTACTTCAAAGGACATCTCTCAATAGAAAATAAGTTACTAATTTACAAAGTTATACCTAAGCCAATCTAGACATACGGAGTAGAGCTATGGGGACAGCAAAAAAGTCGAACATCAAGCTTATCCAATCCTTTCAATCAAAAGTCCTGAGAACAATAGTAAATGCCCCCTTATTACGCCAGGAACAAAACCCTTCATAACGATCTTAATATACCCTACATTCTTGAACTCATCCCTTCCAAGTTCATGAAATTTCATAGTAGCCTATCCAACCACCCTAATCCCGTAGCACAGTCATGGCTAAAACGGCAGTGGTCTCGTCACCTGCTATAAATACAATGGGAGTCCTGGTAACGGCCAGTTTCTCCAATCATGTCCTGAGCGTCTGTGGCTCTCGCGCTCTTGGTCAGCCTCCGCTGGCTCTTATCCAGTGTCGCAGCTGACGGAGGAGCGTGGGGGTCTTTCTCAAGACTCCGCTTCCTCCATCGTACGCGAGGGAGGTGACAACCATGTGGACTTGGGAGGTTTCTGGGCTGTTTGTAAATACTGTATGAATGAGGGAGTGAATGCAAATTTAAATGTGGTATGAATGAAAACAATTATCACGATTACTTATTGCCCAATAAGGCACTTTGTAATTTTATCATAATAAAGTTGTTTTATTATTAAAAATTTTATTGTGGTACATATATAGTATAGTATAGAATACAGATATGGCCAACAGTTGCGATTCTTCAACATCCGATCAAAACGTCTACTTGATTTGATACATTTCTTGGCTTTGATTAGCGTTTTACCTGCTGAGGTCGATTTAAAACTAAAATGCATTGGTCTAGGCTACCACCCTACCTTCACCTGTTTCTGTCATAAAACCTATCCGTAGCTTTTATATGGCACTGATTACCTTCAATTATCAATCTGAGTAATCCAACAAATTTGGGGAAATACTCATTTTTCTTATTGGCTTATAACAATTTCCTTTATTAACAGCCAAACATTTATTGAAGTGGACAGAGTGGCAAAGAGTACAATTTTTATATCCTTTATTCGGATGGAAAACTATCTGACTAATGGTCCATCTTTCTAACCTGGTGCGTCGTCCCCCTTGGACATAAAGGCAATTAATTTTAACGGTTCTTAACACATTTACCACCAATTTTGGACTGGATACTGGCAGTTCATGATCGGTGTTAGACGTAATACTGTTTTTTCTCTCTCGTACTACACCGGTACTCTACAGACTAGCGCATATATAATGTTCTAACTGTGTTTCTGTAGATTTGACACCATCGATGTAGGCTAGCAACGAAAACAATACACATCCTTAAATGACAGGAAGATAGAATTGGTATATAGCCTTAGGTTGATGATGAGACGGTATGCTATTGGTAAAAAAGGACCAAAAAAAAAAATTGATCAGTTGATGAAACTTCGTGAAAACGTTTCACCTGACATGCACGATAGCGAACGGCAAATGCTGACTTCACTTCAAAAAGTTATTTTGAATTGATTGCGATGATGGAGACACCAATTGTTAATTTTAAACAGCGCAATAGAGATGGCTCAAGAGTTTTGCCAACACGCGGCCCGTCATTTTATATTTCTATTGAAACGTTTGTTTCTCGTTGCACCTATACAAAAATATTAAATAAATGAAAATGTGCTTGTGGTGCAACGAACTCCAGTTCTATATTTGATCTCCACAAACGCCAAATGTTACTAAAAGTTAAGTTTCGTTAGGCATCTATCGGTAAGGTTCATCTGTAATTTTAATACAGCTAAGTAAAAAAGAACCATTCCACACAGGCTTGCTCTTAGTAATGTAGTTGAGATCTAAGAGTTCTTCTTGAAACCAACTGAAAATAATTCTTTGCTGTGCGAACATCCAAAAAACCACTACGCACACGGTCCGTCATCGGCTCGTTATCCACCGCACGAACGAAGCAATTATTATTTCAAGTGAATCTCTGTTTATGGGTTAGGTTTGTTTTTGACTTCCTGGCGTGTTTATTATGGCGTGTTTATTATTGTACGTACTGTTGACAGTTAAACTGACATTTGTCCAAATAAATTCTGAAATTTATTTAAGTAAAATTAAAAATTAGTAAGAATTTAATACAATGTTCAATTGATAAAAGTTACTCTAAAATTTTCAAGTGTCAAAATGATCTATTAACATTAAGTTTACAAAAGTTATTAAATATTGGTATTTTTTATATATTATAATACATCATTAGAAAACAGGACTGCTAAATTCACTTTATTTGCAAAATTTTTAACATTTAAGTATGAATTCAAAAAAAGGTGTTGATGAAAACGGGAAATTTAATGGTCGTTGGGAAAAAGATTATTTTTCCATATTGCTAAAACTCACAATTAATGTGTTTAATTTGTAGAGAGACAGTCGCTGCATTTAAAGAACATAACTTTAAAAGGGATCATGAGACAAAACATATTGAATATGTAAATTTCAGTAAAGAAGTAAAATGTTTCAAGTTAACTGCGCTTAAATCGCACCTGAAAGCTCAGTGAACGATGTTTGGTTCATCATTACAACAACCATCTACCATTGTCAATGCAAGTTATTCTCTTCCCGTGTAGATTGCAATGATAATGAAACCGGATGGTAAACTGGTAAAGGAAGCATTTATAAAAGGAAATCATTTTCAAGCATCGCTCTTTGAGGCCAAACTATATGTCGTCTCATGGATGACAGTTCAGCTGAAATAGTAGTAACTTTGCGAGATAAAATTAACCGATTCAAAGCATATATTTTAGCATTTGATAAAAGTACAGATATCTCAAGGCACGTCTCAACTGGAACAAGAAAAACTTTATTATGAAGTACAATCAAAACACTGGTAAATACAAATATTGTGTTTTGATCGTATTTCATAATAAAGCTTTTCTTTTAAAAGACTCACGTCTACAAAGATTATTTTACTCACGTCAAAAATTAATTTTTACAATACTTACATTAATTACAATCCGAGAGATCTTAAGATATTTTACGCAACGAGCTGTAAGTGCTTTTGGACCCCCCCCCCCATACATGTTTGTGAAACAATGTGAAATTAACAATTAGTACATCACGTGCTTCATTAACTGGTGCTAATTTAGAGAACCAGCTAAGATTTGCAACGACAAACACAAATATAGATTTACAAATATTAAGTAAAAGAAAGGATAAACAAATATCTCATTAATTAAGACTCAAGAGTTAATTATATTGAATCAGAGCATAACAATAAAGTGTTTTTTAATTACATTTTCAAAAGCACGTTTACTTAAAATGCGGCCTGGTGTAACGTTACGCGTCATCAAATTGGTCCGTCGAACCATTTGGATTGACCAGGCCTGCTCCAAGAGCTTCAACCTGCAATTGTCATAATGTGGAATATTAAAAAACCCTCAAGAAATTTATTTTTGAAGGCAACTCAGAAACAGATAATTAGTGTACAAAACATTTTTTTTTTCCTTCTATAATTTTTTGTTATTTCATTACTTATTCTTTATTATTTTAAGTGTGTATTGCCCAAACTAACTATTTTTGTTATTCTCTGCTATTTACAAATGTTATTATTACTGTTACTGTTTTGGTTGTTCATTAACGTGGTTTAATATTTTTTGTTCCATTCAATGTAAAATGCTATAACGAATAATAGGTGCATTTTCAATTTTTATAAAATCGAGTAAAACTTTTTTTAGGGTGGTTATATCGTCCTGCTATTGTTTCCATTAGACCAAGCGTCAAAAAACATAGTGACACTTGTCCAGATTATACCAAAATTAATTTAATTTAAGTTAACTTTAGATCAGAGTTGGCAATGCTAACTCCATTTTGTGCAGCTCTGAATCACATATACAAGGATTGGTTCCTGTATGTTTGCCCTGTTGTCAGTCTACTGTTTAGAAATATGAGGACTCCTGTAAAAAATGGGTCTTCCTGATTGTTTTCCAAATGATTGGCACCTGTATATGAACAGCTAGAAGTTTGAAATGTCTCGTTCTACACAGTGGGAATAAATATGGTTCAATACACATTGCTAGCTTTACAAAAATGAAAGAAAAATATAACATCATAGCTTTGGTCCTGGAGAAGAACATAAATCGGTGATTTGTGTGGACTTAAAAATGGTAAGGTTTCTCCTTGGACAGCAAAGTGGCCACACCAAATATCCTTGCTTCTTGTGCCTCTGGGATAGCAGAGACAACACCACTGGGTTAGAAAAGAGTGGCCTAAGAGACCAAACATGGACATTGGGGAAAAGAATGTCACAAACGAACCCTTAGCTGAACGAGAATCATCTTTTCTTCACTGTATATAAACCTGGGTCTTATGAAGCAGTTTGTAAAGGCTCTTGATAAAAACGGATCATGCTTTGCATATATAGGGGAAAATGTCTCAGTTGTGTACAGAAAAAATTAAACCAGGAATATTTGACGACCCCAAAATAAGGAAACTCATTAAGAACCCTGCCTTCGTAAATTCGATGAATGAGGCTAAACGAAAAGCCTGGACTTCATTTGTTGCAGTTGTCAGACATTTTCTGTGCGAACGCAAATCCGAAGACTATGTTGAACTGGTAAATGAGATTATTAACAGTTTCAAATCCCTTGGGCTTAACATGATTAAGGTGCAATATTTACACAGCCACTTAGACTGTTTTCCTGAACATTTAGGAGACATCAGTGAGGAACAAGGTGAAAGATTTCACCAGGATATTTAAACTATCTGCTGCTACCAAGGAAGATGGGATAAGCACATGATGGAAGATTACTGCTGGAGTTTAAAAAGGGACTGTTCAAAAATGAATTAAAGAACGCCACGGAAAAGAAGCTTCCAATTCGTTCAATGACTAGTATCGATGATTTTTTCCTCTATTTTTGTACATAATAATATTTGTATAATATAATAATGAAAATTCCGTGTTTAGTTTTTTTTATTAGAGTATATTTCACTAGAATGTTATGTGTTAGAAATTTGAGCTCCTAGGCAACAACTAATGCCATATTTGAATTGAGGGCATCAAATTCATATGAAATCAGCTCCAAATACTCCGGCACTAAAACACCTGTTGGCCTGTGTTATTGGACGAAGAAAAAATATCTTACCAGAGACTGCTTGATTCAAATTTGGCTTTTCTAATCTCCGGTCCGGGGTGGACACTAGTAGTGTACAGACTGTTTTCGAGGGACTCCGACTTCATGTTACTGTCGCTTATAGTTCGTTAAATAGTTATCTCAATCATTCCAAACATTGTTTCTATTATGATTCCCGACCTGGCCATTTCTCATACCGCTTTCACCCAGATCAGAGATGGAATTAAACGACACCATGCCCGCTCAAGATCACTAGTCTATTTTAGAGCCATGGATGAAGATTTCGGAAACCCAGAGCCGACAGATAGAGACGCAGAACATTAGACAATTGGCATACACAAGTAAGTGCAAAGTAAGGCTATGGAACTCCCAGATTGTAATCTTGAAGTGGAAGAAGCGGACCCGAAAACTATTTGGCATAAACGACAGAAGAGAAATGGTTGTTTTGAAAGAACGTCACCTACTTTTTCTTTATAAAAGGACAGCTGACACAGATTTGGATAACTCAATGAAGATAAGCCGCTACCACCAACCCCGGCTCAGAACCCATCTACAAGTTTGACACCGCCTGCTACTCCAAGGAAGGTGTTTCGCCTTAAGACTCCTAGGACTGAGTATGATACACCTGCAATAGGAAGGGACACAATGCTCGATGCGAGTGGAAGACAAGACTTCAGCCGAGGCGAGAGGGGATCGAGGTCGGACCCAACTCGAAGATGTCCAGAACCATCCTACTGGGCACACAAAACGGTGAGCGTATTTGTTTTCAATTTGATTTGGGACCGGACTGCTTGGGATTGAAGGTAAAAGCTAAATTTTGGGTAAATGTTTTACTAAAATAGTAACTTAAATGGTTTAGGCAAATCTTTAATAAAGTGTAATAAACACTAATTGCCATTGGTCAATATTAATTAATGGCCACGAGCTAAAAAGTATGTTTCATTTAGTTCCGGATGACTTTAATTTATCCAATTGCAGTTGCCGTAAAATAATTACACGAAAATTTGATATGCTAATTACTGCACCGGGAATCAAAGTCTCAATAAGTTTATTAATGGTGACTGTGAAGTAGCGAAAATTCATTTACTGGATCCCAAGAAAGCATAACCGATTCGAGCAGTTTAGAAATTTTAACGGTCAATTAGCCAATAGCTTCCATAGTGATAGCCCTATTGGTTAATTGTTTTTTGTCAATATTAATAATAATACTTACTGTTTTCCAGTTTACTGGCAAATCCTAATGACATGGTCCTAAAGTATTGGTAACTTGGGGGGGGGGGGCAGGTACCTTCTTAGAAGCACTTTAGAAGTAAAACAGAGAGTTCTCCTCTAACAGGCAAACCTACTTGAAACATTTTTGGTTCAGGGAATAACCACTCCCGAAATAGCTCAGCTCCTTCCAAAGGCAGACAGTAAGAGTCCTGTCCCTTCCTAACACACTCCCTTTAATTCAGGACCAAATAAGTCGTTGTGGTGCGAAATATTTTACATCACTTGACATGGGTAGTGGATTTCATCAGATACCGTTACACCCAGATTCTATTGAGAGAAATACTTTTATTACACCTGACGGTGTTTGGGAATATATATCAATGCCATTCGGGCTTGGAAACTCCGCCAGTATTTCTGAACGCTGGGTTATAAAAGCGTCAGGTTTATTAGCACATGATTATGTAGTGGTATGCATAGATGATTTATTAATAATTTCCAAAACTCATTAAGAAGCCACACAACCTATTGACATAATATTACAGGTTTTGACTGACGCCAGTTTCTCCCTTAACTTACCTAAATGTTCATTTATATCGACACGAATTACATGTAAACAATGTTCAAGATGGTCAAATTCGTCTAAACATGCGAAAAGTTGTATACCACCTCCTTCCACCCTTCGTTCTTTGAGACAATTCTTAGGTTTAACTTCTTACTCCAGACATTTTACTTGAAATTTTAAGATATTAGCCCCCCCGTTGCCCAGTAATACTTCCTCTTTGGATTCAAAAAGCGTTGCGGTTACCGGAACACGAACAGATTTGACAAAAATTCATCTCCATTTTGACAAATGATCCAATTATAATGATATTCGACCCTTCTCTTCCTATCGAATTACGCACAGTTGCAAGTTCTTTGCACTATTTTATTACATTTTGTAGACCGCAAACCTAGCATTGTTGCATACCACAGTAAAGGCACGGCACCTTAGGAATCCAAATATCACTCTTATGAACTTGAAACATTAACAGTAGTAAATTCTATCATTCTAACAATTTTCTTAACGGATACCCTTTTAAGGCAATTATGGATTGTTTGTCACTGAAAGCTACACAGAGTGAACATGATCTTATCCCCCAAATTCAATGATAGCGGGTGTTTTTACAACGTTATGACTTTACCATCGAATATTGTAAATCTTCAAAACTGACCCATGAAAAATTTTCTTAGTCAAAATGCGCTTGAGAATACGACGGTGGTAGATGAGGATAATACTGCAGAAATGGGGAATGAGATTACAAACGGTGTGTACAGACCCCTGGACAGTCCTAGCAATGACCCATCCCCCATAGACGTTCCCACGGGTATTCATTAGGTTAGGCCCCAAAGACGGAGACAGGTAGGAATATGAAAAGTATTAAAATCTTCTATCAATACTAATGAGTCTCATTATCTTCAGTATCATCTGCTTGGATTTTTGCTGAACAATATAACCTTTTATTTCTGAAATTAAATTCCGATGAAATCAAGGAAACTTGTGAAATACTGATCTGCTGTAACTTAGTAGAAAGATAAGCGTAACTCACCTACTCTGTTGTTCCTCCCTCCATATCACACTTCCTTCGATGGCCCATTATTAATAATATCCAGCTTTCAATTGTCATTTAAGAAGTTAGAAAACTTCATCATATTGGTGATGTAATCATTTTTGATTCTAGAATTTGTCTAAATTAATGAGGAAATTTGTTGACAGTAGCTGAAATGAAGGACAATCGTGCATGGCAAGTCCCTGACATAACAGAATTTGGTTTAAATAATACACCCCATCGTGTAAAACAAGTATTACCTATGGAAAAGTTTCTGTAGCTCGTGAATTAATTTTAGATGGAGAACATGTCGCCGGAAATGATCAGATTGAGTATAATGGAGCAAGAGGTCTAACGACTTAGAAAATTATTCGTGCATATTATGCACAAATACAGTCTGATAAATGTAAACCCGAAGTTATCCCCTTCCTAATAGGTGATTTAGTTCATCTTAAACAGGAAGAGAGGAACCAATTAAAATAAGATCGCAAGTATACAACCCCTGTAAAAGCTACCGTGATATTGTCTGATTATCGATATGAGTTGTGATCTATCGATGGCAAACATATATATAAATTTGCACATGAACATACGGTGAGCCCCATCAGCCTTTGCAATGTTATTAACTTTTTAACGGCAAAAAGATCGTTAGTTTTTTAAGGCATGCACTCTTAAGAATGACACGCATGCAGTTAACAGAGAGACACATTTTAAAAAATAATTACCCCCAAGAGGTTTAGAAAAAAAAACGACAGGTTTCAGTGGCCTATGACCTTAAACAACAGTGATAATGTAAGTCAAATTTAAGTTTCTTAGTTCTATGACCTGGGTTGCAATGCTGCTATTTAATTACTTTCAATGTTTGGTAATAGTAATTGTTTGATGGTGTTTAGCTATTTCCTTTTTGGATGTGACTAGCCGAGGTATGGCAATACTATGGCCGCAGTCCCTTCTCGGCCTGACCGACGGGATGGGCTGAAATAGCAAACTGCTGTTTGTCGAAATCCGACATGGAACCGCAGGTCTAGTTAGACTGATGCAACAGCAACAAATTTATCAATCACTTCGCCTTACATTTTGAAAGTTTCATTGCCTTACACGACGGGTCCAGAAGATTAAACTGATTTTTGGGAAATAACGGAGTGCTAGCAGCTTGTGCTCCACCTCGGTCCGGAAACGGCCCATATTAGTCATTTGTTTGGTTTAATGACACAAATAATTAATTAATTGAGTCAGTGCATTCATTTATATGGGCCGTTCCCGAAGGTACTGCACGACCGGGCCAACCCGCGACAGAGGTGGATCAAGCCCCTAGCACTCCGTCATTCCCCTAAAATCAGTTTAATCTTCTGGACCCCCGATGGGGGTCGTACCAGAGACTAAGCCGATAAGAACAGATACACCTTGTAAGTAGTAATGGCAGCACTGATGCTATGGAAAGTACCTGGTCTAATGGCGCTTCGCCTTAATTGTTCATAATGAGTTAAGCATTTATTAGAGAACAAATAGTATTAATAATAGTTATCATTTTCAGTCAGAAATTTAGCATGTAACTTGCGTTAAAATTTTAGGCGTTGATATTGCCTTAAGTTTACAGCACTGAAGGTTGCTCCTTCATCACAAATAAACAGATGTCTCCCGGATCGAAGAGAACCTGAAGATTTTCTAATTAAGACTTGCATGATAGCATGGGTTCGAAAGACCGACGAAACAAACCCTGACAAAGGATCCTGATAGGGCAGGATAGCAGATAGTCTTGGGCGGCCATTAATGAAGCGGGTGCCCGTAAATTTAACAGTTCACGATATTACAAGATATTGGCCCCTATACGATTGAGGACCCACAAAGCGGTAGTTTTGCGAGCATGTAATAGCGACAGGACTGGATTTCCGATCGTTGACCCTTCCTAATAAACAAGAGTGAATATCTTCTAAGGCTGTGTCAATTAATAAGTAAAAAATTATAAAAGATCAATAGAGAACAAGTAAACCCAAGACCATATCTTTACTCTCCAGGCTGTCAAAAGCCATGGATAAAGAGGGAACATCTACCTTCCCTCTTCGATACTATACTGAGAAATGAGCTGTGGCATGCTTTAAGGATGAAATAGATTTGAAATTTTCTGAGCATGAAAAATTGATTCGAACCATTGAAGGATGTGAAGCACTCAAGATCTAGGCATTCTTAAGGTGGATAGCAGCAAAATAAAAAAAAGTTTGATCACTGAACTTTGCAACAAAATCTCTCAGCAAGAAAATTTAATTAAACGCTTCTACGTTCGTTGAATTTAGGTAATGGGTTTATTGAAAAAAATTCAAGGGCAAAGAGAAAAGCAAATTTGTGCCTATGTTTATAAAATCCGAACAGAGCAAAAATGCGTTCCACAAGTCCAAATCCTCGAAATAATCACATGGTGAATGCAGTCGCCTAGACAACTTGCAAGTGAATGATCATTATCGACTGGCACTCTTGAAGACAACCGCTCCCCTTAACATGCAACAAGGTCTAAACAGGGCCTACCCACAAAGTTCCTGCGAACTGCCGCGCAGGTAATAGTGACATGAAGTTATTCAACAGCTTTAGGACAAATCCGCCGTCCTTCCCAATAGCATAACTATGTGCCACACTATCTATCCACTGTGCACTCAAGCCCCAGTCGGGCTAATAATCCTGGGCAGATATCAACTGTTCGACATCTTTCCCCCGTCATTAATAATTAGTCAAAAGGAGTTTACAGCTGAATTTAAATTTTTGATCAAAGATCAGTTCATCGCTACAAAGTTGCCAATTAAACCACGTGAAATTATAATTGACCCCCTTATATACAGAACTACAAACTGGGGTCAGATTCAAGTATCGGTAGCCCCATTATTTAACTTTTACCTACTAATACATTCCTTTAGCATTTGCTGAAGTTACTATCTTACCAAGTTTGCTTTCTTGATGTGCTCTGAAGTTACTTACCTTTATGGATTCATATTTGTGAAACCTATTAAGTTACACGGGAGAGGGGAGTTTCTTTATTTTTGACAAGTCCTTTAAAAAAATCTAATAAGAAATTAACTTACCTTTTTATATCTTCTCAATTATTTCTGCAATTAAATCTTCTTAAAATTGAACACTTTTCTTGTTAAACACCAGAGCAGGAACACTATTGATGACCATCAATATATAATAGCCAAATAACCTACCATTTACCTTAATTCTTGTGCTGGCGAGGAGGACTAAGAAAGTTGAACCATGGGGCAGTTCAACACAGAATAAAAATTTCACAACCTTGATAAATTAAGGGCAGTTCATTTTTTTTTTTTATATAAGTTAAAAATAACTGCACTTAGCTGTAGACCTTATGACTGGCATGGACAGATAACTTGGCAATA
Source organism: Acanthosoma haemorrhoidale (assembly GCA_930367205.1). Taxonomy (NCBI): domain Eukaryota; kingdom Metazoa; phylum Arthropoda; class Insecta; order Hemiptera; family Acanthosomatidae; genus Acanthosoma; species Acanthosoma haemorrhoidale. The sequence continues at coordinate 114,461,831 of OV884013.1, read as the reverse complement.
ACATTTAGTCAACCTCCTACCAATTGATGACTTTTTGTAAAGGCAAACCTCAACACAATAAAACCAGCCACAAAAGTAGTAAGAGAGCTATAGATTCCCCTCAAAATAAGGCAGTATCGATAACCACCCTCACTGCTTATGATAGGCTTCAAAAGTTATAACTAAAGAAAAATACAACAATTTATACCCACCTATTCCTTTAAAGATGTCTTGATACAACCTTGAAGGCAGCACTAACACCACACTAGTATATCTTCATAAGTTCTTATTTCAAAAAAATCACTTCCTTGTTAACATCACTTATGGAGTACGCGACCAAGGCAAAGATATCGGTTCAAATTACCTTGGAATACTTACCATGGTTTACCACATTAAAAAGAGAAAGCCCGAAAATGTAATGGGAACGAGGGAGAGATGGGTTAACATTTAGGAGTCTACCAAAATAAATATAACAAGTAACATGATAAACAAAAAGAACATGTAAACATATAAAACATTATCAATAAAGCAGGCTGTGTCCAAATAAGAAAGGCAATTAATGTGTATTCAAAAATGACTTGTTAAAACCGCAATACAGAATAACAGGGCATCCCAGCAGTTCTTTTCCTACCATAATAAACTACAGGGATCCACCCATTGTTCCAATAATGCAGTACCATTGTTTAAAAAGTAACACATTTACAAACCATTATTTCTTATGTGCACATTACCTTACTTTTATAGTCCTTAGCATAATTAAATCATTACAACTGCCTAAACAATTTTCAGCAATTGATTAGACAAACTGTCTAAACCATTATTAGCAATTGATAGACAATCATAATAAACCTTAAGATACTTCAACAAAAAACACAAATATCACCACAAAGAGCAATTAACAAAAGCATGAGAATAAACAGGTTGAAGACACAACACAATTTTTAATATATACCCTTAATCCTATTACTGAAATAAACAATCAAAGAGGTTTTTTTAAAGCTTTTGAGCAAATACATTCAGATCAGGAGTGTTGCGGGGGGATTATAATTAAACCAAATAAGGCATTCAGTTGAATATTAATAAGTAAATAGTTAGGAAAGACTTCTTATCTTAAATAATAATAATTGTTTATCAAGGACACTTCCGTTAAATGTAGTACAAACCGAATTTAGTTAAATGACTTTACTACATTCATTATTATCTCATAGAACCTTTGAATGGTTATGTTTTCGTTAAGACGTCAGATCGATATTTATTGGAAAATGGGACCAATATTCTGCATTTCAAATCGCAATTAAATGTTTAAATCCATTTTAAATCGCCGCTTCTATGTTAACGTTTTATATTTTGCATTTTCTAAAGGGTTTATTAAATTAAAGAAATTTAAGGACAAAAAGACTAAGGGCTTTTTTGTAATGATTATGACAATTATGACCAACCCTAAATGGCGAAAAGCATACCACCAGTTTTACTCATGTTTACATTTGGCCGTCTTCAGCAATCCTCGAGTCGATCATGTTTAGAACAAAACGTTTCTCATTAGACTACGGCAAGGGTTTTAAAAGTTTTACGAACACCTAAAATAGGAATACATAAAGCAATTGAGGGGATTTCTTAGGTATCTCGACTAGCACAAAAAAAAATGTGGATATCAATCAATTCATTATTGTGGCATTATAATCTTATCATTGTAGATTTTATAAATTCAAAAGAAAGGCTTCAGATCTACTGTATACGATTTTGTTTACTAAATTTTGGCCTCATTGAGACATCATAAATGACATTCAACATTCAATTACAAAAATGTCTAAAGAATTAAATGAGTAATTAGTAAAATAATTAGCAACTTTTACTTAAGAACTCTCATGAGAAGTTAGTTGAAGAGGAAGTGAAAGTTACTAAGTACATAGAATTATAATTTCTTAGACAATTAATTAGAGGAAATACTTTTATAATTGAGTTTATAAGTTGATAATAAGACAAGCAACATAATGCCTCGATTTTGCCGAAATGTCAACCTAGTAATAAATTAAAAGAGAAGACCGAATGCCTTAATTTAAAATTTATATTCTCAGTAGCCAAGATTAGAAGTTTAACCCACATTTAAATTTAAAATACTAGGAGTTCATAATTTTATACATCTAAATGCTTCATGGCCAATCAGATTGACGAAAAAATGATGTTAAATTTTAATGATATTTATTATTAAAATGTTTTCAAATTCCAGTAAGTAGGCCTGCAAGAGGTCCTGATCAACAATAGGTGGAGGAATGTGAACACTATAAAACACCTGTATTGCTTTATCAGTTGTTATAAGGCAATAAAGCTGTTGAATAATTATGCCATACATTATAATCTACAACCAAACAGTAATCTTATCATAATGTGAACACAGCTCATCTTGTGACCAACATGTCGGATTAATGTTCACAAACCCATACCTATCTATATCATGTAAGAATCGGATACAAACTTGCTTATTGTCAAGTAATAAATAAAATGAAAACAGTACATCTCTTTTTCATTAAGTTTAAGCCAGAGTAAAACACTGCCTAACATATTAATCAATTATTACTAATGTTATTCATTAATTTTTTTTAAATATTAACTTGATTTGAATCAAACTCTTTGTGGTAACATTTGGAAAATGGAATGAGAAATGAATTGGATACCCGAATGCTTACCTTGTGCATTAGATTGATTGTTTATTGCTTCTTGTGCTGCCATGAATACTTCGTCCCTTGTTCTGTCGTCTGTCATTTGTTGCCATTGTGAAAAGTCTGGAAATAAACAATTGAAAATTTATTAATTTAGTGCATTAAATTACATTCACAAAAACACTTATTAATTTTGTTTCATGGAATCCTATTGGAATGAATAATTATTAGGTAAAGACAAAATACACTGGCAGGATCAGATCCACTGCACTAATTGAACTAAGGAAAAAGTCACTTAAGCCCACAAATTCCATACAAGCTCTTTGGGCAGCTCACATTATATTTATAACATTTAATGTTTAAGTACCAGGAAGACTACGAATCATCGTGTCAAATATGCATCTAAAACTTCCCAGGATCATGCCAGTAATTAATTTGTTCCTAATAATTAAATTTGTTTCAAATCAATGGTCTTATTAATTAAAACTGGTAATTACCAGTCAGATTTGTATTAGGCGGGGAAGTATTACAACATTTCTTGTATTGCTCACAAATAAGACATTAATATAAAGGTCAGAAAGAGGAGTAAAGAGCAAATAACCGTTAAAGTTATTGGTAACAATATTATAATATTTGACCGTTTTTTAATTTAAAAGATCTTAATTCCGGTGATCTACTTATTAGCCAAAGAAAAAGATATATACAAGATATCATGAACCAAGCTAAGCGATTACATTTCAAATGACAGGTAGGTCAAAATAAATGTTTTAAATTGGGACTCTGGAAATCTTTAAACTAATACCAGATGAACCTTGGAAAATTTAAATAAGCTACATTGTTATGAGATGTTTCCCAAAAACAGCTGAAGATATGAGGTAAATTTAAAATAGGTATAGCTCAGTTAACATGACTTCCGATAACTTTCTTAGGTTTACAAATATTGAATATATATTTCTTCCTTACTCTTATGACCAACCTTATAATATATATAAAAAAAAAATTGAAAATAATCACCTTGACTAGTGGATCCCTGTGATAGATTGAAAGATGTGCCAGGTTTAGACATTTCTCCCATTTCCCCGTAATCATCATCATCATCTAATGTTAAATCCTCTATTTCCTCAGGTTGTTCTTCCGTGTATTCAGTCTTGGGCGTGATCAGTTCCTGTTGAATTTCCTTTTTAATAATGGGAGGGGGTGGCGGTAGTGGGGAGGGGATGGGGGCCGCTAGCCTGGCAGCAGATTCCGCAGGTATCGCCTGGGGAGGTGCTGATGGGGCTTGCATATCACAGTCATTGCTCTCACTTTCTTCGGCAGAGTGCCTCCTGGCCACTCGCCTTCTCCTTTTGCTTCCTGGTGGTGAAATGGATCCTTCTCTTAGAGGGGCATTTCCAACCAAAGGTGATTCAGGTGCGTCGGACATCGTTGTCTTCCTTCCAGGACCTTTCTTTGCAGGAGGTTCATCGCTACCTCCCCCTTGATCTCCGCCCCCTCCTCCTTGATCTGTTAATCCTTTTACTTGTAGGGCTTCAGCAGTCTTTAAAAAGGAATTTAGCTGATCCTGAGAAATATTCACCTCCCCTTTGTACATATAATCTAATAGGGCTTTTAATTCTAAATATTTTACTTCTTGAAGGAAGATAATAGGATGCTTTTCTTCTTGCACACATAGCATTGACTAGAAAAAAAGAAAAAGATTTAGACATTTATAAGTAGAATGGCGAATACAATATATGAATTGCAATCTTTAAAAAATTTAATCATGAAGAGGAACAGTACCGTTATTTGACACTTAGAAAAGATAAAAGGCTAGCATCAGTGATATTAAAACGGCAATGTGCAGCAAAATGTTGCGATTTGATAAAAATTTAACATACACATTTTTTGTTACAGAATTAAGTAGATTGCCAAAAAATACTTAATAAATAGCGTTCGGAGTTTCCAATTAACAAAGAAGAAAATTGACTTTACTCATCTGCAATACTGGATGGATGTCAAAATGGAAATATATAATATCTTCTGGCAGGGTTGAAGGATGCGTTTTAAATAAACTGCGGTATTTCAAATAAAAACTTGCATTATATATCAGTTTTGGATGAAGATTTAGTTGAGGAGTTTAATCAAAATACAGTCAGACCAAGTAAAGAAAAGTTTAACTCAGCGAGTATCTAAAATACCCTCAGTATTAGCATGGCTATGTCATCATCCTGTAATTTATACTGTTCATTTGACAGAAGCATACTTACATTGCATCATTCATAATTTTTACGTAGAGTAAATCTCTAAAAAAGAATTCGAGAGTAGCCTTTGCAAGTACCCCAAAAGCAATTTTAAATACGGTGACAATGCATGTCGGCTTTAACTGTTCACGAGATATGCCATGGATAGAACCTATTATAAGATTTACACGCAATAACAAAATTTTCATTAAATTTCTTTTTAAAAAAAAAAATTGTTTTGAGAAAAGATTCGATTGCTCTATGATGAATTATGAAGAATGCCAAAATATTTATCAAGATTTTAAGAAAAATGAAAAAAACAATACTCACTTCAAATACTGGGCTGCAGGCTGAGAGTACTACTTTGTGTGCCCTGAGTACATGTCCATCTGCCCATAATGCACAATCTATAAGGGTTTCATTTTCTAATAGTTTTTCGAACACGGAGACTAGAGTACTCTGATGGTTGTTCCACCGCAAGCAAAATTGTTCGGCCATTTTAACAAGGTCCACAGTCTAGAAATAGAAGAATGAAGAAATAAATTCTTTAAGTCGAGAGAGCAAAGTTTTGACGCTTTTATGGCGTCGGTTGGTTGGTCTGACCTTGCGCGTCCAAGATGGCCACGTTACAGCATAGCATCAACTGTGACCGGCTCCACCCAAGCTATGCTACAGCGGCCATCTTGGATGGTAGCGTCGGTTTTCATTTATGACCCAACCTAATTTACCAACTAATAAATTAATAAAAAACAATATATAAACAACAATAAAGGAAGGAAATTAATAGTAACAAATATCATAATATGAATCGTAAGAAAATTATAGATTAGTTTCTTGTCTACATATTAAAAATGTGGTTTATATTTAAATTAACTTAATACTTTATCTTAATAATATATAAATATAAATCATGATAATTAAGTCCACCAAATATCGGAACCATAAAATAATTAAGAGATGTAGGTCACCGGTAGAAACCGACCAAATTTCGTAATTATAATCGAGTTAAATAACACCGTTAATTAACTGAAGTGGACTATATTATCTACAAGCTCAAAATAATAATCAAGGTGAACAATACCTTATTGATAAAAAAAAAATATATGAGACTCCAGATGTCCTCTAACACTAGTCTGGCCGAAGCGGTGAACACAAATGTGCCAGTTGACTTGGTTTCCAAGCTCAGCGCGCATCGCACGCATGCGCAAACCCCAATTCAAGCCCTTAAATTCAAGATAAAATGAATAATTAAGAGTTTTTAAAAGAAAAAAACTACTTCTAGAGGCATAAAATTAAATTTAAATAATAATCTGGTCAAATTTTCCTTTTTAAAATAGCAGGATAAAATATTTCCATTTTTTGTACAAAAAAAGTGATCAATACAAATTACAAACGAAGTCAAAACAGCTTTCCTAAGTATAGATTTTGTTAAGCAGTCAATATAAATATTGAATAACAAATTAGAAACTGCTTTAATAAAACTAGAACTAAAACTTTATCGGTTTAAAAACCTATGGCTAACAGAAACACTAGAAAGAACAGGTAATTAGTTGCGACTGTACATTGATGTTAAGCGTCACTCAATGCGTCTGTTAGCTTGAATTCTATTAATTCATAATGCGCTAATTACTTATAAAAAATTGATTCGAACGATTATCTTGTTTATACATGTTTAACTTCTAAGTCCTTTTTATATATGGGCTCGTAAATATGAATTTTTAAGTATGTGATATTTGAAAACATAGTCAAATAAATAGCTTTGATTATTTATGGAATTATACTTAAAAATGATTTGTGATCAAATATTTTATTTCTTTAGATATATTTCGAAATTTATTGATTAACGAATTGTCAATACTAACTGACAATCTGCCCGTTGTTTAGTTTCTAAAGATTTGAGAATGTCTATGGAATGATAATCTGTATACAACAAAAACTTGTAGTATTATCTCAATATTAGTTTTGATGTCCCGTTATGCAGGAAGTCTTATTTAGGCCATCCTCTTATTATAATCCTATTCCTAGGCATTTAATTTAAAACTAGCTGAAAAACATAATAAATCTATTTGTAGAGAATTTATGGCCTGTCTCAATCATCATTTTAGTCAAATTCTTCAAAATAATCTGTTAAAGTTGTAAATGTTCTATTTTTCCTGATATTAATTTAATATCTGTAATACGATAAAGAGTTTTAAAAATTATTATATTTTTGATTGTAAATAGATTATTTAATACATTAATGATTAAGTTTATTAGAAGAGGTTAGTTCAAGAGTAATTTGGGTGAAATTCCAGACATATGAAAGTAGTTAATTACTAGATAGGCTCAGTGTAACCAAAAAAATCCCAATATTGAAATCAAAAGAATATTTATTGACAGATGGCAAATTTCCCTGTCAACTGTATTGGTATTTTGTAACAAAGGTATTAAAACGAGATTATTGTCTGTCTTATCTATTGTTAAGTGACAATATCAATTCAATTCCATGTTTTTAAAGGGGATGAATACAACCCTACATGACAAACCCTATCATTGTCAATGTCAACCAGTAAGTCATTAAATCAAAATACCTTTTTAACCTCACCTCTTAATATATTCAATAAACTCAAGTTATGTCATATATTAGTTCTGGTTTTTATTTTTATTTTTAATTGAATAGTAAGGTTCCTAAATTTATTGAGTACCATGTTCCTAGTCTAATTGTAAACTATGACTTTACAACTAATCCTTAAATTTTGTCTGATTTTAGTATAGCTCTTTATATTTCTGTACTTTAAATTTGACTTGAGTACTGATTGGTAGGGGAAAAAAAACCCTTAAAAGAAACTTTAAGGTATCTTGAAATCTTACTTACTTCATTCCTGTTTACTTGGATATTACAGCAATTATTGGAAATAAAAGTTTTAATCTTAGTGGTAACATATCCCTCCAACCCTAATTTGGAATACTCTCAAAATAAAAATTTTGGGCGTTTTAATTCTTGATGGTTGCTATGTCATTTTTTCTATGGTGAAAATGTTTTTGAATTTTAAATAATTGCTAGTTGTGATAAATGCCTGCAATTAATGATAAACCATGAAATTATTAACAGGGAATCTCAATTTTTAGAGAAAGGTAAGCTTTGCTATAGTAATAAAAACAATGCAATAAACAAAACAAAAGGTAATCCCCTAATCACCATAAAATGTACCTGTAATTTAAGACTAATATAGCAATAATAATATGTCTGGTATCATAGACAGCATCAATATTGTACTGTTGGTTTAGTTTAAATAACCTTATTTGCATATAGCTTAAATAGTATTATATCGCAATCACAAGGGCCAAATATTTTAAATTATGTTTTATCTCAGGCAAGATGAATTTTCTTATTCTTAGAGGACTATGTACTGGGATAAAGATTTCTTTCATAATTTATCGCATAACTGTTTAAAAGGCTATGTGAACATAACAAATATATTTTATTAAATAATATGTTATTTTATTATACATAATATCAATAAAGACAGAAATGTTGTTTATTCTCAGTCAAATCGATAAGTAATTTATTTCATAGCTATGTACGCCTACATATCTTTGAAATTACTTATTAACTAAGAAAAAGATGGATGGTGGACAGGCCTGAGTTTTTTACCCTGGACCTCCTAATGCCCGGTACTGCGCACAAGCCTAGCCAATATCTGTTCATACAACTGCACTCTCGTGAATCTCAGAAAATCATGGCCAGATCAAAGTCCTTGAATGGAGTTAGTTGGTTTTTATTATTTGAGAATTACTTTGCCTTTTGTGGTATTACATACATCTATCAATTTTTTAAATTATGACATGTAATCGCATTGTAGATTTAATTAACAGGCCTTGGTTAGAGGCATTATCTCCTCGCAGATATTGTTGAACACTTTTGTACCCTGGACTCGCTTGTGGTAGGTTTTATAATTTGTTTAAGAGTATTTGGGATGAGATAAAGTAATTAGTGGGATTATTGGCAATAATTGAAACTTTGTAACTAATATAATATTGGTAATATAGTTGTATTTTTTTTTATCTGACTACACCTGTGTTATAGCTGAGTAATCCTATCAGATAGGTATTGAAACAAATAAAAATACAAGTTTTTTTATACTTCATGCATGTATGAGTGAGCAAGTCAGATTGTTTACAGCAAGTATTCTGGCTTGGTCAAAATTACAATTGTCTCCTTACAACATATTTTGTAATGTGTGAAATTTTAGTGTTTATCTGAAAAAAAAATATTCAAGTCTGATGGATTGCACAATCAAGTTTCATAGCTAACCAAATTTAAAATTTGCATGACCTTAATTGTTGAATTTTCAAAGTAATTAATTACTAAATTGCACTTAATCATGTCTTTTATTGTGTTGCTATAATTTTTACTCATTAAGGAATATCTATGTCTAATTTCATGCCATTAAGTTGTTAAAACGAACAACCATAACATTATATTATTGGAAATTTTTGTGATTTTTTGCAATACTATTCTGCCTAGTATTCGATAAGGCCATCTCGCTAAACTACTAACCACGGACACCAAAACTCAGCTCCCTGAAGTATTTTTTCTGAGGGGATTAAACTGGTAGATGATTACTGAGACTCATGAGGATAAATCGAGTAGCGAATAAAGATTTAAAGCAAAGAATTACCCCAATCCTACTAACCCTTCAGCACTATCGTGACTTAGGTTGGGTTTATTGCTATTTAAGGTCTTGTGGTTTTCTTTCTATTCAACGTTTTTTTTTATTTACCCTATGGATTTATTTCTTATAATTATGTTTTAAATGTTAAAATTGTGGAACACCCTTTATATTATGCATATTTCACTTTCCACTGTTGATTTAAATTCGATAGGCCTTTATGATTGAAGATGGTTTTAAATTTAAGGTGCCAAGCCAGACAATATGCTTTTGTAGTTAAGATAAATAAATAATGACGATGCTGTACTCTCTGAATCCGTTCATTGTTGTAAAGGGATATGTCTCCTTAAAGCGGTAAATGATCTGTGTCAATCACAGCAGGCCTAAAGCGGTCTATCTATCTAATGTCATAGCCTGTGCACTTACACTGAGTATTCAAGGCTGTAGGTCCCAACTAATTAATTGTTGATATTGACACAGGAGAGTATTATGTCTCTTGTTCGGAGGTCCTTTTTAAATCAATGGTGGTGAGCAGCGGCGCAGATAACTAACTGATGACCTGGACTATAAACATGGAAATATGGGTAATAGCAAGGGGGACTGTTCTCTCTACTTGTCAGAACACACTGTACGTATCAGTCATTAACATTCACTTCAGATCTGACTTTTTAGTCAGATTTTGATTTAAAGGTGTTTAAGTACTTTGTAGAGTGTCTGACCAGAGATGAAGAAAGCCAAATTCGAATCAAGCAGTCTCTGGTAAGATTTTTTTTCTTCGTCCAATAACACAGGCCAACAGGTGTTTTGGTGCCGGAGTATTTGGAGCTGATTTCATATGAATTTGATGCCCTCAATTCAAATATGGCATTAGTTTTTAACAATTAGTGAAGTATACTTTACACTATGTTAAGTTAAATCCATGGATCAAATAAAAAAAAAAAAATCATGTAATTTTCATTATTATATCATACAAATATTATTATTACGATAGAGGAAAAATTTATCGATGAAACCATCTAGTCACTGAACACTTCGGAAGCTTCTTTTCCGTGACTTTCAAGAATGCATTTTGGAACAGTCCCTTTTTAAACTATAGCAGTTGTCACCCATCATGTGTATATCCTATCCCATCTCCCTTGGTAACGGGCCTACGTAGTTACTAGTGAAACTTTCATCTTTGGTGTCTCCTGAATTTTCAGGAAAACAGTTAAAGTGGCTGCATAAATAGTGGACCTTAATACTCATGTTACACCCAAGGGAAATCCCTTGGAGCTGTTAAGTATCTTGTGTACCTATGAACACATAGTTTTTAGCTTTGCGTTTGCCCAGAAAATGTCTGACAACTGCAACAAATGAAGTTAAGGCCTTTCACTCAGCCTCGTTCATCGAATTTATGTAGGCAGGATCCTTAATGAGTTGGCTTATTTGTGGGCTGTCAAATATTCCTGCTTTAATTTTTTTGTACTCAACTGAAGCATACTTTCCCAATATATGTAAAGCATTATCCGTTCTTATCAAGGGCCTTTACAAACTGCTTCATAAGGCCCAGCTTTATGTGCAATGAAGAAAAGATGATTTTCTCTTAATCAACTAAGTGGTTGTTATGACATTCTTTTCCCCAACGTCCATGTTTTGTCTCTTAGGCTTCTCTTTTCTAACTCAGTGCTTTGTTTTGTATCTGCTATGCAAATAAGGATATTTGGTGTGGCCACTTTGCTGTCCAAGGAGAAAGTTTACCATTTTTAAAACTACACAAATCACCAATTGATGTTCATGATACTTTACCTTCCTAAGACCAAAGCTATGGTCTTATATTTTTCTTTCATTTTCGTTGAGTGATCAATTGGTATATGGCAACTATATTAATTCCCATTGTGTAGAAGGAGACATTTAAAACTTTGAGCTGTCAATAAATAGGTGCCAATCATCTGGAAAATATTCAGGAAGACCCAGTTTTTCCAGGAGTCCTAGTGTTAGTGACATAGCACAAGTTTGTCTTCTTGGGAGAAGGAGGAAAGCAGATCCTTTTCTCTTGTACGGTAAAAGGTAATTTTGGTTCCTTGTTCTAACAAATTATTGTCCTTCAACCTGGAAGCCAATAATTCAGAAGCTTTTTTTGACAGGTTGATATCTCTGGTGAGGTCATATAACTCATCCTGGTTGAAACGTTGAGGAATTGATGACACCCCCTAATAATCACTGTCATCTTCATTAGTATCATAAGGACTCGTATCATAACACTCGCTCTGGAAGCCATTGAAACATTGGGATCATTACTTCCTTTGAGTGAGGGACCGGGTGTCTTGCGGAGACTAGATCAGGGTTAGTCCACTTGCTATGGTTGTTTTGATTAAGTCCAGTAATATTTACTAAGCAGAAATAGCATCGAAGCATGTTTGGGGTTTTGTATATGTGATTTATAACTGCACAAAATGGAGCTATAACTGCTCATTTCATGTAGAACTGCACGTTAAAAGCATAGTAGAGCACATAGAGAAAAAACTTTATATTTAGATTCAGTGCCCCAAGTATAGCTAAAATCAGTTCTAAAATCCTAGGCACCAAACAAATTTTTTTTTCTTGTAGGCCTTTGTATTTATAGCGGGAGACAATTTATTTCCTGTTACATGGGCTCATTAAATTTAGTTCCAAGACTTCAAAGCGCCTCTAAACTAAAATTAAAATACAATTCATACGTAAAACTAAAATATACTCTCTGAAACAGAAAGAAAAAATTTAAGTACCAATTCCTATTGGTACTTAGAAATAAAATGTATGTTTTTATGTATCTTCCTCCTACTTGATGTATTATTCATAAAACGTTTTGCTGAATTACTGTCGCTACAATTACAATTTTCAAGAAACTTTGGAGTGCTTTCTTTTGCTATGTTCTAAATAAAGTCAATCTCAGTGGTATCATGTAGTCAGAAGATAGTAGTATGCTAAGGTGAATTTGTTATTATTCTTAAAAATGTATTCTGTATTCCCAGCAGTTTAAGGATGCTTTTAGTACAGGCCATATTCCAGAAACAGGATGAATAGAATTTAAGGAAGCTAAGGAATGGCGCCTTGCATTTTGCTCTAATAGAATTATGTCAGGTGTGTAAAGGTTAAGCCTTCATGGAAACTCACGCCTAAGTACATAACTGCCTGGGTCTATTTAAGTTAGGTATTTCCTAAAATAAAATTTGGCCCACGTTTGGTGAGTGAGAATCGCTTCCGTTTAATTATTTATTTTTAATTTCCATCTCTGAAAAAAATTATTTAGTTTATTTATAGACTCATGGAGGCTTCGAGTGATTGCCAAAAGATGTCACCATTCCCGTATCGTCGGTGAATGTATACAATACAAAGGGACAAGGTCAATGGAGACAAAGTCAATACATTCTGTGTAAGGAAACTTTTTAGGAGGTCGGCTTAAGGCTGACGAAGTAGATAGTATGTTGGATTTTCAAAATTTAGTGAAAACCTATTCCTCATTCATGAGTCTAAACCGATGCCCCCAAAAAATACATCAATTCATTCATAAATTGACGGCGAACGATCAAACACCCGGTACAACAATAACATGTTTAATCCCCTTTTTTAGCCAGGGTGTGAATGCTGGGCTTATTCTAAACCTACCTCATTCCAGGAGGTATTATAACTAATTACATTTCAGTCAGCATAATTTTTTTATAGTGCTTGTAATGATCAGATACGGGATTTGATTTGGTCCACTGTTTCGGAAAAATAGTTTATAAACTTCACTCAGAATTCTATTCCATTCTTAAGCATTCTTTCCACTTAAGTAGAGTGATAAATCAGTGGATGGGCAGCTGTGCCAATAGCTCTTCGTCACTTGTACGTAGACGGAGAGGACAGGTGAACAACAAAATTGTCGGTGGTTCTGAACAAGTTTCAATTGGCCTCCTGCCCGGAAATGCTGGTTACAAGAAATATTCTTTTACTTGTAATATTACTGGATGAAATATATATGTTACAGAAGACTCAACGGCGGTTAATAGAAGGGAAAGATCCGTTAGCCAGCGTCCGTTATAGATAGAGATCCGTTAGAGTCATATTAGTACAGGTAGTAAGAAGTAGCGAAGGGGTGAAGGTGGGGTGCGAATCTCCCAGGCTGTTTGGTGGGGGGACCCCCCCCCTTCCACCCAGCGATACATGTTCCATTTGAATAAAATCAAACAGGTCACAGAACCGTATCTGCAGTACTTTTTAGAAATCTGGTGTAAAAAACAAAAAAAGACAATACAAAAACGTGTTTTTTTTTATTGACTTTAATAACTTTGTTAAAATGGCAGGAAACACGCTCTTTTTTGTTTTTCCACAAGATTTCTAAAAAAAACACGACCGCAGATACGGTTTCTTTAGTTTTTTCGATTTAGCAGGTCAAAATCGATAAGTATCTATGTGTAACACGCTAAGCCCCAAGGCTATTTAATAAGATTTCACCGAAATGCTCACGGCCAGAGATCTGTTAGGGTTGTAAACTCGAACGCTACTTGCGCGAAGTGTGTACCGTCAGACACCAGTGTGAGAAACATGGCGCTTAACGTGTTTAATTAATGTCCAAAAAATTTGTTATTTTATTGCAAAATTATATATGGGGATAAGTCAATCCCCTAAAAGATTTGTTGAATTTTATTTGTCAACTTTCGAAAAAATAACACCTGAATCGCCAGAATTAACGCAAGATTTGATTTAAATAGAAAACACAGTTTTTTGTTGTTATTTTTTTATTGAATTATAAAGTAAATGGGATAGGGTTATTTATGGAATAACACATCGGGCAAATGGCCTCCACGACTTTGCTGGCACATACGCACTCTTTTGTCGAAATTTTCCATGACCATTTGGCATAAATGTGGTTGAATTACATACACCTTTGACTTCAAATAACCCCATAAAAAGAAATCTAAAGGTGTTAAATCACACGATCTAGGGGGCCAATTCTGATCACCGAAAGGAGAGAATACACGACCTGGAAATGTCTCGTGCAGTATTTGAATTGTTTCATGAGCTGTATGGCAGGTGGTACTATCTTGTTGAAACCACATATTGGCCACAACAATATCATCCAATTTCGGCACAAAGAACTGTGTTTACGACGCCGAATTGATGTTCCTGGATTTTCAACAACACTCACGCACTGCTTCGATATTGACATTTGAACGGCTTGTTTTTGGACGACCAGTGTGTTTGGTGTCTCCAATTGATCTAGTCTCCCTAAATTTTTCAATTAATCTCTTCACAGTTGATGAAGTCAAAACACTATTCCATATTTTGTATCTAATTGTCGAACTGCGGCCGCCAAACTTTCATTATTTTTGAGATAATGTTCAACAATAAAGACACGTTGTTCTATCGTGTAACGCTTCATTTTAACTAATCCTAAACTCTCAACCGTCAAATTGTTTTTGTTTTTTTTAGGGTGCCAGCACTTAACTGCACAAATGGTGGCAAATTCAAATCTTGCTTTAATTCTAGGACACCCTATATATGCCTATACATTACACACTCACACACAAAATATTGTGGAAATTTTTCGTCTGATCTATGTGATGTATAAGAAGTTGCCAACCAATGAAAGAAAGGCAGCCCACAGTAAGTTGTTTTCCATAGTGACAGGTGGGTAGCCAAGATTATGTTTTTACGACTATATATTGTGTACTAAATAAATAAATTATAATAACATATACACATTAAGGCATTACTGTTTATAACGAGGTAAAAAACCGTGGGCTATGGGGATGGGCACGGGTCCAGAATAGTACCAAGGTCACGGAATTAGTATAAATAGACACAAAGATTTTTGTTTTTAGTATAAAATGTTCTATTAACAAAATATTAAAGCGGATACAGAACTGTTAAAGTTGATTTAAACAAAAAATCCATTGCGCAGTCTCTAAAAGTTGGAACAAATTACTTTTTGTGTCAGACCGTTTCAACTGATCCGTCAAAAAAGTCAGTATGTCTGTTTGAAGGAGCTTTATGGAGTATTTAAATTAAGAGGTACAGATTCGATCTTACTACGTAGTAGATATGCAAGATATTATAAACCGATTAGGCTTAAGCTTATTATATAATTCGTATTTTGTTTCATTTCCAACGAGGAGGGGGGGGGGGTAATTCCCTCTTTGGCTACGTCACTCCATAGTGATTCAATTGAAACTGTTAAGTTTCAGCTGCAAGGAATTAAATTTAATCGCCTTGCGAATTGCAGCTGCGTTTAGACATGGATTCAGTGTTGTTCGAAGGTATCTATCTAATAAAATAATACTAAATATGCAAGTACAAGTTTTTAGCGAAAACCAAAACAATCCTATTTAAGAAAAAACAAATTCAAATTAAGCGGAGCAATATGAATGTTAATAATGATGAGCGGAAATAAATAAATGAGGCTGATACAAATCAGCTTTTGGGGAAATATCAGCAATCAGCCGCGGTAGTCAAGTGAATATCACATGCTACGGAAGGGGTGGGGAGTGATAGTGTTTTGACAGGCATGAAGAAGGTAAGATTGTACACATTGGCCGACGGGTGGGAGATTAGAGAAAGCGACAGATAACGTTGCCATAGCTACCGCCACTACTGTTCGCCCCACTGAATTATAAACAAAAGAAGCGGCTCCGTTGCGAACTATAGAATGCCTTCTCTCTTCTTACAAAAAATAATTCCTATTACCTGGTGTAAAATACACAGCAGTAGATTAACCGAAGTAACTCGACGAGGTTAGTTCGAATTATTAAGAAATTTAAATTATAAAGAGCCAATAATAATAATAATAATAATATATACATGCTTTTTAACAAGTTACTGATGCCAATAAAAATTCGTCCCCTTTATGTTTTATAAAATTCCATATTGGGGTTAAAATTAATATTTAATAATTAGCAAGGGTTCAATTGAGTTTTATTATTGTTTTTCATATCGTTCATCGAGGACAAAATGCGTTGGTCAGGTGGCTAGGTTCTTAATAGGTGGAGAAAAAACTGTACCACTTTAAAAATATTTTATTTATGATTTCCATAACTGTACTAGTATAATATGGCAACTAACCTGGACTGATGGCCGAAAATGAGTACTGTACTGGTAAAAACAGTACTTATGGCCTTCAAAGTACTGGTGCAACAGTACTGTGCAAACTTCACCATTAAAGCATTTTAAACATTTCCTATCCCCTTGTCACAAAATGTACAATATTCAATATAGATTCTACAATGAATCTATTTACAATTTATTTATTGTATTTCATGTTGCTTGGCTACATTTTATACAATTTTTAATAATTTTACATTGCGGTCTGCACTGAACATCTTTAAAAAGTGATGGGGCTCACCTTATTTATCATAGACTTAAAACTAACTTACATCTAATAATAAAAACTTAAACTAAATCTTAACCTTTTTTTTTTTTTTTTTTTTTATTTCAAAACCTCAAACAAACAATACAATGTACAAAAAAGAAAAATAACAAAATATTTGGAATACAATTTTCTCCTCTTCCTGCATTTACATGCATTTGGAGGAGTGCATAATATAATAGATTTGTGTTGCGGTTAAAAGTACTCAGTCTTATATTTACACTAGGTGATGAGGCTCACCCGCTATTGTGTCAGGTGTGTCAGGAAGTGTGTGTCAGCTGATGGCACAACTGAACATTGATCGTACCAATTATCTTAACCTAATTTTCCCCGTCAGTTTGTTGCCATCGACGTGGGACAGGTGGCTTGGTTCTTGGTATGTGGAGCAAAATCTGTACCACTTAAAAAATATTTTATTTATGATTTCCATAACTGTACTAGTATAATATGGCAACTAACCTGGACTGATGGCCGAAAATCAGTACTGCACTGGTAAAAACAGTACTTATGGCCTTCAAAGTACTGGTGCAACCTTCACCTTCACCATTAAAGCATTTTATGAATCATTTTTTTTTTTTAATAATTCCTAACCCCTTCTCACAAAACCATTACATAATTCAATATAGATTCTACAATGAATAATTGGGGGGCTGCAGTATGTCTTTTGTTTTCTCCACCCCTATGTCATTATTTTTTTAAATTATTATATATAATTGATTACAATTTTTGCATGAGGCTTTCTCCTTGTACTGCATAGCATGCATTTTAAGGAGTGCATGTCTTAAAAACTAACAATATCTGTTAGTGTTTAAAAGAGCAGTATGTCAGTATGCAATTGTTTTGCACTGTGTGACGACGTAGTTACTAAGAACACAATATTTGTGCTAGGTGCGCTATCTCTCGGCACCTGTAGGAACCAGTGACGAGTCGTTACTGCCAGTCTTCAGTAATACCACCTGTTACTTATTAACGGATAACAAATTCAATCGAATACAATTTATTTACGTTACAATTCTTAATATTGACTCTGTCAGTCAATTAGCCTCAATTTGTGCACAAACTGCCCCTAAATTGAGTTAGTTTGGTTTGGGACGACTTAGTCACAACTGAAGCCGAACACGTACGGAAACAACCGAGCTAGGCCCACAACTGCTGGCCCTTGACTAGTTGCGCTGTCTCTCGGCGTTTGTGGAAACCAGTAGCGATAGTCACCACAGACACCTGTAATAACCGTTACAAAGTCAATTAATTTGCATTTTGGGTTGATCATCAAACTTTAGCCTCCCCAAAATATTCTTTTATTGACAAAATATCATTTAACAGTCAACTTTTCGCCAGTTGAGGTGTCATAAAGACTGTAACTGACTTTAATTCCTAAATAAAATCTGTGTACATCTGTCCCATGCCTTAGTGTGGAAAATTGAGGCCTTCCGTTTGTATGTTATTATTTCCAAGGTTAAACAGATTATGTTAGTTTTCAAGTTATGCACTCCTTAAAATGCATAAATTATGGAGTAATAGCAGCAACCCACAGAAAATTTATAGTGCTGTTTATAAATTATCATTTTAAAAATAATATTAAATAGGGGTTATTGGAAAAAAAAAAATTCCAAGGTATTGATGATGCGTTATTAAAATAATGTTCTTATAATAGCTTTATCCTCTCAAAACTTGATGAACAACCTAAATTACAAATACACATATGTAAACGGTTCTTTTTCACAGTACCAGTACTCTGTCAAATAATAAAATTCAATTTTTCCTACGCCACCAGCTTGGATTTCCGGTCTACTAGACTGACATACTGAAATTTTCCATAAAATGCTTTAATGGTGAAGGTTTCACCTGTGTTAGGTGGACATAAGTACGGTTTTTGCCAGTACAGTACTGATTTTCAGCCATTAGTCCTGGTTAGTTGCCATATTTTATTAGTACTATATTTTACTAGATGGAATGGGTAGGCCACCTTTTGTTTGTATTTCAAATAATACTATTTAGTTCGGTAAAAATTAAGTTAAAATTGCATGGTGTAAACATTAAAAATATATTTAAAATAATAAAAATAGTTTGTGAGGACACTGATCCATACTGAATATGAAACACTATTTAATTTTATAAAACTTATTTTAATAGCTTGTTTCAGTGCCCCTACGGCAAGGGCATACATGATGAAACATACACTCCGTGGGAAATTTGATGATGAAATTGTGGGATCGATTGTAATAAATTCCTCATATCCTCCACAATTATGCCTTACCAGGAGTTCGTATGAATTTGTGGCTTCGGCTTATGTGACATCATACATCCAAGATGGCCGCCACTCGGACCTCGTCAGAAAAATGACTAAACCTTTTTTGTTTTAAATCAAATTTTAATTTAAAAAGGTTATAATTGTTTTTGTGGT
The DNA here is from genome assembly GCA_930367205.1 of Acanthosoma haemorrhoidale. NCBI lineage: Eukaryota > Metazoa > Arthropoda > Insecta > Hemiptera > Acanthosomatidae > Acanthosoma > Acanthosoma haemorrhoidale. The sequence goes on along the minus strand of OV884013.1, from coordinate 114,442,557 downwards.
ATAAGTCATAACCTGGTTAATAGTTAATGGTTATCAGTCATAACCAGTTAATAAAAGTATTTTTTTATTTTAAAAATTTTTTTAGGTTCAAAAATAACCCCAATCTGAGAAATTCACATTGCTTCACTTGAACCTTTTGTCCCCTATTTATTTGCTCTGGATTTTCTGAATTATACAAGTATGACATCATGGTACAAAGTCAAATGTCCAGATCTGTGGAGCGAATTCATGAAAGGAAATTAGGTGGTCAATAAATATTTAGTTCCATTTTGTGCTTCGGGCTCAGATATCTAACAAGAAAACAGAAGAACTTGTTTGAAGAAGTACTTGGAGGGCTTGTGAACATAACACAAAAGAAAAATACTTCGAATTTTGTTTTTTACTTTACCTGAGCTGGCGAAACTTAATACAGAAACCAAAGCATGGTTTGAATTTCAAACGAACTGATTCAGACACTTGAAGTGAACACTTCTCTCTTTCTCGGCACTGGCGCTTGCTGCTCTACTCAAAACCATGGTGTTCTCATTCAACTACCTCTGCACCTCTCTTTCCTAACCTAGCTATGTTTTAGTCCGGCGTTGTAAGACCCCACACCTTCCTAGTGGGTTTCTCTGGCCTGGTCTCGTTAAAACTAGCATATCCTTGGAATGGATCCCTTCAATGCAGACAACGATCTCTGAGGCCCTACAAAATGTACCTAGCAGCGTATTTCCCAGTGGTCCAGTCTGTATCTTTCCGCATCTTTTTCGCCTACCACCAGACACCGAGTATGAACTCGAGGTCATTCCAAGACGACGTAAACTACCTATAAAACCTAGCCTGTACCTCTTCTCCTGAACATACTCGTAGTGCAATGTCGTATGGCACACCTTCTAAGATATTATGGAGTCAGATCAATAAACAAATACTAATTAACTTGCCGACTGACTAGGCCGCCAGTAAAGGACCACAGGTTTAATTATCTTTTTTTCAGGTTTAATTTCTGACTCCCACCGGGCAGTGGCTGGGTCGACTAGACCCTTAAAGGATGTGATGTCACTGGCTCACTGGCAAATAAGTGGAAACCATCGTTCTGGAAGGTTTATAAGAATGATTGGACCCATTGAACAACTCGGGGATGGAGCTGAATCTGCCATTGAGAAATTCTTATAAAAATTGATATCCATACCACGAACGAAGATTTCAGACATTGGCGAGCTTCGCAGGTATACGTACTCCAAGCACGAAAAGTGAAAATCTGGCTCCTACAAGAGTGTCAGAATCCCCTTTTCTTCGTAGGGCACATTACCAGGTTTTGGAATGGCGTCTTGGTCGCCAGCAGCACCATGATTCACCACCACCTTTTGATTACGGATGGAAAGTGAAAGATAACTATTGTGCTCCTGTTCTTTTGCTCCTGAACCTATTTTGAAATTAATTCTGTATTCGTGTGTAAAATGGAAATGTGCCATATCCTGTAAATGTAGATCCCAAAACGTTGTTTGTGTTGATTTTTGTATGTGAGGGGTTGATGAAGATTTATGCGAAAATCGTGGCCAACATTTGGTATCGATGCCCTTTCACAGGAAAAATAAAACTTTTTAGTGCAAATATTATAATGTAATCTATATCAATTTTGAAATAAACAATTATTTCTTTACTATGCAATTATTATTTTTGAACTAAAGAACATTAAAAAAAAAAATTGGCTTACATTTTTTAACTGGCTGTAACAGATAACCAGTAGGGTACATCACGAAAACGGTTATAACCTTTTATATTAAAATTCTATTTAGAACAAAAAAGGTTTCGTAAAAGAAATTTATGCGATGGGCCAATAACGAGTTATGACCGAAAATTCCCGAAGTTCCGGATGGCCGCCATCTTGTACGTATGACGTCATATAAGCCAATGCCTCAAACTCTAGCAAAACACGTGGCTAAGCACGATTGTGGAGGCTATGAGGAATTTATTAAAATCAATCCCACAATTTCAATATAAAATTTCCCACGGAGTGTGTTTTTTATCATTTATGTCCCTTAACTAGTAGTGGGTCCCGTCTTACCCTTAAGAGTGCCGGAGGAAACAGGGCGGTGCAGTCCCGCATGAAATAATTATATATTATAAGCTTTAAAAAATTATATAGTATTTAAAAAATCAAATATCATCCCTGTTTCTATGAAACTGTACCCGAAAAACTAAAGGGTGTCCCAGAATTAACGCAAGATTTGATTTTATTTTTGCTATTATTTTTTTATTGAATTATAAAGTAAATATGATAGGGTTATTTATAGAATAACACATTGGGCAAATGGCCTCCACGACTTTGCTGGCACTCTTTGGTTAAAATTTTCCACGACCATTTGGCATAAATGTGGTTGAATTTCGTTAATGCAGCGTTGAATTTCCTCTTTTAATGGACGGGTGGATGTGGGCTTGTTGACATACACCTTTGACTTCAAATAACCCCATAAAAAGAAATCTAAAGGTGTTAAATCACACGATTTAGGGGGCCAATTCTGATAACCGAAACGAGAGAGTACACGACCTGGAAATGTCTCATGCAGTATTTAAATTGTTTCATGGGCTGTATGGCATGTGGCACCATCTTGATGAAACCACATATTGGCCACATCAATATCATCCAATTTACGACGCCGAATTGATGTTCCTGGATTTTCAACAACACTCTTACGCACTGCTTCGATATTGACATTTGAACGGCTTGTTTTTGGACTATCAGTGTGTTTAGTGTCTCCAACTGATCCAGTCTCCCTAAATTTTTCAATTAATCTCTTCAAAGTTGATGAAGACAAAACACTATTCCGACCATATTTTATATGAAATTTTCGAACTGCGGCCGCCAAACTTTCATTATTTTTTAAATAATGTTCAACAATAAAGACAGGTTGTTCTATCGTGTAACGCTCCATTTTTACTGACCCTAAACTGTCAGCTGTCAAATTGTTTTGTTTTTTTTAGTGTTGCCAGCACTTTACTGCACAAATGGTGGCAAATTCAAATCTTGCGTTAATTCTGGGACACCCTTTATAAGATTACATATTATTCATTAGGGCAAAGACATGTTTAATTCGATGCCCTACCCAATATGATATGATTTTTTAATTACCAAGCAGTAATTACTTGATTACGACTTTTTTAATTTACCATGGGGCTGGTTGCTTTTTTTAGCTCCATAAGTGCATCAGATAAAACAAACACCCGAAATATCGTCGCTCTGTTTAAAACGCAGTTATAAACATATAAACATATTATTAACAAGCACGATGTGATCTTTAATTTCATACCATACTCAATTTGACAGAAAAATATGCTATTACTAAGTAATTGATAATGTTTTTTTATTTCAAAATCTGTTTATTAATTATTTACATGTTTAAAATATTACAGAAACTCCAAAAATTCGAATCCATAAATTAAAATTCGCACTTTGTGTTTATTGTATTTACTGTAGCGTAGTTACATTTTATATATTTTTTGTGGAAATAAGTACAGTCTTTGCTTTGTTCAAAATGTGATGAACATAATACAACTCTTTTTTTTATTATTTAAAAGATGGCGAGGCTCACCTTAAGGATGATTATATAAACTAAAACTAACTTATCTTGTCTTTCCCAGACATCCTGTTGCCATCGATGCGGGAAGGGTGGTGGAGTCAGTGTTAAACCCCGGATTGGTAAGGTAAGGCATTTGTTGTATAACTAATGAATAATACTTAAATATGTTGCACATATATTATAAACAAATGTAAATCATTGTAAAATTATTAAGCAATAAAAGGCGGAAGTCAAACAGTCATAAACGAGAAAGGGTCGACAGCTGGCAGTCATAAACTTAACGACCCTTTTAGGCCCTCTCTACCTCCAGGGATTGCCCCGGGTCGGGTAAGCAGGCGGCGGTCACGTGCCTCTCTACTAGTCACGCGCCTCGTCACAGGTGTGCGCGGGAACCGCCGCCGAATTAGACCCTCGCGTCGAATAGTAGATACGATATTTAAGCCAGGGCTTCTGGCCCTGTAAACCAGTCTCCTTGCAGACTCTCTGGCGACCTGTACCCGTGACGCTTGCTTGGTCTCCGCTCGAAACTCTGAAAACTTGACTTATTCTTTATGAAACCTCTGTACCTCTTCTCTTGAACATAGTGCATTGTCGGGGCACATACCTATCATAAAATGGAGTCACAAGTTTTTAATTGATAATAGTTTGTAGAATGCCATCCGAATTCTAATTTATCTAAAAAATAATTCTTCCAACTTGACATAAATTTGTTAAAATTAAAAACATGATGGTCTCGAAAAGATCTACCTTATTTTACAGACCTTTTAAATGAGTCTAGATGTTGGCAAGACTACTCTATAAGACAGTCACATGTTCCAGTTAAATAGTAGTTACTTTTCGTAACATTTTAGTAACAGGAGTCTTCCGGCATCTCGATTTTTCGGTTAAACAATACGTCAAAGAAGGCGCAGTGATAACTCCTCAAGCGACCGTGACCTCAGCACCTTCTTAAAATTAATGCAGATTTATAATTACTAGCTAAAGGAAATGTTTTGTCAGGATCGATGCTCGAACCAGAACCTGGAACCTCCCAAAACTCCGCTCACGTGTTTAACTCTAGACCATCCCTGCACGAGCGGCTAACGGATCAATACCATGCCCGATAATTGTTTTATTTAAGATTATTATGTAATATACATAATTTACAATTTTGTTCATAAGAACATCCTTTGCTCACTGAGACCACATATATTTACTGTTTACTGCATTGTTTTTTGTGGGTAATGCATGGTGAAAATGTAAAGGTAACAAAATCTTAATTTATCGAACTATTGTCGAGCTCAACGTGATTTCTAAACGAAATCGATGTAACTTTACAAAATTTTATGGTTTTGTATTAAGAAAACTTCCAGGGAAAATTATTTTTGGCAAATCTAACATCAAATTTGAATTCACCGCCAAAAAAACATAGGCGTAAGTTTTAGCAACTGATTCTTTGGGGGTTTGGGAACAGTATGTTTCGAGATATTTCATCCCTGTACAAAGTTCTCGTAATGGACCATCGAAGTGGTGCCCGATTCACAACTACCTCTGTGTCTGATCCGACAAGGCGTGGAGAGGCTCACACTCTCTGAACAGGAGTAGGCTTTCCAACGGGCTTAGAACTGACCACAAATAGAGATGAGTGGAAAAAGTGTATAAAAGACTTAGAATAAGGGGCCAATTGTTCTATGGAAAATGTAAAAAAGTCTTCATAAGCGCTAAGTGATAGCAGGATTAAAAATTGAACCAGACACTAAATTAAATTAAATCACATATGGAATTCAGCTGTAGGAAAATATTTCAAACTCCTTATCTTCAAGGTGGCTGCCACCAGGGATGGGGTCTCGGAGGTCTACCGGTTGGTAATGCATGTGACTCTAAGAGAAGAGGCAATTTGTCTGGTCTTGGAACAACCACGAATTAACGACTGGAATTTAAGGGTAGGCGAAAACCGAACGGATCCCCAAAGGTGAATGGTGATACCTCAACCGTCGTCTATACGGATTGGGTATCTTCCAAGCAGTGCTAGTCTAGTGGGCAGAAGATGGGGAGTGTTCACTAGGAGATATGTGGAGCCGGCCAGCAGGGATTAGATCTAGTAGGTAAGGAAAGAGTGAGAATAATAGGCATAAGGAAATAAAAATACCATGTATAGCAGCGAGAACAGCCTGCGGGAATGTAGCTTGGCTTGTTCCTTACTTCGGTCTGCTGTAGGCCACTGCTAAGACAGGTAGTCATTACTGGTAGATACTCAGGTACTAGTGGGTCTTAGGTAAATAACTGAGTAAGTGCTTGGGTCTTGGAACGTTCAGTGGTTAACTGGAGCTAATCAAATGTCACAGCACAAGACAATCAGGTACGCGGCATTGCCGGCGGGGCACCAATGGTCTTCGGTTCACGTCTTATGCCAAGCCGTCTACTGTTGGACTAAAGAGCTTTTGTCCTATAACTCGAAGAGGGTCTCGTACAGTGCGAGGTATTACCTTATGGTAAGTATTTCCTCATCAATGTTTACCGCTTCCTGTTTACATTTTGACTATTTTCTCAGGTTACAAGCTGTCGGAATGCCCAAGCGATTAAATAATTAATTACTTTTTGCTTTATTGGTAAGATATGAAGAAGGAATATTCATGTGGAATTTGAAGTCTGTAAGCCAAACACTTGGCTACAATCGAGTTTATACAGCTGTTTAGAGTCGATAGTGGGTGTTATACGGAAGAGTCGATACCCGAGAGGGCGGGGGTGGGGGTTGGATCGACCGAGCCGGCAGTCGGCAGTCGGCATGCGGCCCTGCTCCGTGTGTCTCCTTCTGCTACTGCTGGGGGCTTGGGGCCGAGCCGAGTTCCTCAACCCGGGCCTCAGCGATGTTGGGCCGTCGGATGTGCCGCAAGGACCCGCGGGTTCCACCGGGTCTCCGCCACCCGAGGGCACGCCCGCCGGGTCGCCGGCACCCAAGAAGGAGCTCCACGTCTGGGCGGTGGAATTCGCCAGGGTAGAGACCCCATTCATGATCGGCCTCTGGATCTTCTGCTCCAGCATCGCCAAGATAGGTGAGTCTGTCTGTCGTGGTTCTTCGTCTTACAGCTTCATTCCAGCCGCTACGGAGAAGAAAACAATACTGACAAACCTCGACTAGCACGAAATAAATCCGGAAATGGTAAAGAACGGTAACTCTGAACTCATAATCTTACGACTTATTCAAAGACAAAAAATAAAACATCAAATCAAAACAGCCTTTATCAAACATACCGTAGTAAAGGCACGCTTTCGTGGCCAAACAGCTGATGACACTCTACCTCGATACGAAATGAATGAAACCCATTCATTGATGAGTGCCAGCAAACCTCCACTGTGTCTTTACCATCCGTGCTTCTTTGTAAGCGTGATTCACGTACAGGCGAACCTTCCTGTAGCGAACAAATGTCAAAAAGAACTAATTCAGAACGCACTGAACTCTACTTCGTCTATCTAGTATATCATAATAAAACCGTTTCGGCTTATTAATAACACGCATTTAAAATAATAGTAAAAAAAAACAATAGTTTAACTCTTTTTTCGTTGAATTTAATCAATAGGATATTCATTCAGTTTAAAAACCGCGTCAATTGATCGCTAAAATAACTAGTAAGTGATAAGCAATTAGCCGTTAGATAATCTAAACAGAGAAACACAAATACAAAAACAACACACATAACTAGGGCACGGTATGGCAGGCGGACTTGCTCGTTGCCACGGCAACTATTCATACCTCAGGCAACAAGGCCCTCACCCAGCGACATTGCACGGACTCAATGCCTAAAACTATAATGTTTCTTTCAAATAGACCCCGACACGACATAGTAAAAGTGTGTGCGGTTTCATCTATTGGCAAGTCGTGGCAGGGGAATATCTCAAACTGTACGAGAACATTGTCATAAGCTTTTGGCCCATCACAAATCCAGCGAACAGTACATTGAACAGTACACAGAAAACCAACGCTTTAGCGCACTGGGAGCAGCTGATAGCTAGAATTTAGTGCCCATATCGGTGACATGCAAGCTGCTGATGTTTGCATGCACGGCATCAGTGATTGCGGCTGCTAATGCCTGCATTGTCATTAAACAGCTGAGGTTCGAGTCACGGCTGATGTTTATTTCAGAACGTTCGAGCACACGACAACGCTAGCAATAAGTTTCAGGCACTTGCCGAACCACAAATGGTATTCTAATCTAGACACTCTAATCTAGAGTGCGCCAGCCTTATTGTCTCTTTCAGGAACATTTACTCATTTTTGAGCGGCCTTTTGTTTTATTTTCTCATCAAAAATGATTTAAAAAACGTTCATTTTTCCTAGAATGCATTGACGAGTATTAGTCACTTATTCAACGTGATATTGTCTATAAATTTGCAACTTGATGGCTTGAACGTATCATGAAAACAATTGAAGGACATGGATCGATTTACTCCTCGATAATTATATCGATGTTTCCTTACTCTGTTGAACAGTATCTATATGAGTGGGCCTGTGCAATCTTTGTTTGAGCTTGGGGCGTCGAGTTTTTCCCGGAAAGTCCTAAGAACGTTAAAAAAACAGTAATTACTCCTTAATGCTTAAGTAAAAGCTATTTATTTAGTAATTAAGTAGAAGGTTCCTGGCTTACAGGGGTAAGCCACCCTATAAAGGACACATACAGGTATGACAAATGAGTTACATGACTAAGTTTGCTAGTAGCAAGGGCAGAAGACCTGGAAGGACGTCCTACCAACTGCAGGCGATGGCAACGGTAAAGAGTGTGACCTTGACCTCGACTACTGCACGCAACCTCAGATTGCAGATCTAACCTTTCCGACACTTCTCGGTCCTCCAAGGACGAACGTCGTGGATCACGCCCCACACATTAAATAGCACAGATTACTGTACAGGCCGGATTTATGGGCAGTGGTTCGTTTTAGTTGTGTTAGGGATGGTTCAAGCTTCTTTCAAGGTCGTCCCTGACATAGCCAGTAGCCCATACTGCATGCGATATGGAAATTAGAGGACGAATAAAGGGTTATGGTTCATTTCAAGAAATTAAACCGTTCTATTGTTAGCCTGAGCATGTATGTCCAAGGATTCGTCAATAATATCTCATAGCCTTCTCAGAATATTTTCATCCGACGAGCCCTCTAGACCTTTGGCTCCTTAACACCACATGGTTAGCAATAGTATTACATATTAGCGTATATAATAACAGTAAGATCAAATTTAAAACAATTCATAGGCTTAATTTAATAATTGTATTATCTTTGACCATTTCATTGTTTTTAGTATATTTTAACTAACTAGAACAAAGTATACTTATCGAAATAGTTACAATAACAAATATTTTCTTTAAGTTAGAAAGTATTGCTCTGAACCTGCGCCGTATGTTCCTATAAAGAACAAATAACCTCTAGGAACTGTTAGGTCAGCTGTTTGCTTTTTAAAATCCTATCGCTTTCCCTTTGAAGGTGGCAATAGTATTTTATAGATTTTTTTTGGATCATGTGTAAACATACGAAGCCATGCGTTTAAACTACTATTCCCGAGAAAAACACATCTACATATAAATGCTTAGATAGTTCTGTAACGCCTGGAGCAATTTACATAAAATTTGTTACACTTACAAATTGGAAGAAATACTGTCGGGGGGGGGGGATTTGAGTGGCATGTAAAAATAATCGAAAACAATTGACAGTGTCGAAAACGTAGTATTTGGATAATGACACTTCCGGTCCTTTGTCCCGGTGTAATTTTCACCTTGTGTCTATTACACCATTGCCAGCAGCACTGTAGCTACCTGCCCCTCTCAAAAATATATTTCTTAAATCTATTTGAAACATAAATTATTGATGGATTTTCCTGCATTGAATATTCTTGCATTTGTTTTTGTATCTGATTGTAGTCTCTTAATTTATATATTAACCAAAATGTCCACAGTTAATCGGATCTTATCTATACTAATCCCTCCAGCTTTGACCATGAGCCTGTAGGGTGTGCAAGGTTATATTCGAAACCCCGAAACTATTAGTCATCTCAAATCTCACTGTTTTAATAATTACTAGAAAAATAAATGAGACAATTACACATTCAGATCACGAGACCCCCTCAACTCTGGACTTGCGCTGTTTTCAACTAAACCATTCCATGTGGAACGGCATCCTGTATCAATACTCTCTAGATGACATTCTCTGAAGACAAGCAGTCTTTTCATTCCAAAAGAGACTGCTATGGAGACTATTTAATTTACATTTAGAAGCTGATAATAACGCGCTATTATAGATTGTTCAATTGCTATAATGATTGAGTATTAATTCATCCTGCAAGATGCTCCCAAATACATTAATATCCTACTGCTGGGTCGTAAGCATGCAGCATGCAAGCCACTAAGGAGGGAATATCTCACCTTATGTCTTAAAATATTAATATTACAGTTGTTACGGCTATTATTGTCCATTGTATTCATTACAAGAGCTTAAACTCCGTAATAACTGTGCAATGAAGGGAATGCACCTCAAACCTATCTTCTCCGAACTAAATCCAGTTACAGTTTTATTTTTTCTCTTATATATGAATTTATTGATTATTGGCGAAGCCTCGCAAAAACCGCATGTGAGGGTTTCATTTAATTTTAAATAACTTATATATATTTTAACACTTTCTATAGTACCATTTCAGAATTGTTTCCATATGAGTAATTGTAATTATCAAATCCTTGCCCTATAAAAATATATAAAAAAAGTTATTTCAATATCAAAAAGTACAAAAACAAGTTACTAGTGTATTGTAGGTTTATTTAATAGAATTCCCAGAGAAACTTGAATTGTTTCGATGTAAGCTATAAAATCGATCAATAGGAAGTGGTTAGTGACATCTTCAAAACTATTGTTTCTGATACTGTACACCTAGCTAATATTTTTAAAATTCTTAAAATTTTGCTATAATTTTTAAGAAAATCATTGCTCATTTAAACCCATAATTACTTGATGACATATTTTTGTTCCTTACCTTTTTAAGAACTTTCTTTCGTTTATAGCTATTAAAAAAAATTAACCGATCAATTAAACAGTGATAAATGGAAAATCTAAAAGATTATTTTGTATTTGCTGGCTTTGGTTTCATCTTACACTCACTGAGGCTTTTCCGTCATATCGTATGTAGGTGTATATATACTAATATTTTGCTTCTGTGTAAATATATTACCTTACATAGATCAAGTAAATAGGTAGGAGTTTGTTCTTTGTACCGATTGAACATATAACATCAATCAATAGTAAATACACTATAAATCTATTAATCACAATGACGACTAATGCATTTTAAATAATTGATTGAGATAAATGTTCACCCCCCCCCCATCACTGATCCAATTTTCTTCGCTTTGTGTCTATTAACCCATTGCCAGCAGCACTGTAGAAACCTGCCCAAATGAAAAATATATTTCTTAAATCAAATTGAAACATAAATTATTGATGGGTTTTCCTGCATTAAATATTCTTGCATTTTTTTTTTGTATCTGATTGTAGTTTCTTAATTTATATATTAACCAAAATGTCCACTTTTATTCGGATCTTATCTATACGAATCCCTCCAGATTTGATCAGGTGTAGTGGTTAAGACACCGCGGTTATATCGCAATATTTAAATCGTTCCATTAAAAAAAAAAAAAAAGGATCGTAGTTTGTAAAAAAATATTACCCGGTTTGTTTGCAGAAACCTGTTTATGTTTGTACTTAATTTGGGTAGATTTTCATTTGTACTGGGGGGGGGGGGGTGGTAATAAACAGGCTAGCTAATGTGTTTATTTGTTATACAATACGGCCCCTACATGACAAACATACTCCCTGTGCAAACAGAGCTTGAAACATCACCCTCATAGCCAAACAATCAACATTCAGTTATTCCTCGAGGCAATCATATAATATAATTACCAATTAAATATTTTAAAATCAGTCACTTACTCAAAAGTAAGACACATTTGCTCTAAGCAAGGTTATATTTCTACCTCTTATCACTGAACTAGAACTTCAGTTCAACTAATTGATTATTTCCGTTTGCTATCAAAGGTTCTATGTACACATCCGGTTCCGGAACCACAAATTATATATTCATAAAGATCGGCACCACAACAAATTAATATCAAACGTAGGCGATTGTGGTTTTTACCGGATTTCCTGCTTTTCTATGATTTATTTATATCATTTTAATTATGTTTCCAAGCCTCATACACCTGGTTCCTATATTTATATTCTTGATGTGGATTCTATAAAATAGGTTGTCCCTCGTACAAATCCAAAAACTATATTTTTTATTACTCTACTCAACTAAAAAGTACTTCTACGAAATTAAACAGATCTTGGGAATGGGTGCGCGTGGGGTACTGGCTTATCATCTGACGATCCACCTGCCAGTATTAACAAGACTGTGAGCGCCAGGTGTGACAAAAAAATGGCCGAGTCACACGCCACGGAAACATGTTTAACGTGACTGAGTGAAGTCACGGCTGGACCTCAACCACTGGCGTACTCACATTAAAAAGCAAGCACGTCGAAACAACACTAAATACAACTACGCAACATTAACTAGTACTCGGTAGCTATGTTTTCTTCGAACTGCTACGAACAATAAGTATTCCAAAATTACATAACAGTTCTTATTTCTTCTTAGTATTTTGATTATAGTGGATTGTGATTTTCCTTTACGAGCCTCGGCTGAATATAAAAAACAACAACAAAAAACTGAAATCAAACGTTCTCTAGCACTCGGTAGCCATGCTGTCCTCGAACTACTAGATACAATAAGAACCATCTGAGTTCTTCACAGATCGTACTCGCTTCGGCGGTACATATACTAAAATTGGAACGATACAGAGAAGATTAGCATGGCCCCTGCGCAAGGATGACACGCAAAATCGTGAAGCGTTCCACATTTTTTTGTCCGCACTAACTCTGTCATGCCATCGATGCAATTTGTATTTTTGCATTTGCAATATTAATTACTAGTATTAACAACTAATGGACTCGAGTGTGCTGTGCTGCACCAGTTGGACGCTCTCTATCCGGCACCGGTTCGAATCCAGCCGACCCCTACTTATTTTTTTTTTATGTTTTATTATGCATCCGTTATTTTTGCCTCGTTTTATGTATCTTAAATTACATTCGTCAATAAATTACTCTATTCAAAATTTGTATACACTTTTTTTCAGTAATGTAGTTCTAAAAATTAATTTCCAACCACAAGAACGTTATGTTTGGTAGTAATTATGCTGCTGATTACTTATTAAATTTTTTTTAACTAATAGCCTCCACATTACTAAAATATTCACGGAATGAAATTTGAAAATAAATCTTGTTAATTAATTACAACTAGCATTTCATTATGGATTTTTTTTAGTTGAAAACATGTAGACATGATGCATGATAATAGTGTTTTGTAAAAAAAAATTAATTTGTCATACCCCATCTATAAGGTAAAATTTCTATAAATTTTTTAATTAATTTTGTAGAAATCAATAGATTGGAATAAGCAAGGCAGTGATTCCATATTACATTTAACGAATACTAATCGAGAACAGGAACAATTGGGATCTATATGAGATTTTTAATAATAATTTTCTTTTATTAACCCTCGAACTAATTTTTTTTCAATCAAGAACAATAGAGTAAAGTTAAATCCCCTCCCTAGAATTACAGCTGGATTTCAAAGATGATTAACAAATTTGTATCATTAAATTATATAAGCATTTGTTTGGATCACCCTCCATAGTTTTTAAAACACCATGTTTATAAATAAACTCTCTGGAGATGAATAAACGTTTTTTATTTAGATTTGAAATGTAACTATTACAGCTTAATACATAAATAAATAAAATATTGGGGAACCTGCAATCAACTATTCTTCAAAAATATATAATAACAACTAAATAAACTAAAAATTTAGGTTATCGACTACATTTTTTTTTACCTACCTCGTATTTCGTTCTCCTGCTACACTTGATTAATTATCACTCGTATGTCATGAGTTTTGCAAAATTCCTTTCATGATATATACTCCATTATATAAAAGTGATTTGGGTTCGCATATTTGTTCTTGCTAATCTTTGACTTATCAGTTAAGAAAATTTCTTTCCCGTATGTATAAAAAATTCTATGTACAAAGTGCTAATTAAACAAAGAATTTTTTTTTCTTTCTAAACGCCTTTTATTAACATTGATACAAAGAATTTTTTTCCCCTCACCTTAACCCCTGAATTTATTAACATTTTTACAAATTTCAATTTCTATTTACAATTTCTCCTCTTACTGCGATGCGCTGATGCATTCGAAGGAGGGTGGGTTACAATTACAATATCGGATTGACGTTAATAAGTCAATAACATATATACAATTCTAGGTGATGGGGCTCACCTTCAGTTTACAAATGTGGGGAAAGAACTAAAACTAAACCTACAATACAAAGAAAGAAAATCCCTGGTTTTGAAGTTGAAATAACGGTCACCTCGATCAACGGTACAGGTTGATTAGTTTCAATTATAATTCATTTTGTGTCCCGATAAAAATGTTTAAAGTTTTTATCATATCCCATTTGAAAAGTATTTCTAGATAATGGAGTTATTGATTGGTGAAATATCAAAACTACCTAAAACCATTAAATGAAAAATGTTCAGGTCTAGGTAGTACTGAGTATAGTGCTATTGTAGAGCGCTCTAGTGAGCTATCTCGGAACTAATGATTACACCTGTCCCTGTCCTATCTAGACTTGAAAACTTTTCATTTGATGGTTTTAGGAAGTTTTGATATTTCACAAGTCAACGGTTTGACAACCTAAACGAACCCCCCGGTGCTACCAGATACAAGTGAAACCGTATTTTCTTTTCATTAAATGGCGATCTGGTCACGATGATTGAAAAAAAACAACAGCAATAAGTGATTTCTTGAGGGCGAACCTTCAAATTTCAATAAACGTTGTATTATATAAATACATTACAATTATTGAAAGAGGAGAAACATGTAATCCAAATATTTTGTTATTTTTCTTTTTTGTACATTTTATTGTTTTGTTGAGGTTTTGAAAAAAAAAAATTATTGGAACAGTTTTGATTTAGTATCAAAGTTAGTTTTAAGTTTGATCAAAAAGGTGAGCCCCATCACCTTTATTAGAGTCAGTTCAGTCCATTCATGTATAATGTACATCATTATACTTTGTGCATTTCAGATCATCATTTTTTTTGTATATTATGCAGGAAATACAATGAATCAATTGTAAATAGATTCGCCTGAGAATATATAATTGTATAATTATCTGTAAATTTAGAGGGGTTATGGGAAAAAAAAAAACAAAAAAAAACAACAGTATTGCATAAGTTATGCAGTAGAAGGAACAACCCTCAGGAAGCGTTATATTACGTTTATAATATTCATTTTTTTAAAATAATACTCATAGGTGTTGGGGGGGGGGGGAATAAAAATGGAACAGTACCGCGTACCTTCTATAAGCTAAATACAATGAATCTTAGCTTCATTAAACATAAGAAGCATAAAGTGCAATTTTAGTTTGTATAGATTCATTACAAGATGCTACTGTTACTTTTAATAAATATATTCAATAAAGAGGTTTAGAAAAATAAAAAAAAGTAATTAAAAATGGGTGGAAGTATCCAACTAATCTTGCAGGGGTAATGAACCAGTCTTTTCTCTCATGGTTCATTCATTAGTAATAATTTTAGAATAATACAATTTTTGTTTGTATTTGATAAATGACTTGAAATCGAGATTGTATGTAAATCATTGGGAAAGACCTACCTTTTGGTATCAGCTATATGACTTTCCTAACCGAAAGCATTAATGTAACAATAAATGTTCTATGTAATAGTCTATTTCCGTCCCAGCGAAACTATTTCATAACTTCGATAAAATAACGATAATTCCACTTTTGGTGAGCCAGAGCTATCTTTCATTAATTGGCGAATCGAATTATTGGACATTAAAGGAAGGAGTTTTATTACTGTTTGCACGTCACTTCATCGAATCAGTCTAGAATATTAAACGCTCATCTAATCTGAGAGAAGGTTCCAACGAGCGTGAAGAAGCGGTTAAAACCGGTTAGTTCCACTCAGTAAGATATCTGCGATGGAAAAATTGAGACATTGGGCTAATTCCAAGACTATTTCGTCTTAATATCCAAAAGTATACGATTAAAATACAAGATATATATATATATATATATATAGCAGGTGCTATTTTTATATAAAATTTTATGCGTTGCAGAAATGTCGATGAAATGCGATGAATCTTAAAAAACTAATGTATTTTCAATGCTATACTCAAAGGTAACTAGTGAATTATATTTTGATTTGCGACTGCGCATGGCAAACAGTGCATAGTAAGACTATAATAAACCTTTTTTTCAGTCGAATTAATGAAAATTATAGTTAAGCTTAACGTTCCCCCAACAACATGTAGCATAACTAAAAAAAAATAATAATATTGCCTACTGGCATTAATAATATAACAACATTATACCAATAAAAAGGAAAGCTAGCTAGCTTCCTTCTAATTAGCGTGAACATATTGTTTATAGATTGTGTGTCGAGAGTTTATCTTCAAATTCACAGACTTAATTGAACTTACAAAATTTGTTTACTAAATACAAACATAGCCACGATTTTGTTACTAATTTCTCTATCCTGCTCTATAACAGAACCAATTCATAACAAGGATTTAGCGGCAATTGTTAGCGCTTAGGCGATGTGAACATTTCTCTTATTATTATTAATTTGGGGTTTTGATTATAGTGGATTGTGATTTTCCTTTACGAGCCTCGGCTGAATATAAAAAACAACAACAAAAAACTGAAATCAAACGTTCTCTAGCACTCGGTAGCCATGCTGTCCTCGAACTACTAGATACAATAAGAACCATCTGAGTTCTTCACAGATCGTACTCGCTTCGGCGGTACATATACTAAAATTGGAACGATACAGAGAAGATTAGCATGGCCCCTGCGCAAGGATGACACGCAAAATCGTGAAGCGTTCCACATTTTTTTGTCCGCACTAACTCTGTCATGCCATCGATGCAATTTGTATTTTTGCATTTGCAATATTAATTACTAGTATTAACAACTAACGGGTTCGAGTGTGCTGTGCTGCGCCAGTTGGACGCTCTCTGCCCGGCACCGGTTCGAATCCAGCCGACCCCTACTTATTTTTTTTTTTATGTTTTATTATGCATCCGTTATGTTTGCCTCGTTTTATGTATTTTATAATGCATTTATCTATAAATGACTCTATTAAATAATTTGTACAGTTTTTTTCGGTAATGTAATTTTTAAAAAATCTTTGATATGAATCTTTTATTTTAAAACACAGCATTCTTTTTCAATGTAAATGTGTAGCTGCTAATTTATTAAACATTTTTAAAAAATCTTCTAGGATACATCCTACCTTTACATATTATGTTGGAATCTCACAATAAATTATGATGATGTATCTTTATGTTTTTATTAATGTATTCATTCATTTTTTTTTCAATAAAGTAATTTTTATCGTAAATCTTTATTCTTGTTATAGATTCACCGCTCAAACCATTTCTTGTGGCTTGGGTACTCCTAACCTCCTATAAAATACTAGACCGAAATAACAAGATAAACGGATCTTTAGGCTGTTCAACTAAACGCTGGGGCGATAATGGAAGGTTCGTGTGGCTTAATTAAGAACTCGATATTCCTTTATTAAACCAACGAACAATATCGAATTATTATTATCTATCAGAATTTTTAAGTTTAAATTTATGTAATGATTAAAATGGGCTAGTATCACTGAGCTCTCATTCTATTTTTATTTCAAAACTCATTTAAGTAATATTTCATAGTACTACTAAATCATTTTCTTCAATCTGCATAATATTCTTCTGTATAAATATCTTTCTTAAGTAATCTTCTTAAGTTTTACTACTATCAATAAATCCAAATAATGACTTGATAATAGACTGATTAAATAAAGGCACTAGGAATATAACATGAAAAGATCATTTTATTTTAACCTTAATAGTTCAAGGTTAATTAATTATCAAAATCCTAAAAACGCTCCTGTGATGAGGTAGTATTGAAGCTAATTAAATACAGGAATTTCCGTTATCACATTAATCATCAATAAGTATTACTAATTAATTGCCGATGAAAAAGGGAGCTCGTGCAGGGTAGCTCAGTTGGTGGAGTCTTTTCCGGGTTCGAGTCCCGATCATCGGTATTTTTCTTTGGCTAGTTATTCGTAATAAATCGCTAATTACATTTTTGTCAGAAATGTTGGTAGATACTAAGTATCCCTGGGGAGCTATTCAGCAAGTAGGAGGATATCGATCCACGACTCCACTAAACAACCATTTGGCCCCATTGGTTAAGATAGGACCCGCTAAGCCCCAATAATGACCACATCCCATTCTATTTTTTTAAAGTTCCTTTATCAATACAAGATTATAAAAGTTTAAATGAACGACCAATAAAACTATTCAAAAATGATTTAAATAAAACTGTTATTTCATTTTTTGTATTATAAAACTATTTAGGACTACCAATTCTTTGATTATAAACATATAATTATATTTAATGCGTTAGGCTAGTTAATTCTATGATAATGAATGTACTTATTTAATTGATAATTAAGAAAAGGTTTGTCTTCATTGCCTCCATCGAAAAAATAAATAGCTACAATTGCAAATTGCTTATGTTTATACAATAAAAAGTATTTAACGATTATCCAGAATAAGTCATGTATTTTTCAAATTTGGAACTAATTGTAGTTGTTCTATCTTTATTTGTGTAATAGTAATTGTATGTGATTTTGCTGTGGACCCACTGACCATTTGGCTTATCGGGTACAAAGTTGGAAAATTGTCAAGAGGGAAAAATCCGAGATTTTTCTCTCACTCTCTCTCTCACATACACACTCCCCTGTCCCCCCTCTCTCTCTTTCTCACTCTATATATATATTTATATTATTTTTTGTTAGTGTTAGCCTCTTAACTTACAAACGGCTAGTATTTTCTTTCTCATACCGTTCTAAAGGGTATGAAAACCCTAACATGTCTTAGTCTTAATGATATTCCAGCGGTTTTGTTCGAAATTATCTCTTGGAAGAAATATCTTGATGACTATCACTTTTAGAGATTAAAAACAAAACACAATTGTGCAATAGATCACAGTTGATTAACTTCGTATTATGATGATTCGTCAGACAACTACAAGATGTCTTACGACGCAAGCCCACAAAACCCATCAGTGTTGGCGGTTAGGACTACTTTACGCCGTGACAACTCTTTCTCCGATGTACGTTTAACTTCTGGCCGCGCAATGAAGGTTTCTTTTATCCACTATCTACAAATACGTAATAAATTTATGCAGGCAAAGAAATGTTATTTACTGGAGCGTGGACGAGTCGGAGCTTGAATCTTCAACTTCAACATTTGTTCTTGGCTTCTGTTACAATATTTTATTATCAGTTCCTTCAATGTCACTTCCTTTTCTCTCTCTCTCTCTCTCTCTCTCTCTCTCACACACACACACACGCCCACTACTCACTTCCTTTGAATGTTTTCTCTCATCTCTTGAATACATTTCCCATTTGCAGATATTTCTTTTTTATTCGTACACATATTGACAAGTTAGCAAACCCTTTATTCAGCATTGCATTTTGTAGTATTCTCCTTTTACAAAACCTGTTTTACCTTTGTTTATAATCATTCCTATCATCTATTACATATTTATATCAGCATTATTACTTGTGTGCATAATATTTTGTTAATTATTTTTACAACAATTCTTTAACATCTACCTTTCTTTCTGCCCAATAAATTCATCCTCTTAGTTCAGTTGGTAATTTTTTTTTCTTCCTTAAATGCCTCATTGATATCGATTAAGGCTCCTAATATAATCTTCCGAGGATGATCGAAAACACCACGTGTTTTTAAAAAGTAACAAGCAACGTTTTTTTTGTTAATCTAACCGATAACGGTCTCATCCGTTAAAAGATTCCATAAAAGCTTTCCGGATATAATTTCTTCACGACCTCACTTCCTGACTAGACAGGAAGTCCCAATGAATGATTGCAATGTTGGCACAGAGGCAAAATGTAGTGAGCGCAGATGCCAACCCTATTGACCTAACAAGAGACCCGGTGACCTAGCCCTCTCTACATAACACCTTTGTGGATGTTTGCATTCTCTTTAATTTATTAACACCATTTAGAAACATATTTTATAACCAGTTTTCAAACAAACTAGCTACTCAATTTTATGCAATAGTTTTTGTTGTTGCTATAAAACTGTATTATAACATTCCCATACAATATAACATACCCTAATGCACCTTTCTACGTCAAAACCGGAACATTTCACAATAACCTAAATAGACGTTACAGCCTAGATATCATTCCTTCAAACAGATTCCAACATTACTTATCCGACTATATCTTACGAGACCTATGTAAGGTATATCTGAATACGAAGTTTTCACATCATGAATTAACTTGTATACAAAGTAATAATAAATAGGAAGAAAGCAATACATATTTTTTATTAACGAAATAGTAAAGTACACACTAAATACAAATATCTAAATACTAAATTATTAGAAATGAATAAGCTAGTAATAGAAAAGAAGCCTCCATCAACCAACTTGGAATATATCAATGCATTGGACAGTCTAAAAGTGACCAAAAACAAGTTTTGTATTTATTTATGTATTTAGCATAGAGGATTTTATTAGGTACAGTATGTCTAGAAGCATAGGCTAATAAGAACACTCAATCACAAAAGTTAGGAGTCTTCCACATCTGGTAAAAACTTGTAAGATCGCAAGACCTGTGCTCATCCATACCTTCCGACGAGTGAAAGTGGTCATGGCCGCCTGATCTCATCTCGCTTAAATACGAACTTTTGACCAGTATTTAAGCGTCAAGTACAAAGAAGGGTTCGGTCTACTAGTTACATAGTGGGAACGCAGCAAAATTCACCAGCCGAAAACCTTGTGTATCTGGGGATTAAAATGGACAGACACCTCCATTTTATTAACCATTTTTCATGGAAGTTAAAGCAAACTCGCACGAAGTCTTACCGGCTTACGCATTTATTGACTTCCCCCAATCTATCACTGCGTCTCCAAGCTATTGATCTACAAGAGTGTATGCAGACGTGCTCTGCTGTATGGTGCACCGCTTTTTCGTCATCTGACGTATACGACAGCTCGGGGACTCCAAAAATTCCAAAATGGCATACTGATGAAAGTGGCCAGACATACTTCATTCGAGCAGCGGAGCAACAGTGAGCTTCACGAAATCTTTGAGGTGGATGAATTCATTTAACGTAGACATATCAAATTGTTCGACTCCCTACAGTACTTGACAAACCCGGTGTTTAACACAACCCCCCGCTCCGTTCCCCCATCGATGGCAAGACGCAGTCGCGGTAGTAACGCTTTAGTCTTAGGTCCTAGTTTTAGGTTAGTTTGTAAGTTTTCTCCCAAATTGTAAACTGAAGGTTAGCCCCATCACCTAGTATTTATACATTGCATTGTAATTTAACGTCAATTTGATATTGTTATGTAACCCAACCTCCTTCGAATGCATCAGCGCATCGCAGAAAGAGGAGAAATTGTAAATAGAAATTGTAAACTGTTAATAAATTCAGGATTTAAGGAAAAAAAAAAAAAAAAAAAAGGTTCGGTCTACAAAATCAGAGGAATCCTGTTGGGTTCGAAGGGAATTAGAAACATGACCGTGTAGTTTATGAACGCTGAACTGTAAACATAATATTGCTTATTCTCCAAAAGGGAAGATCGCAGTTTTCATTTGAATATGCGAGAATATACTGGTTTTAGTTTATGTACACACTACTATAGAAACCGTTCAATAGCTTACAAGTCATTGCACACATTAGCTAGTCCTGTGAAAAGACGCTAATTATATACTTCAAAACATCGCTACCAATTCACCAAGCCGACTAATTAGCGCTCAGTTCGAATAGTGGAGCCATTAGTACCAAAGGTTGGTGGGGTTGCTATTTATAGGGCAATGAGTAAGGGCAGAAATCATTTAGTCAGCTATTAAAGTCACGCTGGCAATTTAACTGTGTGATAGTTAATGCGATATTTATTTGAAGTCTATACAGTTGTAACAGTAATGGTTAAATTAATTAAACCTTAACCACCGCTCACTTAGATACAGTAGAACCCACGCTCCGAAGGGCGTCCCTTGTTACCAGCATCAAAATAAATTCAGCCCTTTGAATATTTAAATATCCGTGGAAAGGGATTAGCAGATAAATAAATAATTTGACGTTCTCAATAAATAATTAAAATGGTTACCTCTTATAAGGTGTTATTGGCATGATGTAACACTAGCATGAATAGATGTGTTCGATAAAATAAAAAAATACACAATGAATAACTAGATTTTATTATATGAAAGAATACACTATATATTTATAAACATGAACCCAACGACACTTGGAAATACACATGATAGATTTAATCATTATTCTCCACAAACAGAGAATATCAAAAGGAATGCAGCGACCGCTAACTACATAAGATAAACACTCTATTGTATATATATTGTAAATCGGTTATAATATTTTGTAAATTAATTTTTTTTTTTTTTTTTTCTTCCCCTTCCTGGGCTTTTGGCCCACACGGGGAATCTAAAAAAAATGTCTATTCCTAAACATCTATTACGTCACCTACCTACAGTAATTATTAACGAAACAACAAATTGACAATTAACATAAACTAAAAACCTTTGTTAATTGTTCATAAAATTTGGGGGGGGGGAATATTTCACAACATGAAACTTGAATCTCCATAAAAATATATAAATGATACGCCGTTCGGTAATGAGTGGAAAATACCCTTTATGCTAGCTCGTTCCTCCACAGTGGCTCTTACGTGATAGATCGCCTACCTGGGCCGGTATCGACCCGTCAAAGGCTGTTATAAAGTAAGATAGGAGTTGTTTCCGGTGAGGTTCGGTTCAAACCAGTGGAGACGGAAATACACGGGAGAGCAGAACACCCAAAGCAGACTATTCTAGGAAACCATTGAGTGCTCTGTTTACACTGGGCCGTCGCCAAATAGATCTAGTCTTCTTCCTCGCCTGTCTGTAGTACTACCGGTAGTAGAGTAATCTCTGTCAATGCACATCCGGATAGTCACGTATCGATTGTTTCATTGATCGATTCACTACATCAACGCTACTGCACTTATTCCGAGGAGTTATAAACTAATTGCCTCCTTATTAGCATGAACCTTTTGTAAACTCTGATGAGACTACGTATGAAGAATTTGTAGGATATTAACAACAGTATCCGGTCAAAACTTGTGACCATATGACCTCATCTAATTTCTTTGAGTTCGATCAATGTCTGCTCCTTCAAACAACATATTTAAACAAAACATGTTTTGCAAAAGAGTCTTAAAGTGACTAAAAATAGTTTTTGGGCCATAGGTCATGATCCTAGGGCCTGTTCAGTCTAAAATAGCTAATTTTGACACTAAGAGTTCGCACTGGAAAATGTCTGTTACGTTTAAAGGGACTTATTAACAGATTAATCGGAAATTTAAACAGGATTTTGTTGATAATGATATTTAAAAAACCTGATAAACGTTTAACCTTCTACTCTCCTGTATATTACTGGTATCGGTAACACTTATTGGTGATATGGTATCGGTAATAATTACTGGTCTTGAGCAATGCTAGCTTGATATCACTGGTCACTTCTGCACCTCCATGGCGCCTTCTTCCTCGGACCTTCCGGGACTCCTAATGACCGACCATGTCGGGGATTCCAGAGGGCCGACGGCCTGGATTCCTGGATATATTGTCTGCGTATTCCAGAGATGTATGCCCCATTATTCAGGCTGTCGTGCATTATTTTCCTGCCACAGTTGAGTCGGGCCAAGAAAATGGCAGGAAAGTGGTCGAAATAGGCAAGGTTATACATCCATTTGTGTTTTTTCAAATGAGTACTATTTATTTTTGCCTGCAAAATAGTTAATTTACATCACTCGGGTCACTGAGAATCGCATTTTTGAAGTGGAAGGAGAGTTTTGTATTATTATTATCAGAATCGATTCTACCTTTGAAATTATTTTTGCGTGGTTGCCTGAAGAATTGGGGAGGGGATTAGAAAACTTGAATTTTGACTTGAGAAAGTTTAAATGCTAGTGAAACAGAACTTCTTTTAATAAGGTTTTTTTCCCATAAACCTGGTATTGCGTTTTAACCGAAAAGTAATCAGCACATTTGTAGATGGTCAAGAGACAAAATATTTGTCGGGGAACCCGAGGAATTTCATCATTAGTTATTGCTAGTAGTAGTTGTCAATTTTATTGCACGATTTATCACAGATTATCGCTATCACTATAAAACATTCACTTATTTTTATTGAGGTAATAATTCCTCACTGGATTTATTATTTATTTCGGATTGTAGTTTTATTTGATGTTCATTTAATTAAAATCACGATATATGTACTTATGTTTGTATATTAGTTCTCACTAATATGAATAATATTCTATTGTGTGTAAGATTTTCAGTCATTTCATTCTATCATATTTTAATTTGATTCCGTACATGTGAAATGTTATGAGCAACCCTATTCGTACTATTCTGCTCATATTAGAAATCGAAAAAAAAATTGTTCCATAACACCTTCAAAAAATAAAGCCCCTTGCCATATTTGCATACATTCACTTCAATGGCCGGAGCTTGTAGTATTTTCAATTTTCTTTCGTTCAAAAACTCGGAAACGAGTACGGACAATTTATTAGATAGATACTAAAGAGGCTAAAACGGTTTGGCTGAAGACATTGTCCAATTTAGGTAATAGGGGTCGGACCCCCGCCCTTCTCCTACCACTTTGCCCCACCACTCCTCATTACCTTGCAGATCTATACCTAACAGCTTAGCTACTCTCAAGGAAACCTCGACCACGAGTCTTTTAAAGTACTTTTGTCCAAAAAACAGAGGAGCTTCGTGTCTTTAACTGCTCAGCTATTTTATTAGCGTGCAAGATCATGAAAAAGATAAAACCGATCGTTTCGTTTTAATTGCCTTTTATAAAGCCAACTTATAAACTTTTTTTATTGCTACCGGCTTTATCACTCAATTAATATTATAAACAAAGAGCCATAATGCAAAGTATTACTTTCTTTGTAAAAAATAATAAAAATAAATTAGTATCTCTTCTCAATTTAAGAAGATTATAGAGAATTATAATGTCAATAGTCTGTTTGTAAAAGGGTTATTAATAAAGTTGTGTATCGAGATGACTCTGAATATGTATTTCATTTCCAGACTGAGGCAATATAACCCATGTTTCAGACATAACTTCTGCATACATATGAGTATGCTTGTGTATTTGATACATACTACCATACATATGAGTATACTGGTGTATTTGATACATACAACATACATAAGTGAATTGGAGTACATGTGTCTGGGGCAAGTGGCAGTGTATCTGATCAAGTGGTTCCACCGGCTGCAGGAAAGAGATTGCTAGATCTCCACTAGGCTGTATCTATATTTATTTCTCCATGAGCTTAAAGCCATATTACAAAGCTACTACCTATCGTTCAAATAATATCATAAAGATTATACAGATATATATATATATAAGTTAATGTTTATTGAATTACAAGCTAAGAAAGGTTGGTAATAAGAACACGTAGAACGTTATAACAAGACTGCTTTATTTAGACCGAGATACCTCTATCTAGAGGTATTACCTGTAAACATATACAGATAACATATGTTTGGGGATTAAGGCTGGGCACTAGCGGCGCCTGGACTTAACTCCCCCCCACCAGTTTACGAACACCCATTCGCAAACTTTGAAGTCCAACACTCGGACGTCTTAGTCCATTCAAATAATGCTCCGCTAATGTTACAAAGGAGCAAAGGCCAGCCCCGCCCGTACACAGCCTGTAATCCCTCACATTAAGCTCTAATCCTATAAAACGTAAAAACCAACTGTCACTTGTAAACAAAAAACATAAAAGAAAACTTTGACTTTTAAAAAAAAACAATACTTCTGTGGGAAAAATCACATAACTATAACTATTTACAATGTTCCTTGCGTGTATGCTGCGAGGACACTCCAGCTCATTCCTGGTCTACAACCTCCCCCCCTGGTGGAAGCTTTAACTGTTCTATGTGGACATTTCGCCGCTTCTTAGGGGGTCGTATACTCTCAATTGTCACGACGTTGTGTTCCCTAATCACGACCACTTTAAATGGGCCCTCATATCGCACCAGCTCTTTGCTCCTATTTGACCCTAGTTTTTTATAGACGATAGTCCCGATTTTAAGTTCCCCCATTCGATCCCGGACTTTGAGGTTTTCCCGTTCCACTCGTCTCGCTTTGTCCCTCGTTATCCTTTCTCTGACTTTGTCACAAATTTTCCTCAAACCGACAGTATTACTCGCCATTTTCTCCGCCTTTCCCTTGTCTGCTACCGTCTCTGCCCCATTTCTCCGTTTTTCGCGCAGCCCAAAGAGGATCTCGAACGGGGAGAACCCCGTCGCGGTGTGGATCGAATGATTGTAAGCGGCCACCGCCTTCGGCATTGCCTCATTCGCCGGCAGACCCTTTTCCGCGTGATATACCCGCAGGTGGTCACTCAGGGTGCTGTGCAATCTTTCTATCCCTCCTCTACTCTTAGGGTGCCCTGGGGTATTAAGATGCCAAGAGACATCGAGAGTCTTCATTTCTTTTCGGATGTTGGCATTGTCAAATTCTCTGCCCCCATCCGACGAGATCCGGTCTGGTACTCCGTAAAACTGGAACCAGGTATTTAATGCCAGCGTTACCGCGTCTGATGACCGATCTTGCACCGGGTGCGCCATGGCCACTTTGCTAAAGCTGTCGATTGTGGTAACCCACTTATACCCCCTCCAAGTGAAGGTATCCACTTGTAAGTCACTCAACGGTGTCTCGGCGGTGGGCGATTCTTCTTGTCGCCCCCGTGGCGGATGTCTGTCATACTTCGTAGTGAGACAAACTGCACATGCCCCTATCATTTCTTGTATGCTCTTTTTCATTCCCCACCAAAAGTACCTCCGCCGCAACGCTTGCAACGTTTCCTGAACTCCACGGTGGTTCGTTTTTCCTTGGTGATAGGCCAGCGTCACTTCCAGCTGCTGTTCTCTGTCTTTGAGTGTCTCCACCATCGACGTGCACCGAATAAATATCCTATCCACTCCAAGTTGTTCCGTTCGCCAGAGTCTACGAATTTTCTCCCAAATAGTGGCATTCCCTACAAATACATGATGGGTCTTTCCGGGTTCCGAGGCATCTTTCAATGCACGGCAAATTTGGTCGTTCCTAACCCCTGGTGGCGACCAAATCGTCGCGATTTTACTTCTCCCATAACTGTCATATGCGATCTGCAGCCGCCCTGAGGTCTTGGATTTCCAAATGATCTGCCGTCTTTTGTCGTTCACGATCCCTTCTGTTACTTCCATTTCAACAGGTCTTTCGGCGGCGGAACCTTCCTCTTCAAGGGTTTCCTCACCTTCGCTATCTCCTCGCGTACCGAGGCTTCCATCCTCCCCGGGTGTCCATTCCCGGAGAAACTGTTGGTTTTCCCCGGATGGTTCCCCTTCTTCCAATGCATTCACAGTAATGGCTCTGGACAGCCAGTCTGCCACTACGTTCTCTTTCCCGGGTTTATATATGATCTCCATATTGTACTGGGACAAAAACTCTTTCCACCTCGTGACCCGCGCCGAGGACTCCTTTAACTTTCCTACCCATTGTAGGGGTCTGTGGTCGGTGTGAACACGGAATTTTCTGCCGAAGACATATGGGCGGAAATGGTCTATAGCCCAGACGATACCTAGGAGCTCTCTCTCTCTAGAGCACTATACCGCGCTTCCGTTTCTGTGAGCCGTCGACTAGCGTACGCCACCGGGCGCTCCCCACCGTCTCTCTCCTGCGACAACACTGCCCCCAGTGCGTATTCGCTGGCATCAGTGGTGATTGTGAAGGGATGTTGGAAATCGGGAAATGCTAATATTGGTTCCTCTTGTAAGCTAGACATACATTTCCGGATGTTCTGCTCCATGATTGGGGTAATTACCACCCTCGCTCCCTTTCGCAGTAAATTATTAATAGGCACCAGGTATGCCGCCATGTCCGGCACAAATCTTCTGTAATAATTAAGCGTCCCCAGAAGTCGACGGATCCCCTTTACATCTGTGGGCACCACCATCCTTCTAATCGCCTCGACCTTCGTAGAGTCTGGCTTAACCCCCTCCTGTGAGATGGTGTGGCCCAAAAAATTGATTTTTTTCTTCCCCAACAGAGACTTCTCCATGGACAATTTTAATCCGAATTCGCGGACTCTTTGAAATACACTTCTTAGGTGCTCAACGTGCTCTGCCTCCGTTCTGCTGAAAACTAACAGATCGTCCATGTAGACCTGGCATACCGCTTCGTCTATTCCCCTCAAAAATTCATCCATTAGGCGTTGAAAGGTAATCGGGGCGTTTTTCAGTCCAAATGGCATCCTGGTAAATTGATAATGCCCCCTCTCAAATGTAAAGGCCGTTTTGTCTTGGTCGTTCGCACTCATCTTGATCTGGTGATAGCCTGCCTTTAGATCGAGGGTACTAAATATTGTCGCCCCGTTCAATCTGTCTAATATGTCCTCAAATCGGGCAATAGGATACTTCTCGTCCGTCGTGTTCTCGTTTAACTTCCGATAATCGATAACTACCCTGTATTTCTCCGTCTCGTCCCCAGGTCTATTTTTCTTCCTCACTGCCCATAGAGGACTGTTATATGGCGAAGTGCTATCAATTATAATCCCTTGCCGTTTGAGACTCTCTAATATGCCTACGTAGTGCCTGCGGATATCGTCTCTCTTTCACGTATGTGACGCGTTCTTTCTTTAACTGGATCTCGTGGACCGTCTTCCCAGTCGCTCCTAGCGTGTCTCCCTCTACGTAAAAAATATCCTCAAACTCCCTCTGTAGGCCTTCCCTCCAGCCCTCTATTTTATTAACCGCCCCTATCCGCGCT
Organism: Acanthosoma haemorrhoidale; assembly: GCA_930367205.1. Classification (NCBI taxonomy): domain Eukaryota; kingdom Metazoa; phylum Arthropoda; class Insecta; order Hemiptera; family Acanthosomatidae; genus Acanthosoma; species Acanthosoma haemorrhoidale. Next base: position 114,413,941 of record OV884013.1, on the reverse strand, counting down.
CTTCCGTCCCATATAGTCCCTTGACATTTATATTCCACTTTCCCCAACTTAATGTTCCATTTTTCCCCGATATTCTCCACACGCGCGCCTACCTTCCCCAACATGTCGCACCCAACTATCACCTGGTACTCCCGCGGCATGTTTCCTACGATATGTATCTTTAGATCTCCCCCTTTCTTCGCCCACCTATTTAGCCCTATGACTAACTCTCCCACTACCTCGCAAGGGCCTCCCAGGGTGATTAAACTACAATTACATACCTGAATCTGGAGTGCCCTCTCTCCGCCATACAGCCTCTCCAGCGCTCCGCGGGACATGATGGTGTTGGTGCTTCCCGTGTCCACCAGACACATCTCTCCTCCTTTGACCCTAATTATTGGCAACGCACACATCCTCTCCCGAATTGCATTACATCTCAGGATGCGGTCGCCTCTCTGCCAACACGCTCCTCAGGCTTCATCACGTTGCTCCCATCTACGTGACTCGACCTTCTGCCCTGTCTGTCTCCTGTTTCTGCTGCGCCTCGCTTCTTCTCCTTCAGTTCCCGAAGTCCCTGATGACTCATCTTCTGATGATCCACTCTCCCCATGTGTCATGCTCCGTCTCTCTCTTACTTCTTGAGTGTTTACCTCCATTGGTTCTGGTCGTTGGTATTCTCTCCTCCAGAAGATATACGGGCAATGCCTCGCGATGTGTCCTTCCTCGCCACACTCAAAACATTTTGTTCGAGGACACTGTGCCACTAAATGTCCTGCCTTCCTACATCCGTGGCATTTTCTTTCTTCCCTGGGCGGGGCATACCTCGGTCTCGTTCCTCTAAATCTTCTTTCTCCTGTCGTTCCCTTGTCTCTGACAATAACGGACGTTTCTGGTCTCCTCCAGGTTGGTTTCAGGGTCCGGGTTCTTTTGTATGCAACTCGGCTCCACTCATTGTCGACGTCTTGCACCCTCACTTCTTCCTCCTTGGCACTAGTGTCGATCATTGATTGTGCACACTCCGAGAACGAGCGCTCATCGGAGAATCCTTCCTTTCTTCCTGTCTCCTTGGCCAGTTGCACTTTTAGAATTGTGGATAAGAATCCCATTCTACCCTCCACCTCTTCTACGCTAATCGACTCTCTCATCTTCTCCGTTATCTTATTGAAACGGACTACTAACCCCGCAGCATATTGCCCGTTACTTTGTCTTGGGGACTTTGTCTCCCTAAACATTTGGAATATGTCCTCCTCGGGAGTCCATCGTCCTCCTCCGTACGCCCTCTTCAATCTTATCTTTATTAATTCCCACGGGGTTTCTTCATCTGCCTGAATTTGATTCAGTATACATCTCTTGACCCGACATATCAGGGCCGACTTCAACGATTCCGCGTCTCTGGGATCTATTAAATTTTCTTCTGCTTTAGCTCCAATTAAAGCTGTGAGACGGTCTCCTCCTTTTAGGAAATGGTTCAGCTCACCCAGTTCCCCAGTGAATATCTCCAGCTCCGCAACAGCCTTCCTCAGATCCTGGGTATTCATCGCTTTTACCCTCATCAGCGCGAGCGCCGTGGCATGAACTTCTGGCATAGTTCCCACTCTTCTAATATCTGCTCCCTCTACGAGATTCAAGACGGGCTGTCTCAAAACTCCTCCTTCAGTCATCTTCTCTCTTTCGCGTATAGAAGAAAAAAAAACAAAAAAAAATTACGCTCGCACTCGATAACTCTCTTTCTCCACGGTTCCCGGGTTTCGGCACCAGTTAATGTTTATTAACTGGCGTGCTAGTGTTTATTAATTGCGGCGCCTGGACTTAACTTATATATATATATATATATATATATATATATATATATATATATATATATACGTAATACTTATCACTCTATATATATAATACTTATCACACTTTTATTTGTTTGCTACCAAGTTTCTTACGCTATTCATTTCTAGTAACGTTTTGCAAAGCGACCTTGTCAATTGGGATCGTCACTAAGACATATATGCACTCAACCTCGAATATGTCTCGGTTTCTGCGAACAATTCCACATTACTTTTACTCACAGTTTAATTTTTCTAATAATATTCCTAACCATAACGACACTCATCATTCACAGATTTTCAAATTTTGTTTGAAAAACGCAATATGGTACCGACCGATTTCCTTTTTAGCAATATTTTTTTCACCTCACACCGAAGTGAGACCTCTTTTAGAAATGGAAATTGAGTTGAAAAAAAAAATTATTTTCCAGATATTTGGGTTTTTTTTACTCGCTCAGGCGTAAATGTATTGAATAACTAGTATCATATAAAAAAATAGAACCGAAACTACAGCTAGCTCAAAGGTAGAGAACCCAAAAAGGAATTTGGAGGTCCGATCCTCAGCACATTTCAAAAAACAAATCTTTGGCTTGAAAATGGAAATGTTTTAAATTGTATGTATCAAATTTGATTGTTTATCAAACGAAATATATTTCTATTAATTTGAGATTTCATTCTTATACATTCCGACCAGGATCCAGAAAGCCTATCACATTAGGAATTGAGAGGGGCCTCTAAAACGAATTATTTAAGAATATGTAGCAAGAAATGTTATTTTGAAGTAGTCATTTAACTACGACACTCTAAGAGGAACTTAGTTCCGCTTTTGTTTTAATTCCCCAGTGATTTGAGTAGCGTCTATTTGAGAAGCTGCAATGATGATTGCAAAGCTAATAGTTAACATTGTTCTCCCAGCTGCATAAGTAGGAGCGAAATGCGACGTATCTTTACCAATAAATGAATGCCAACTAGCCGTCGAATAACCATTAGCTTGTCTTTCTCCAACCTTCAACACGCCCAATTGTCACTAGCTCGTCTCTAACTATATGAATCAGGTTCTCTCAGAAGGTTCATCTTTCTTGTCAAATTCCGATATACTAACAACCAACAACCAATTTCTGATGCTTAGCTTTATAACACTGTCAATTTCATCTGCTAGGAGATTTAATGAGCTTTGTTGATTATTTAATCATATTTTTTAGGTGAACTGTCCAACTATGAAACGGGAAGAACACAATGTTAGATTATACAAAGTTTCTATAATCTCTTTATAAATATTGAACTCTTTTCGTCGGATCGTTGAAGTCTAAGCTGGTGAAATCTAAAAACACTAAAATATGTTAAAAGATAAACAACTCGTTAAAATTAGAATTTGTTGCCGAAAAATCTAAATGTCTACTATTGTAATGAAAACTGTCTCCAACCAATAATATGATATTCAAAAAATAATATAACTCAACAACCTGCACCAACAATTGGCTACAACTTTGATTCTGAGGAGTCCAGTTTATAATATATTTTTGACCATGATGCGTATAAAAATATTTCATAAAAGCGCAGACAAAAATATCGTGCTATTAAAATACGAGATGTAATTGTTATGAATGAAAGGAGTACAATGAAATATAGAGGGCCTTTGCACCATTGAAGGAGGGTTTACACTTTTCACGAAATATTTTCTTCAAACAATGGCCAGAAGCGTGGAAAGATAAAAGCCATTGCGTAAAAACAGCTGTTAGCTGAATAGGCCTCCTAGAGAATGAAAGTTTATAATAACTAAGATGGGCGTGATATGCCATGAGAGCCCAAAGGGTACAGCATTGTTCATCATCCCCGTTTAGCGGTGCAAGCGTGCAAATCACAAAACTAATATCCATCCTCACAATGTCTGACCTAAATAAATGAAGAAAGTAAATTACACAAGATAATAATCAAAAATGATGTCCCTGATTTACTTAAGTCGCTGCGACTAGTAAGTAGGTCCTCTGTCTCCCTGCCAGTCTTGAGTTCCCTTCCGCTAGGCGTGAACTGATGGCATGAAAAACCCTGCCAAGTACATGAATGATAAAATGTCATTAATTAATTACTTGATTTATTTTAATTACTTTTTAAAAATTAAATATTTTTCTATCGTATTCAGTAGGATATCAGATATAAGATCTCAATCCCCTGGACAATGGTTACTATATTTATCTTGTTATTTAAACAGAATTAAAATCGTTAATCGTTCCTCAATTTACATTTCCCTTAGTTGTGTGATGTTTTGCTTGAAAGTTTTAGCTTGTAGCCACATGAAACAGCATCATGAGCACCATGAAAAATATTCCAAAAAATAAAACGAAGTTAATTAGCGCATGCGCATTCCCGAAGACTGTTAGTACCAAATTTCATTAATAAAAATTGGGTTCGCAACTTTAACAGCCGTAGTCAAATCCTTAATTGTGTTAAACATCGTATTTGGCTTGTATCTATTTCTAGAAACATCGTCCCAGAATAATTTTAATATCACATAGATACAAATCTATCTTCTAGTCTTCTAATTTTGTAACTTCGTATTGTGAAGCATATAACCTCTTCAATACAATGTGCGGAGGCTGGGCCGTTCTGTCCCCAAGTCCGGTCATTGATTCTTCCATGCCGTATTAAAATCTGGATAATTGAATCGGTGGTTGGTCGAATGGACTGAAGACAAGAATGGATTCCTCAGGAGAACAATCACAGACGGAGACTTGAAACAATAACGGACATGACAAAGATGTCGTCACCTAAGCAATCATCTGTGCGTGTGGTAATTCCATTACACGAGCCTGCCGTGTACCCCGTTGTACTTTTGTACTCATTCAGATGTACCTAATAGTGTGACCGCAGGCGATGTCATTCCAAAGTCCCTTGTGAAGGAATCGAATTGAGATATTTCCCTAGAAAAACAATTCTTCTTAACTTAAGTGTTTGTAATTGGCTAATTTGGTAGTATTCGTATTATTTACATCTTAGAAAACAAAACGACGATAAAATTACGTTATTGTCAAAATAATTTTAAAACCAAAATGAGCCTACTACGATGAGTTGCTAACCTCCCAGCTTTCAGTCACTTCAACAAAACATATGTATAGAATAAATATACAACAATAAGATAAAATTAGTAATAATAAGTAAAATACAAGAGAATAGTGATGCATTACATCATTTTGTATGTAATATAAAAAAATCCAGATTGGAATTGCAATCTCTATAGACGATGATAGATTATAAGCTCACGAATAAAACGTGTCTCTATTTGACTCTAATCTTGTCAAAAAAGACACTTGTTGTTTGGGGAGTAAAAGTATTTCCAATTGAATAAACCAGTAAATGCAACGATTGGTGGATCCACAATTTTTTATTTTTTTTTATTTTCAACCCAACAAACATTCATTTTCTGAATAATCGAACGTTGAATAACATCAACAATTAGAGGAACAGGCACAAATGCGTTCATGTTTAATTTTTTTTCTTTTAGGTCCCACTTTCCCAGCTTGGCCGAGATTCGCACTTTTTCCAATGCATCATTAAATTCTCAGGCTGGCAAGAAAAAAATTCAAGTATGCAAATAGGGACACGATTGAAGATGTTAGAGGAAGGAAAGTATTTTAAATAGGGTAAACACTCATATACAACAGTACACGCTATGGTTTCCCAAAAATTACTAGTAGATCAAAGGAACATTGTCTATGCAATTATTTTTTTTTTATTTCCAAAATATTGATACTTGGGAGCTTGGAGATACAAGACGATGAAATTACTAGTAGTAAAAATGTTATCACTAACGGTTCTATGTTACGTACGTGCTCAATTGACCTCCACTACTTTGGTTAGATTGGTGAGTAGCACCGAGTGTTGCTTAGCATTGGTGTATATTTTTTTGGTTAATTATGACATAATATCCCCCTGTAAGATATATGCTTTTAATGACCCACTATTATTTACAATTTTAGAATAAGTATTTTATTAATTAGAATAAGTATTATTTATTAATATATTCACAAGGTAATAATTTAAATTTTAACTATTTAATGTTTTCTATTTAATGATTGACAAAGCCTGAAGCTGACCGACATATGCTGTCGAAATGCTCGTATTGAAGAGGATTGAACAAGTGTCATTCAAACCTAAAAATATCACCTCTTCCAATCTAACAGCTGAATTATATGTGAATTAACTGATGGGTTTAAGAAAGCCAAGTAAAGTAATTTTACAGCAGTTTATAAACAATACAATATGTTATCTTCTAAAGAAACGTTATAATAAAAAAAATCATTGTTATCAGGAATATGTTATTTTTAGCAGGATATCGGTTAGGTCAATAAATCTTCAGTAAACACTTGAATTTTTCAATTCCTATATTTAAAAACGAAATATTCCTTTGTATAAAGTAACATTGTAATTAATTAATAAATTAATAGCTTTAATATCATTTATTACAAGTTACATATATATATATTATAATATAACTAACTACTTCATTAAAGAAATATCGGAACAGATTTGTTGGTTTGTAAAACTTAACTCACAAAATCGGTTCCCTAATACTAATAGTTAACTAATAACTCATTGGCCTCAGGATAAATTATAAATTCAAATTCAAAATGGAGTTTTCATCAACAATAACAAAATAAAATAATTTTACTTTTTGGAAAGTCATTAAACTGTTAAATCATTAAATATTCTATTAATTCAGGTTAATTTTCCATGTTATTTTACTTTCTTTGAGCCCCTGCAATGTACACTAAGATAAGTTTAACGTCAATCATGAGGTCCCTCCAATCAAGAATTAGTTTTTAAAACGATTTGGTTTTTACTCCAATGCCAAATGAATTCTTTAAAACATACATAATATACGCAAAACATATTCTAATGTGGCTACAGAAAGATTATAAGTTTTTGTAAATGATAAAAATAAAGACTCCTATGGGATATATTGTTTGTTTTAATTATTTAAATATAGTAACATAATAAAATTTACGTATTTTCCTTCAAAAAATTTCAATGTTGTTATGACCATAGTAGATACCAATATGATTGATACCTTCAACTTATTCTGCCGTTCGTCATTGTGACGGAATCCCAATTTCTATCCTGGACAGACGAATTGATGATTAGACAATTGGTAAGGTTCGAATTCAATATGGTCGAGTTCAAAATCTTAGAGTTGGTCAGCCGACCGAATCGCCTTATTGCAATTACTTTTGAATTAATAACTAATGACAGTTCGACATTTAATTGACCAGACAAGCCGGAGTTTACGACAGTTGCGCCGGTTAGGGTTGCCATGGTGACTTTGCTGTTCACAACACGGGATCCATGGCACTGAATATGGTTGACTTCGGAATTAATCAGCAAGCAACTGGAACCACTTGTATAGGTGGCGGAATCATTCTGAGAAAGTGCTCCCCTTGCCAAGTATATCAAGCATATGATGTTGAAGCTGGCAGGACTCATTGCAGACTGGCCTGCAGCTTGAAGCCACGTCTAAATGAATAGCCTTGTAGCTACTATAAATAAACCACTCATCATAATGTAAGGTCATTAGTTTTTTTTTTTCTTGACAATACCTTTACCATCCTCTAGCATAAGCAAACTAAGATATTGACAATATTTTTATAAATGGTTTTCCTGTATCTTAAATATTTGGTAGGCACTAGAAAAGGCCACTTGAGGGCCCACAACCGGTCGAGCTCTATGGTTCACAATTTTCATTGCAAAGTTTAAAGTTGAGTTTCCACCTATTGAACAATGTTGCATAATCTATAACATATTTCAGTTGTAGGTTTTGTGTTTTGTTCTTTTTCTACTTGTAAATAATAAAATATTATTTTATTGTTATTACTTAAGTGCTTATTTTGGTTTTGGTTTTGGTTTAGAGGTGCTCTTGCGTCTGGCAATAAAGATACAATAAATAATAGTATAACTACAAAATAAACTGAATTATTGAAAAAAGAAAAAAAGGATCTACTACATATGAAAAAGACAAGCAAATATTTAACACTTTTTTTTACTTTTTCGTCCAAATCCAGAATCTGTTATGTTTTCACCCTTCTATGGGTCTTGTTAAATAAAGCTGAAGGTATGAAATATTACATAAATGTCCCATTTAATGTAAAGAAGCCATGAAAAATAAATCTATCATTAATTAATGACTTGGTATTAATATATATATATATATTTCTCTGTAAGGTATCAGTTTCAAAATCAACACCCTGAATAATTCATTTTTTGTTTTCAACACATAACATCTTACTCATGTACTTTCTTACAATAGCCAAATTATGCTAAAACAAATCAGCCTTGGAAAAAATAATGAAGGGTAATGACAAAAGTAAACATTTGTCTATTATATGGAGTAGGTTAGTTACATTTAAGATCTTCATATCTTCCCAAATTGGAGCTAAGCTTAAGACTCTAATTACGCAAAGCCTTTAAAACTCTCATCAATGGTGTATTAGATTTTTTTTTAGCCCCAGTTTGATATAGAGAGATGATCCAATTCTTAAGAGTTTTACGTAATACCCCAGATGTGCAAAAACAGATGAAGGGGGGGATTTCTAACTTGGCGTACAGCTTCCCAAGACATGTAAGATTATGGAAAAGTGGCAACACTGATTACTGTAAACAAAGTGGAAGACCCTTACGCCGAAGTTTTTAGAAGCGTAAGTGATCTTGATGACATTGGAAGTGAGCACGTTTCTTTCTGCTCACTATCCTTTAATGAGTAAGGAATGGAAATGTAGCAGCCGATAGCCCGCCCCTCACCACCAACGATGGCAGGACAAAGCGAACATTTATAGAAGAAACGTTGGTTGCTTGCCAGGCAACCAAAAAACAGAAACTGCACCAACAAACCACAACCATTTAAGATCAGCTGAGAATTTGATTTTCATTTTTCTTTTAAATGTAGTATATTATATAAGTCCATGACTTTCATTTAAACATTCGATAACTTACAGTTCTTGACCCAATCTTCATACTTCATCTTAATTACAGCCTGCAGTTACCACTTCTTCGCGGTCACTCGGGTCCTCCACATGGCGAACTTTGTCATAGCTGCACCTCAGAGCAACTCACTCTACTCCTCAGACGACTCGCTTTTTTTTCTTGCTTTTTCCCCTTAGTTTGGATTGGAAGGGAGAAGCACAAGCACATCAAAGCAGTTGCCTGCAGTTGATGGGGCAGTTTCAACCATTTATTTGTTCTTGGTTTTTTAGGTTGTTGGTATCCATCTTTGGTCATATCCTCTTCAGTGGCCACTTTAAGGTAGCCTGGGCTACCCCAATCTTTGATAATCAGTCATGGAGGGAGTCCAGCATTCCCTACCAAACTCTCTAAAGCGATCCGGTCCACTTAGAAGGCTGGGACCCAGGAGGACTTACAACCACCCAAAACCATAGTTAGGGCCAAGAGAATGGCAAAAGGTTGATCTACAATTTTGTGCTAAACAATAAAACCGAGGGCATCATCATATCCCCGTAGCCGGAGGTAAATAGCTACAGGGTTTTTATATAAATATTATCTGTAAAAAATATACATTCTTCTTGTTGGATGGTTTTATGTAAGTAAGCTCCAGTATATAATACATATTATTGATCAGGACACAAAGATTATTAATTTGAGTAAGGTGGTTCAATAAGATACGGAAATAAATATATTTTCATTGCAAAGTAAATAATTGAGCTATTATTTTTGAAAGTGGTATAAGTCCATTTTTTCATGTATCTAGATATTTAAGGGTTTGCATTTGAATTAATTTAAAAATATTGGCAAACGTTAATATATTCGAGTGATTTTATTATGAAATAATAATTATTAAAATTAATTAAAGAAATAAACGAATTTTTTAGCTCCAAATGGACTTATACCACTTTCAAAAATAACATATTATAAGAAATAGAAACAAGAGTAAATTAAAGTCCATATTTTTATAGACATTAGCTTTACTCAAATGGATTTTCAATGTTAAAACATAATAAGTAAAATGAAGACATTGAAATACAAGAGTAACCAAGCTTATTAAGAATTAATTTCAGTTATATTAAAAAGCCGATATAAATAAACAAGTATAAAATGTAAATTACTTTGTTAAGAAAACAAAAAATAAATATTTTAAACTTAATTCTCCTTCACAGTTAGCATAATGAAGTATTCATAGTAAATAGGTGAAATGTAAGGCAGTAAACTCATCATATCGTTGTATTTCTCTTTGGTTATAGGTCTTGAAGTTTTATACAGTGGCAACATAGTAATTTTCCTGAGGTTTTTAGATCTTCCTTTTTTTCCAAATAAAAAAATTATTTTAAATGGAGCATTTTCTTCCATACTAATTTTGTAAAAAATGTTGGGCAGTTCATCCCTTTTAAACCTCACGCAACATATTTTCAGCCACTTTACAAATCCTCCGTCCATACTTTTTTTCCTATTTGATATTGCCTCTTCTAGAATATGCTATTTCTTCCACGCTTCTAGATGCTACAGTTTCCTCCCATGCATACATATGAATTCTGTTATCATGAAAATTATGGAAACCTTCATTAAGAACATACATATTTCACTTATAAAGTAGTATACAACTGAAACTGATAATTTGGGATATGGAAGTGCCTTTTTTAGATCAAAGGAAAATGTGAAATATTTATCTGGGTTCGTTGATGCTAAGTTTTAATCTCCATTTAAAGCTTTTCGGGGCTGTTCTGCATTACTTGAATGTATGCTATGTTCTTCTAAAAGGCTGCTTTTTTCATTAAAGTCTTCGGTAACTTTAATTTTCATATTTAGGAAATCGCATTTTTGACATGTATCCTTTATGTGGGTAATAAAAACTTAAATTAAAATTATTCTTAAAAATTTTCCTACGTATTTGCTCGCTGAGAAATGTATTGTTCTCTTCGCACTTTTTGACATACAAATTGTACATTTTTCTTAAGTTCAAATCAGAACTCAGGTATTTTCTGTTTTTAGAACCCCTGTAATGGCTTTTATAGTGTGGACAAATTTTTATGTGATCTTTTACAGCTACCACTAGTTTCTCATCACTCTTTCTGCAAGATTCTTTCATTTTTCCACGTAAGTCTTTTCCTATTACCGTTGCTTTGAGAGCCCTATGTAGTCTGTATATATATATATATATAAGTTAAGTCCAGGCACCGCTAGTGCCCAGCCTTAATCCCCAAACATATGTTATCTGTATATGTTTACAGGTAATACCTATAGATAGAGGTATCTTGGTCTAAATAAAGCAGTCTTGTTATAACGTTCTACGTGTTCTTATTACCAACCTTTCTTAGCTTGTAATTCAATAAACATTAACTGGTGCCGAAACCCGGGAACCGTGGAGAAAGAGAGTTATCGAGTGCGAGCGTAATTTTTTTTTGTTTTTTTTTCTTCTATACGCGAAAGAGAGAAGATGACTGAAGGAGGAGTTTTGAGACAGCCCGTCTTGAATCTCGTAGAGGGAGCAGATATTAGAAGAGTGGGAACTATGCCAGAAGTTCATGCCACGGCGCTCGCGCTGATGAGGGTAAAAGCGATGAATACCCAGGATCTGAGGAAGGCTGTTGCGGAGCTGGAGATATTCACTGGGGAACTGGGTGAGCTGAACCATTTCCTAAAAGGAGGAGACCGTCTCACAGCTTTAATTGGAGCTAAAGCAGAAGAAAATTTAATAGATCCCAGAGACGCGGAATCGTTGAAGGCGGCCCTGATATGTCGGGTCAAGAGAAGTATACTGAATCAAATTCAGGCAGATGAAGAAACCCCGTGGGAATTAATAAAGATAAGATTGAAGAGGGCGTACGGAGGAGGACGATGGACTCCCGAGGAGGACATATTCCAAATGTTTAGGGAGACAAAGTCCCCAAGACAAAGTAACGGGCAATATGCTGCGGGGTTAGTAGTCCGTTTCAATAAGATAACGGAGAAGATGAGAGAGTCGATTAGCGTAGAAGAGGTGGAGGGTAGAATGGGATTCTTATCCACAATTCTAAAAGTGCAACTGGCCAAGGAGACAGGAAGAAAGGAAGGATTCTCCGATGAGCGCTCGTTCTCGGAGTGTGCACAATCAATGATCGACACTAGTGCCAAGGAGGAAGAAGTGAGGGTGCAAGACGTCGACAATGAGTGGAGCCGAGTTGCATACAAAAGAACCCGGACCCTGAAACCAACCTGGAGGAGACCAGAAACGTCCGTTATTGGCAGAGACAAGGGAACGACAGGAGAAAGAAGATTTAGAGGAACGAGACCGAGGTATGCCCCGCCCAGGGAAGAAAGAAAATGCCACGGATGTAGGAAGGCAGGACATTTAGTGCCACAGTGTCCTCGAACAAAATGTTTTGAGTGTGGCGAGGAAGGACACATCGCGAGGCATTGCCCGTATATCTTCCGGAGGAGAGAATACCAACGACCAGAACCAATGGAGGTAAACACTCAAGAAGTAAGAGAGAGACGGAGCATGACACATGGGGAGAGTGGATCATCAGAAGATGAGTCATCAGGGACTTCGGGAACTGAAGGAGAAGAAGCGAGGCGCAGCAGAAACAGGAGACAGACAGGGCAGAAGGTCGAGTCACGTAGATGGGAGCAACGTGATGAAGCCTGAGGAGCGTGTTGGCAGAGAGGCGACCGCATCCTGAGATGTAATGCAATTCGGGAGAGGATGTGTGCGTTGCCAATAATTAGGGTCAAAGGAGGAGAGATGTGTCTGGTGGACACGGGAAGCACCAACACCATCATGTCCCGCGGAGCGCTGGAGAGGCTGTATGGCGGAGAGAGGGCACTCCAGATTCAGGTATGTAATTGTAGTTTAATCACCCTGGGAGGCCCTTGCGAGGTAGTGGGAGAGTTAGTCATAGGGCTAAATAGGTGGGCGAAGAAATGGGGAGATATAAAGATACATATCGTAGGAAACATGCCGCGGGAGTACCAGGTGATAGTTGGGTGCGACATGTTGGGGAAGGTAGGCGCGCGTGTGGATAATATCGGGGAAAAATGGAACATTAAGTTGGGGAAAGTGGAATATAAATGTCAAGGGACTATATGGGACGGAAGAGCGCGGATAGGGGCGGTTAATAAAATAGAGGGCTGGAGGGAAGGCCTACAGAGGGAGTTTGAGGATATTTTTTACGTAGAGGGAGACACGCTAGGAGCGACTGGGAAGACGGTCCACGAGATCCAGTTAAAGAAAGAACGCGTCACATACGTGAAAGAGAGACGATATCCGCAGGCACTACGTAGGCATATCAGAGAGGAGCTAGAGAGTCTCAAACGGCAAGGGATTATAATTGATAGCACTTCGCCATATAACAGTCCTCTATGGGCAGTGAGGAAGAAAAATAGACCTGGGGACGAGACGGAGAAATACAGGGTAGTTATCGATTATCGGAAGTTAAACGAGAACACGACGGACGAGAAGTATCCTATTCCCCGATTTGAGGACATATTAGACAGATTGAACGGGGCGACAATATTTAGTACCCTAGATCTAAAGGCAGGCTATCACCAGATCAAGATGAGTGCGAACGACCAAGACAAAACGGCCTTTACATTTGAGAGGGGGCATTATCAATTTACCAGGATGCCATTTGGACTGAAAAACGCCCCGATTACCTTTCAACGCCTAATGGATGAATTTTTGAGGGGAATAGACGAAGCGGTATGCCAGGTCTACATGGACGATCTGTTAGTTTTCAGCAGAACGGAGGCAGAGCACGTTGAGCACCTAAGAAGTGTATTTCAAAGAGTCCGCGAATTCGGATTAAAATTGTCCATGGAGAAGTCTCTGTTGGGGAAGAAAAAAATCAATTTTTTGGGCCACACCATCTCACAGGAGGGGGTTAAGCCAGACTCTACGAAGGTCGAGGCGATTAGAAGGATGGTGGTGCCCACAGATGTAAAGGGGATCCGTCGACTTCTGGGGACGCTTAATTATTACAGAAGATTTGTGCCGGACATGGCGGCATACCTGGTGCCTATTAATAATTTACTGCGAAAGGGAGCGAGGGTGGTAATTACCCCAATCATGGAGCAGAACATCCGGAAATGTATGTCTAGCTTACAAGAGGAACCAATATTAGCATTTCCCGATTTCCAACATCCCTTCACAATCACCACTGATGCCAGCGAATACGCACTGGGGGCAGTGTTGTCGCAGGAGAGAGACGGTGGGGAGCGCCCGGTGGCGTACGCTAGTCGACGGCTCACAGAAACGGAAGCGCGGTATAGTGCTCTAGAGAGAGAGCTCCTAGGTATCGTCTGGGCTATAGACCATTTCCGCCCATATGTCTTCGGCAGAAAATTCCGTGTTCACACCGACCACAGACCCCTACAATGGGTAGGAAAGTTAAAGGAGTCCTCGGCGCGGGTCACGAGGTGGAAAGAGTTTTTGTCCCAGTACAATATGGAGATCATATATAAACCCGGGAAAGAGAACGTAGTGGCAGACTGGCTGTCCAGAGCCATTACTGTGAATGCATTGGAAGAAGGGGAACCATCCGGGGAAAACCAACAGTTTCTCCGGGAATGGACACCCGGGGAGGATGGAAGCCTCGGTACGCGAGGAGATAGCGAAGGTGAGGAAACCCTTGAAGAGGAAGGTTCCGCCGCCGAAAGACCTGTTGAAATGGAAGTAACAGAAGGGATCGTGAACGACAAAAGACGGCAGATCATTTGGAAATCCAAGACCTCAGGGCGGCTGCAGATCGCATATGACAGTTATGGGAGAAGTAAAATCGCGACGATTTGGTCGCCACCAGGGGTTAGGAACGACCAAATTTGCCGTGCATTGAAAGATGCCTCGGAACCCGGAAAGACCCATCATGTATTTGTAGGGAATGCCACTATTTGGGAGAAAATTCGTAGACTCTGGCGAACGGAACAACTTGGAGTGGATAGGATATTTATTCGGTGCACGTCGATGGTGGAGACACTTAAAGACAGAGAACAGCAGCTGGAAGTGACGCTGGCCTATCACCAAGGAAAAACGAACCACCATGGAGTTCAGGAAACGTTGCGAGCGTTGCGGCGGAGGTACTTTTGGTGGGGAATGAAAAAGAGCATACAAGAAATGATAGGGGCATGTGCAGTTTGTCTCACTACGAAGTATGACAGACATCCGCCACGGGGGCGACAAGAAGAATCGCCCACCGCCGAGACACCGTTGAGTGACTTACAAGTGGATACCTTCACTTGGAGGGGGTATAAGTGGGTTACCACAATCGACAGCTTTAGCAAAGTGGCCATGGCGCACCCGGTGCAAGATCGGTCATCAGACGCGGTAATGCTGGCATTAAATACCTGGTTCCAGTTTTATGGAGTACCAGACCGGATCTCGTCGGATGGGGGCAGAGAATTTGACAATGCCAACATCCGAAAAGAAATGAAGACTCTCGATGTCTCTTGGCATCTTAATACCCCAGGGCACCCTAAGAGTAGAGGAGGGATAGAAAGATTGCACAGCACCCTGAGTGACCACCTGCGGGTATATCACGCGGAAAAGGGTCTGCCGGCGAATGAGGCAATGCCGAAGGCGGTGGCCGCTTACAATCATTCGATCCACACCGCGACGGGGTTCTCCCCGTTCGAGATCCTCTTTGGGCTGCGCGAAAGACGGAGAAATGGGGCAGAGACGGTAGCAGACAAGGGAATGGCGGAGAAAATGGCGAGTAATACTGTCGGTTTGAGGAAAATATGCGACAAAGTCCGAGAAAGGATAACGAGGGACAAAGCGAGACGAGTGGAACGGGAAAACCTCAAAGTCCGGGATCGAATGGGGGAACTTAAAATCGGGACTATCGTCTATAAAAAACTGGGGTCAAATAGGAGCAAAGAGCTGGTGCGATATGAGGGCCCATTTAAAGTGGTCGTGATTAGGGAACACAACGTCGTGACAATTGAGAGTATACGACCCCCTAAGAAGCGGCGAAATGTCCACATAGAACAGTTAAAGCTTCCACCAGGGGGGGAGGTTGTAGACCAGGAATGAGCTGGAGTGTCCTCGCAGCATACACGCAAGGAACATTGTAAATAGTTATAGTTATGTGATTTTTCCCACAGAAGTATTGTTTTTTTTTAAAAGTCAAAGTTTTCTTTTATGTTTTTTGTTTACAAGTGACAGTTGGTTTTTACGTTTTATAGGATTAGAGCTTAATGTGAGGGATTACAGGCTGTGTACGGGCGGGGCTGGCCTTTGCTCCTTTGTAACATTAGCGGAGCATTATGTGAATGGACTAAGACGTCCGAGTGTTGGACTTCAAAGTTTGCGAATGGGTGTTCGTAAACTGGTGGGGGGGGAGTTAAGTCCAGGCGCCGCTAGTGCCCAGCCTTAATCCCCAAACATATGTTATCTGTATATGTTTACAGGTAATACCTATAGATAGAGGTATCTTGGTCTAAATAAAGCAGTCTTGTTATAACGTTCTACGTGTTCTTATTACCAACCTTTCTTAGCTTGTAATTCAATAAACATTAACTTATATATATATATATATATATATATATATATATATATATATATATAGTTATGATTGTTCGATTCGATAAATCAAGTTATTCTGACAATTTCAAGTGTTCATTTTAAGTTCGTAGAACTTAACGGTTGCATAATTGTTCCATCGGATGATCTAATAAATTATTTTCGGAATAATAAAATTTTTCTTGAAACGCCACTTTCTGCTGTCCAACGCTGGAACCTGCAGCAGTCAATAATCCACTAATTCTGGAAAATCCAGCTATCTCGCTTCTTCCGTCTAAAATGAAACTGGGTTAATTGACTTGCTCTGTATATAGCTCTTTGAAATTGAGATTTTCTCGATCTAGGAGGCAGTGATTAATATTTCATCCTTCTCCCCCCACCGTCCCCGCCTATAACGGAAGTGCGCAAACATTTGCCGTCGGAACTAGACTCAATCCCGCATCTATCCGGGAGGTATATAACGATGGTACATCCTCTCTTCGATCAATACTCCGTCACGGTGGCCTAGTGCCGTTTATCGCTGACATTCGCTTTATTATACGCCACGATAAATACAATATAATAAAAATATCTGCTATAAAAGACGCTTGAGCTGCAATAAGATTTTATATTGGATGAACTGCACGTTGTGTTCTAGAGTGCGCCCTATTTCCGCATTCGAATAGGTTATGGAACAATTCTATTTCGCTTGAGTGCATGCCTTGTGGCGGAAATCGATCAGCAAATATTTGCCGCCTTTGATGACCGTCAGCGACACGTGGCTCATATCCTATTACCGACCGTATCTGCCTTATGACTTTATCAATGGAGCACAGCTCGAGTTGGGAAGAAGTGAGTTTCAATTACAACTAGACTGTCTTACCGAAAATTATTTTCTTTTTGAAAAATATTTACGTATATAAGTAAATATACGTCTAATCTGACGTACCGCCACTATGAGGTATGCTCATTCATTTCCTAATAAAGGGTGTCCCAGAATTAACACAAGATTTGATTTAAATAGAAAACACAGTTTTTATTATTTTTGCTGTTGTTTTTTTATTGAATTATAAAGTAAATAGGATAGGGTTATTTATATAATAACACATCGGACAAATGGCCTCCACGACTTTGCTGCACTCTTTGGTTAAAATTTTCCATGACCATTTGGCATAAATGTGGTTGAATTTCGTTGATGCAG
This sequence comes from Acanthosoma haemorrhoidale, assembly GCA_930367205.1. Classification (NCBI taxonomy): domain Eukaryota; kingdom Metazoa; phylum Arthropoda; class Insecta; order Hemiptera; family Acanthosomatidae; genus Acanthosoma; species Acanthosoma haemorrhoidale. The sequence goes on along the minus strand of OV884013.1, from coordinate 114,396,471 downwards.
CGTTGAATTTCCTGTTTTAATGGACGGGTGGATGTGGGCTTGTTGACATACACCTTTGACTTCAAATAACCCCATAAAAAGAAATCTAAAGGTGTTAAATCACACGATCTAGGGGGCCAATTCTGATCACCGAAACGAGAGAGTACACGACCTGGACATGTCTCATGCAGTATTTGAATTGTTTCATGGGCTGTATGGCATGTGGCACCATCTTGTTGAAACCACATATTGGCCACATCAATATCATCCAATTTCGGCCCAAAGAACTGTGTTTAGTGTGTGTACACTGTGTGTGTTCCTGGATTTTCAACAACACTCTCACGCACTGCTTCAATTATATTTCTGTAGCTCAATACTCAAAAAAGGAATATGGTTACAAGCTGAGAGCTCACTAGGGAATGAGATCCATAAGGAAGCAACCCTCTATCTTATGCCTAAGGGGTATTTATCTGTGTAGGAAAGCGGTAACAGTAGTGATAAGGGTGCAGATAGATAGGTCGTGGGAGCAAATTATTTAGAATAGAGGTCTGGGAAGGGAAGATAATTTACTAATAGGATCAGATAAGATAATTATAATAGGGCTGATTAAGTTATGAGACACAGTCCTTAGGATGTTACTGATAAACATACCATGGGAACAGACTGTCGGGGAAAATTAGGGTAAGATTTTGTTGTTAGATACACCTGACAAACCCAGTGTTTAACACTATGACCCCACCGATGGCAACAGACTGTCGGTGTTTTTGTGATAGAATTTGTATAAAATGTAGCTAAGCTACAGGAAATATAATGAAAGCAATTGTAAATAGACTCCTTTGTAGAATCTATATTTTGTAACATATATTAATTTTGTAACAAGGGGATATGGAAAAAGAAAAAGTAGTTAGATGTGAGTTAGTTCTTGGTCTATATAATTCATAAGGTGAGCACCATCACTTTTAAACATGTTTACGCAATGAATGTATAATGCACATTAGACCTTTGTAGCAATCACAAATCGCAATTTACAATTTTTAAAAATTGTATAAAATATAGCCAAGCTACAGGACATATAATTGTAGACTATTGTAAATAGATTCATTTTTGTGGTCTATACCGATTTCCATAATTTATAATAGCAAGGAGTTATAAAAAAGTAGGCTTCAACGAGAACTCTGCAACGGCCTTTATCAGGAGTGGTTTATCAGTTATCAGACAACCACGTGCGATTATCAGCTCTGATTTGTGGTAACAATGCCGCCACACTGTGGCCAACACTAACATGTCATTGATGACCACAACAGGTGTGCTTGATGACCGAGTGATTAATTACCAAGTGATATCTTAGTAATGGTATGAGTTTGCACGATGAACCCTCAGAGGGTCTTTGTAATTTTTTTATTATACTTTGTGCAATGTATTTTTGTTTTAAATCGACCTTAAGAGGTCTAAAGACGAGCAAACTCAAGATATAGAGCAAATGAGGTCATTCGGTCGAGGAAGGCTTGACGTCATGTCTGAGAATCAGAAATTCTTCTGTCTGGGCTAATCATCTATGCTATATACAAAATTCATTTTTGTCACTTTTAGACAATGTACAAACTCATGTCCATTAATTATGTATTGAGACTTCCAGTGGAAGATGGGCAGAAGAAATAAAAATATAATGGCCGATTTGTCTGTTATATTTTATGAGATAGTGCGACCGACGTTTCGCCATCATGGAACTTTCATGGTCCATATGTCAACTATCTCGAAGTCAAAATTAAATAAGTAATTTGTATTTAGCTGATGGCATTATTATAACAAATTATTGAGCGGGTCACGTATGTTCTTGTGGATGACTAGATAGTGGAAAACTCAGTTTGGTATTAAAATATTTATTTAATTTTGACTTTGAGTTGATGAAACTATGACTTTGAAAGTGCCATGATGGCGAAACGTCGGTCCGCACTATAAACTTATAAGCTAAACAACTTTTACAAAAGAGCAATATGGGATTGTATGCTTTAACATTTTAAAAATCATTCTGTTGGAGATTTTGTTTTCCATTTCATACATTTTTGTTCTGTTACTATTTATTTATAGTGTACACTATCCTGATTATTTATTATTTTACTTAGAAATTCGCATCTTAGCTATTTGCTATTTTGTTAATAAAACTCATTCCCTGATGTAAAATTTCACTTACTTTTATTTTTAACTTCATCGATCAATTTGATGATTTTTCAAATTTGATGGCGCATCAAATGGAACTGTTCCACCACGACAATGCGAGGCCTCAGACATCTTCGGCAACACGTACGAAACTATTGGAGGATTGGTTGGGAAGTGATGCCACATCCCCCACACAGCCCCCGGCTTTGTACCATCGGATTATCATTAATTTCGAAGTTTACAAAACTTGTTAAATGGTAAAAATTTCAGTAATAACGATGATAAGGACCAGAAGTTCTATGAGCGCGGGATCATGAAGTTACCACAAAGATGGTAAAAGTACATCGAACAGAATGGAAGATATTTGAGTAATTAAAGTTCATTTTTTGTATGGAAAAAATTGAGTTTTATTTCACACTAAAAAACCGAAATTACTTTCTTGCCAATCCCAATACATACGTGCGAAAATAATTTTGTGGACTTTTGAACACGGCGGTGTAGTACTATAGTAAATTTTATTATATACAAATTCAATTAATAAAAAAAATATTTATTAATAAATTTACATAGATTTGGATCTTGGAGCAGCTTCACTATAATAATAACAAATAAATGCACAACCAATGATGCATTGCTCAGCATAATCAAACTTAAAATACACAGGTTCTTTTACATTAACATATAACTTCATTATATGATAACTGGCTTTTATTGAATATCTTTGATAAAATAGGGCAGACCACAAGGAAGTCTTCTTTAGCGAACAGAGAAGAGGGCACCATTATCAAAACTCGATGACTTCCTGTTCAGGTTGAGAGTGTTACATATATTGTTTGTAAGTCACAGTGAATACGATATTGTGCTTAAGGGAGTCACGACCTTAAGTTTAACGGTCCTAGTTGCAATATTGAGATAATAGCCCTTTATGGTTTGCGGTGGTTAACCATCTTGTAGGTATCCGTTGGATGACAAGACCATTCTTGTATGGTCTAAAGTATGGCTACTATGACGTGGCCGGTAAATAAAAGATATCTATAAACTCGCAGTGACTTTCTAATGTTTGAAGCGTCTTCGTATTCGAATTGGGTTCGTAGCAATAATGTCGGCAGTTTTGTAATACTGTGAACAATGGAAGTGTCTTGAGCAGAACTGTATACCTGCCTCGTGACTTCATGGATGGTTCCCTGTTATTTTTAAGTAAGCAATCGCATCCTTCCCAGATCTCCCTACTTCCCAGAATCTTATCCTTTTCTTAAATATATATGTCCTAGCTTTAGCCCCAGGCACTCTGGACATTACGGCCCTTGGCCAACCAACAACAAGCCTCTGACGGGCACCCATCACTGATATCCAACTCTGAGCTTGCACTACATGCCTAGAGAGACTCTACGCTCAGCCTTCAGTGGACTCTCACCACTGCACCGCGACATTTCCACCTCTACCGAGCCTTCCCACACTCCTTAATTCCCTCACTCCACCTTCAAACAGGTACTTCTAGTAAAAGGATCCGCTCAACCCAAATAAATTTTCCTTTATTTTTACCTTATCTATAATCTTAAAAATTTGAGAGCGAAAGAAAAAAAAAAGGGGGGGTGGACCCAGGGACTCCACTAGCTCATAGACATTTAAACCAGTATGTTGTAACTCTGCAACTGTTAATATTTGTATACCAGCGTATTGCTTGTACTTCATAATAAAGCTTTTTTTTTTTTAAAGACTTTCTTTTACCAAGAGTATTTAACTGTCGATAGAGCGTCATTGTATCCCATAATTATCTAAAAGTTCGTATTCCTCAGCCAAATTGAAGAATCGTAAAAAGTCTGAGCGATCTGTCTGCAAGATCACATTTACAAAACGTTACTTGGAAACAATCATTCATTACCGACCAATCTCTCACAAATCTCTTCTAAGAATGAAAATATTTACAGGACGGCAACCTGACAGATTTATTTATTCTAAGCGAAAATATAAATTAAGAAAGTAAACAAGTACAGAAATTATTATGGTAGTCTGTATATTTAAAGCCGATATTCTCGAATTAGATTTTAGAAGTCTAGAAAGTTATTATAACATTGGTGAGTTGCCACGAGGTTCTAAATATAATATTCTGTCTAACCAATGAGTGTTCAACAAAATGGTAAAGAAACAATTGATGTATTTATGTCTCTCCGGATAAGGTCATAGTAGTCTCGTCATAAAGAAATAAATTAATAACTTTTAACATTTTTTTAGACCTGTTTTTTGTAGCTCTCTGAATGTTTTAAATGAGCTTTAAATTGAGTTTGTGACATCCGCTATGATATATTATACTTTTTTCAACTGGATATTGGATTATATTGTAGCCAGCTTTAAACAGTAGGCGGTGTCCCAATCATATTGAAAATTATTTATTATGCATATATGACAGACAGACAGACACAAGGAGATGCCAATAGGTACTGGAGCATATATTCCCGAGACAGCCGGTGAAATAAATAACCGGCACGTGCGTCGGACCAAGTGTGCCATTGTGGAAAATAGAAACAGGGCTAGATTTTTCCGGCTCTCGCAGGTTGGCGTGTTTTTTCCGAGGGGTATTTCGTCTTTGGTTTATTTGAGGCATCGTCTGCCACACATTCTCTATCTATGGCGTAACAGTTCATGGAATAGAATGTTATTTTTGAAGGGTGGGGTATTTATTCGATATATAATAGCTTTAAGAAGTAAATACCAAATTCATACATGGTTGTGTTCTGTAAATAGACTTCATGGAAGTCACTGATGGTTCCTGTTATTTTTAAGTAAGCAACCGCATCCCTCCAGGACCTCCTTCCCACTTCCCAGAACTACCCTTTTCTTATACATATATGTCTTAGCTTTAGCCCCAGACCCCACTCGTACCTAGACATTCCACCCAGTATGTAGTAACGTAACTCTTAATATTTGTATACACCAGTGTTTTGCTTGTACTTCATAATAAAGCTTTTCTTTCTTTTCTTTTAAAATACTCTCCTCTACAAAGATTATTTCACTGACGACATCCCCCAATCGTCTTTATCCTTGAGGACCTCTGCCAAGCCCCTTTGTCCGCTAATGTACTCCCTAATGTGAATGGCCTATTTCTGAATTATTTCATCAGGCTCCAAATCGAGAGGTGTCTTGGCTCTATTATTTCACTCGCTGATGGCCAGGAGCCACAATCCAATAATTTATTAATTCTCTCATTCATTTCTACTTTAACAGTTCATTCATTCATTCAGCAATGGCCAAATCTTTACTCCGCGTTTACTTTCTCAGTCTGTAACATATCAATGACCGTCATCACTGAGAACTGTATTTATTTATTTAAGAGTGTCATGATTCGGGGCAAGGTACAACACTTTATCTAGCGACACTTCTGTCTCCGATAATAACTCCATTTCCCATTACTAGTTACATTCAATTATCTATGAAGCGCGATGAAGCCTGTGCTCGTAAAGACACAATAGACACTCACGTTACTATGTATTAGCTAATATAGCAATAATTAATTGACGTACAAAAAAATAGAAATAAAATTATAAAAAAAAGAAAGCTCCACCGACTAGGTGTCGATATGTAAAAACTAATGCGCCATTGTGCAGAGTGTTTTGATGCTATAATAACTTTAATCATAGATTGTATTAAGTAATATAATTAGCGTTAATGATACAATACACTACAATATACAATGCTTTGTTGCTATAATAACTTTAATCATAGATTGTATTAAGTAATATAATTAGCGTTAATGATACAAAAAACTAAACCCCATTGCACAGAGTTCAAAAATTACAAAAAAATAGTTCGGGTCTAACATAATTTAAAATGTTATCTATCTTGTTTTTTATGATTAAAATTATGCATGAACGAAATAAAACAGTTTGTACCTTCTCGGTTTTGAGAATATCCGGGGTAAGATGGGACCAGTCAGCCTGCAGGAGGCAGGGTATCCCACTATCTCATGTTGTACCCTTGAATAGACCAAAGGCAGATTAACAAAAAGGATGGGCATTAGCTATCGGTCTAACTTTCATCATTCGTTGGATCATAAAAAAACTATTCGTTATCGTGTTGAATTATTAAATCATTTTATGTTCGCTATCCCGATTTCAAACGTGAAAAAAACGGATGACTTTTCCTGCTCACCCGTTGAAAGGAGATCTGTGTACATTGTACATAAATAAGTTGTAAATAAATGGTACAGTAAGGAACATCGATGGACATTGGAGTTGTTGATTGAGTCTTGAAAAAGGTGGCCGTTGAAACCCTCTGGTGTTTTTGCTTCTCTTTGACCTCCGTAATTGGCGCCCCATCCTCCAATTTGCTTTTTCTATAGCCCCCCCCCCTGGCACAATTTACAACTTGTCTCTTTTCTGTTCAAAACAGAAAAAAAAAATTAGATCAATGTAATTTAACTGGTTAATGCAACTAGTAAACTAATCTACTTTTAACGTTAGGTTCACAGTAGACATCGCAATATCGAAATTTCCTGTGGAAATGAAATGGAAAAAAACACTTTAATATGGGACATTGTAGCATAATAGTAACACAAAGGAACAAATAAGTATGTGTAGCTGACAAACAAAGAAAAATATATATATATATATAATTAAGCTCATAGTACCTTATCTATGTACTACTATGGGTCTATGCACATATGTGGTGACTTCAATGAACTATCACCATAATGATGATACAAAACACAAACATAGATGAGTAAAGGAGAATGGAAAATGTAGCCATTGTCCATTGAATTTATGAAAATAAGTAATGAATAAAATTAAAACAAAATAAATAAATCAAAATCAAAATAATGACGAATATTTGAATAGTTAGATCGGATGGAGATAAGGAACTAGTAACGCCTAGATTAGCGAGTTATCGAGCGACAAATGTCGATGGGAATAGAACTGCGCAAAGGTTTGCTACATTTTATACAAGATAGCGATCTGCATCGTACAAAAGTATAATGATATACATTAATGGACTGAATTTATTGCGATGGGGTTCACCTTATTGATCTTAAACTTAAAACTAACTTACATCTAACAATAAAAACTAATTCTTAACCTAATTTTCCCCCGACAGTCTGTTGCCATCGATACGGCTGGGGTGGTAGTGTTAAACACTGGGTTTATGAGGTGCTACAACGAGTCAAAAAACTTGACGTGTCTCCGGCGGATGAACTCGCCCACCGACGGCACACCAAACAACGGGTGCAGGTCGGCGTTCTTTTAACCTCTTGAGAGAGGTATGTCCACTTTTCTCATGAACCCACTCTGAAATTGCTAAAGACTTTTAGCTGTATTGTCGGTCAAGTGAGTATATAGCGGGGCACCGTACAGCAGAGCTGGCCGGAGGAAACATTTATATATCATTAGTTTGTGACGCAGTGGCAAGTTGGGTCAAGTTAGCAAGTGTTAAAGCCGGTAAGACCTGTGTAGTACTTTTTCTATTTTATTACTAAAATGAGTAGAGAAATGCAGATTCCTATCCATTTTTATACCCAGATAGTACATTGAGTAAGCTGGTGAGTTCTCTTGCCCTCCTACAGTATATGATTTTGGCAAAGATTTTTTTTGCAAAGGTTTATGGCACGGATAAGAAAATATCGTTGAAAGGAAGCAGATCTGTAAGAAGTGAAATATATCTAGGATCTTTGGGGGAAGCTTATTGGTCATAATTAGGGCCCGGATCTGAAGTTCTTTATTTTTCACAGTATAGATCAAAAACTAATTTTTAGGCTTAAAAAAAGTTGTAAGCAATTTATTAAATACTGGAACAAATACAAGCATATTTATAGAGTATGAACATTGCTAAACACACAAAAATACTCAATAACGTCCTACAATTAAGTAGGAACATTAAACCATAATGTTATAATAATAACAAGGTTTTGTGGATTAAAACTTTGCATATTAAAACTGGACGATAATAGGTCGAGTAAAGGACGGTAGCTGCTGAATGAACGCACGTTTTCTACCTCGTTATCGGGGCGCGTGAAAACATTTCATTTAGTGAAAATGTAATTATTGTATTCAAACCAAAACAAAACCAGTAAATCCACCAATTGTTGTAGTTGAATACAACGTTCAACTCTCAGGTTGATGGAGTAATTACAAAACACTACTGCTTACCTGTTTAATAATAGGACCAGCCCTTAAGGAGGGGTACAATTGACACTATTTATGTTGTAGTAACGAGCTTTCTGATTTAAAAATAACTGTTTCTATAACATAAATACAATCTACAATCTTAGATGTTTGTAAAACGATGCCGTTATTTTAATGCGAAAGGCAAAAACATTGGCAAAGTATTTATTTATTTTTATTTTATTTTCTTGGCTACGAATAGTCCACTATTTATATCAGGATTACTTCATACATTTATTTATTTTGTAATTATAATGTTTGGCTTTGTGCTTATTGTGGAAATTAAAAAAAAAAAAAAAGGAGTAGTTAAAAAATGGGGATTGAGCCTGAGCCGTTTCCACAACCTTGAAAAGTCAGATGCCATAATGCTTATTTGGGCTAATCCATGAATAAATTTCTTAAAATGAACTAAAAATACAGGCATAGACGGAAAAATGAAACTATTTAAATTTGTTTGATTAGGCAACATGAGCTATCAAAATCGGTACGTATTAATTTACCTCTCTATCTCAGGAGGAGGCTGTACTTTAGAACTGGCTACAATCGCAACATGAAACTCCTTTTAAGTAAATTAAAAATGTGCTAAAGTAAATTGAGTGGAATATTGCTGGATCATCTAAAAGGAAATCGGGAAATTACCGGACTGACCGCTCGGTACTGTTCGGCGTTATTCGTGCAGATACGCAGATAAGAATACCCCCCACCTAGGGTGAATCCTGCAGTTTAGTGATAAGAATCCGGCTTTGTATTCTAACAAGTGCGAAGTACAATATACAAAGGAATTTAGGATCAGCAGTAAAGCTTATTAGTTTAACGGTGCTGTTTCGATTCTCGCATGTGACGCAATCTCATTTCCCAGCAGTTTTAGTAAATAACTTCACGTAGTCCCAATATATTGATGATATGACTACTGCCAATAGTATGAACGTATGAATGAAATGAGTATATATAAAATAATCCGATTTAGATAAAAAATACATAACAAAATTTTATAGATCATTTAAGAATAATGAAAAAACATTATTACGTTAGGAAGCATTCCTGCCTGAATCCATCAGTGGTTATAAAGCTTTTGTTCACTCCTTCTTTTGTTCGGATCGCTGTTTCGGTATTCCGCTATAAAATATTTATTAAATTTACGAGTTAATAAAACTTATGATGTAACGTCGATTAATTATGGCTCCATTGAGATATTCTTCCTGCGATTCTGTCCTCACCGATTAATGGTGATTTCCCGAGTTTCTTCACAAGAACATCGTAGCCATGATGCGTGGTATAATAATAACAAAGGCAAGTTAGGAGTAGCAGTAATGGAAATGTCAAGAGATCGCTTTTCGGAACTCGATTAATAAAAATCCTGATTCCTACTCCTTTTTAGAGCCTAACTTGGTGTCTGTCAGTGATTTTTCGGCAAAACACTTATGTAATGTCTTGGGATGGACTGAATGATTCCCCTAACAATCCATGTTCCAGATTGCCACCTGCATTCCAGATCTAATGGATTTAACATATGAAGTACTGTTAAAGGCAAACAGGTAGAAGCAGCAACGATAAAAAGTTCACCGTTCGCCCCTCACACGAGGTCAGTATGGATTCTGTGGCGCCTAGGACAAACATTGTTCTTGGAAACATACCGTGGTTTGAGTGTGTACTTGAATTATGTCCACGGGTACAAGGGGCCTAAGATAGTGCGCTAACAAGCGAAGGCCACCATCAATAACCTTTAATCTCACCGGTTTGCCCATTCATAAGCTGTTTATTCGCATTCTAAGTCACGGTTAGTTTTGAATAAATACAAATAAAGACATTTCTGGGACTATTTTACTTATAAATAATAATATAGGTCAGTAAAATAACTCACGATCGACAAAAATACGTAAAATAATTTAAAAACTAAAAGCAATATAAATAAATCTATGGCAGGACTGATCTGATGGTAAGACTGCTGTCGGATATTGTTTTATTGGTTATATTAAACAAAAAATAGTGAAAAACATGTTTGGTTAAAGGAAAAATGTTTCATGGAATCCGAATAAAATAATAAACAGTATCATAGTTTAGATAAATAACAATGTAACCTAACATCCAATGAAGACTTGTTATTTACAAGAGAGGCTGAGTTGTAATTTCCAATATGAAGGGGGACTAACAATGTTGTATTTTATTGAAAACTAGGATGGTATTTGGTAAATTGCTGATGGTATTTGGAAACTAGGATGGTATTTGGTAAATGGCTGATGGTATTCGGAAACTAGGATGGTATTTGGTAAATTGCTGATGGTATTTGGTGAACAGCTTGATGGTATTTGGAAAAGTGCATGATGGTATTTCCAAGCTACTATGGTATTTGGTAAATTGCTGATGGTATTCGGAAACTAGGATGGTATTTGGTAAATTGCTGATGGTATTCGGAAACTAGGATGGTATTTGGTAAATTGCTGATGGTATTTGGTGAACAGCTTGATGGTATTTGGAAAAGTGCATGATGGTATTTCCAAGCTACTATGGTATTTGGTAAATTGCTGATGGTATTTGGAAACTAGGATGGTATTTGGTAAATTGCTGATGGTATTTAGAAACTAGGATGGATGGTATTTGGTGAACAGCTTGATGGTATTTGGAAACTAGGATGGATGGTATTTGGTAAACTGCATGATGGTATTTGGTAAACAGCTCGATGGTATTTGGAAACTAGGATGGTATTTTGTAAACTGAAAGAAAAGCCTTATTATAAAGTACAAGCAAAACACTGGTATATACAGATATTAAGAGTTATATTACTACATACCACTGGGTCGGGTGTTTATGGACGAGTGTCTGGGAAACAAGTGTGAACAAGTGGGGACTGAAACTAAAGCTGAGACATATGTGAATATGAGAAGGGTTGTTTCAGGAATTGGGAGGGATACGGTCGCTTACTAAAAAATAACAAGAAACACCAGTGACTTCCATGAAGTCCCGAGGCAGGTGTACACTAGAAGGGGCTTTTAGCTTTATACATAATATTAGGATTATAATATTCTTAGCATTATATAACTGTTGATGAGTTGTGTCCTACAATGTAGTAGTACTCTTTGAATTCCAAATTTGCATCCAATTTAAAATTATAAACAGAATAGCACCTAACTAGGGTAGGGTAGGAATCTTGGTCTTTAGTGGTCAGTATCCGGCTTTGTATCCTAACAAGTACAAAGTACAATATATAAAAGGAATTTAGGATCAAGAGTAAAGCTTATTAGCATAACAGTGTTGTTTCGATTCTCGCATTTGACGCATCTCATTTCCCAGCAGTTTTACTAAATAAGTTCAAGTAGTCCCGTTCAAGTGATGATAGTCGAGAAATGAATATATATATATAAAATACATAACCCCCCAAAATACGTAATAGATCATTTAAGAATAATGATAAACATTATAATTAGAATTGTAATAAACATTATTACGAAAGCAAGCATTCCTGCCTGAATCCATTAGTGGTTTTAATGCTCTTGTTCACTCCTTCTTTTGTCTGGGTCGCCGTTTCGGTATTCCGCTGTAAAAAAATTATTAAATTTATGAGTTTAGAGTATAAATCTTGATCATAAAACTTGTGAGCTTTGATGAATGAAAAAATTTAATTTCAAACGTTCTATTGCATTATTCCTGGCTATAATTTCATAATAGCTTATACACATGTGTTAGCATTAAATCTTTTCACAGTTGGCCGAGTACTCTCTTTGAAGTTGGAATTCGTATCGTGTTTTTAAATTTATTCTATATTTTTAGCTCTCAATGAAGTGGTTTGTTTCTGATGAACCGAGGGGCATTTAGAGCAATTTTGAGTATTTGTTTATCCGCCGGAGACGCATCAAGTCTTTTGACTCGTTGCAGCACAAACCCAGTGTTAACCACTATGACCCCACCACCCCTCCCACATTGATGGCAACAGACTGTCGTGGAAAAATTAGGTTAAGAATTAGTATGTAGGTTAGTTTTAAGGTTGATCAAAAAGATGAGCCCCATCACCTTATTAGAGTCAGTTCAGTCCAGCCACGCATAATGTGTATCATTATACTTGTTTATTCATTATATAATTTTTATAAAATAACAAAACCTGTATGTAATGTAGCGACGATACACGAGATACAAAAATAATTTGTAAATGGATTCGCCTGAGGATCTATAATTGTATATAATTATCTGTAAATTTATAGGGGGTAGGAAGAAAAAAAAAAATTTGAGTATTTCATGGGAGGAAATTTGGAGCCTTTTAGTTATTTAGGTACAGGGATTCCCAGATTTCACAGGCGTACATGACATGTGTTGGTTTCAGGATGGTTGGGAAGAGTTGTTCTTGTAGTATTCTTGAGAATCGATTTCTTCCTTACCCATGGAATCATCTGTGTGGAGCCCAACAGATGACTAAGAAGATCGTTTTATGTTGCTTCGAAAGATTAAGACTTCTCATTTATCCTCAATTAGTGTACAGACTCATCCATCCTTCAAAGAAAAAAAATGTAGGGAAGTAGAACCTCCCCCTTTGGGATTGGAAATATGAAGTATTATTGGAGTATATGAGTAAATTAGGTAAAAGTACGTATCTTCTGAACTTGCTCAGGGAATCCGCCATTTGACGTAGTACTAAGACCGGTGGGTTTAGGCCTGTGTAACTTCGGAATGCGGCAAGTGAGAGGGCAGTAAAAGTGGAGCCAAAAGGTAACGTACTCCGCCACAATAAAAATTAGCTAACAATCTGAACATTCTGAATGTAATCGTTCAAACTTACATTGCTTGGAGACCGTACACATTGGACCCACTGCAGGACCTTCCGGTGGATTTCGGCTTCCATCGCGCCAAAGAAGAAGGGTATAAGCTTCTCCAGTCTAGGTCAGGGACAATATCGATTCCAGGTCTTCTTGCTGTGTGCTGTCAGCCGAACTATACCGGAGATTGCCGAACACTTCCGACACCAGTGGTGTCTGTTCGTCACTTGTGACGTCAATTGTTTTATAAGACACAAAGGGCTATGACCTCTCAAGGTTAGACTATCCCGCTCGATAGTCATGTTATTGTTCGCAAGCCTTTTGTAATATTAAAGATTAATTTCGTTTATTATTCTATTTTTTTAAAAGTATTTTTTTATTTTTTTATTTTTTCATATTAACAGCCTTAAAGAAAAGACTGTACGCAATGTAGCCGATGGGTAGAGAGGATGATTATGCGGGGACACAGTGTGACTTAGATAATTTTTCCAGAGCTATTGTAAAGGCATCGTATGAAAATATAATTTAATAAGTTATTATAATATGTCGTTAATATATAGCTCTTAGAATTAATAGGTAAGTTTAACTCTTTGCGGTTATAATTAATAAATTTCAGCTTCTAAATAGGCCAAGTACTTCTTCCTTTAATATTATCGTTTTTATTATCTTTTGGTCTGTAGATACTAACGTAAATGTTATAATGAAACCAACTATTAGTTACAATAAAATAATTACTTAGTATAAGCCTGAAGGAATTATCCCGATAATGGACTTCGTCCCTAGGAACCGCCAATTCCTACTTTGACGAACTAAAAGAGAAACAATGGAAGTAGGTTATAGGTCAGGCTATGCTTCTATAGACAGCATTCTAAAGCCAAATGTCTCTTTATTTTCATTTAATCATTGTTTTAATATATATATTTATTGGTTTATAAGAAAAATATACAAATTGGTTTATATAAATTTAAAATTTGGACGGGTCTTGGTTTCTGTTAGGTTTTCGATAAAGTACTTAACACAGTTACTGAGTACACTTTTATTCAACATCACATTGATTAACCTTGATTACTATACATATCAGGAGTAGGTTACATCAGTGGTTTCATATCAGGGTTACAACAGTTTCTAATGTATGTCATAGCCTGTAGGATTTTTTTTGGATCCTATGAAAAAAAGACTATTAGTCTTTTCCTTAATAGATATTTTGGGTTAAAATTGGTTATATTTCGCTGTAAATATTTATATGATATTTTACCTAGTTTAATTAAATTATCTTTTAATTTCTGGAAATATTTTTTTATGTTTTGTAGTACTTGCCGGGTTTGAGTTTATAACCTGGACAATCGTTTCATGATGGCGTTACTATCTGAATCCATTTTTGATGGGTATGTGCCCCGACAATGCACTATGTTCAGGAGAAGAGGTATAGGGTAGGTAGGTAGGTAGTTTGTGTGGTCTTGGAATGACCACGAATTCACACTCGGTATCTGAGGGTAGGCGAAATCCGTCCGAATCCCAAAGGCGAGTGTGAACCGGAGATAAGCAGACTGAATTGTCACGGGAGACACTGCTTGGACAGTTTGCAGGGCCGCGACAACCGTTGTCCACTAGGGAGAGGTCTCTCCCAAGGAGGTGCTAGTTTTAGCGAGACGAAGGCAGAGATTCTCACTGGGATGGTGTGGGGCCTGACGACGTCGGACTACAACATAGCGAGGTTAGGAGAGAGAGATGTAGAGGTTTTTCATAAAGGAGCAGCCAGGTTTTCAGAGTTTCAACCAGGGTAGCCACGCCAGTGAGTAGTTGCCAGGAGAGAATGATTTACAGGGGCTAGACCACCGCCTTAAGTACCCGGCCAGCCTTGTCCTTACCCAACCATCATCGAGATCGGTGTAACCAATGGTAAAAGACTTCTTTGTCCTCTGGAACAGGCTGGGTGCCGGCTGTTAAGGTTGAGGTCCCATCTGGTCACAGCTGTCAGTCCCAGGTAGAAGTGACTGAAAGCTGTGACCCATCTCATGTCACTAACTACTTGGCACCCCGCATTTATTGCTTAACACATTTACAATGATTTATATTTTGTTCATGTTATTTACATTTGTTTACAGTATATATACAATACAGTATAGGGGGATTTATATTATGTAGTTAGCGGTCGCTACAGTACTATTTTGTGTGAATTTGTAAAAGTGTGAGCCCCAGAAGGCTAGTATTTGGTGAACTGCTTGATGATCGTTGATGAGCTGTGACCTTTAATGTACTAGTACTCTTTGAATTCCAAATTTGCATCCCATTTAAAATTACAAACAGAATAGCCCCCCAATTAGGGTAGGGTAGGAATCCTGGTCTTTAGTAGTCAGTATCCGAGAACTGATGCGAAAATGTTTGCTGATTAGGTAAACAAGAACATTTTCAATGAAACTACCAAGAAGTAGGACATACGTTAAAATTCACCTGTGGTAGGGAGCATTTTTAGTTCGTAGGACATTTAAACCGACGTTATTGTTTGTTTTGCACTTTTTGTAATGTATTGTACAAGAAGTAGTATGTATTGTAGTAGTAGCGACAGAGGGTAAAACGCAGAGAATAAATGAAGGAAGAAGATGGCTAGGGTAATGCTAAAGGTGAATCAGAAGGACAGAGTAGATTTATGGACAGGGTATTCCAGTTTATGGATAGGGTGGAGTGGATATCTGGAAGAAGGCTATGAAGGTATAGGCTGGATGAAGGGATTGTCACGACCAAAGATAGAACTGTGGAATTTGTTAAGTCTATTTCTAAATAAGGGACTGATAAATGGGAAGCGTAGGTCAGATTAGAGAAAAAAATGAAATGAAAACAACTTTATTTTGCAACATTGTCCCCAAAGAAGGAACAAAACAAGAATGTAAAATAGTTAACCTTACACAGAATCGATAAGCATATGACTAATAATGGAGCTGTGTACATACGCGATGACTACA
Organism: Acanthosoma haemorrhoidale; assembly: GCA_930367205.1. Taxonomy (NCBI): domain Eukaryota; kingdom Metazoa; phylum Arthropoda; class Insecta; order Hemiptera; family Acanthosomatidae; genus Acanthosoma; species Acanthosoma haemorrhoidale. The sequence continues at coordinate 114,380,481 of OV884013.1, read as the reverse complement.
AACGACCAACATCAAAAGATTGTAACAAACGACATAATGGAGTAGAGTACAATTGTATTTACAAGGGGGGGGGGGAAAGCGCGGAAGGTTACAAGGGTGAATGAAAAAAAAAATGATAAATTGTCAGATTGAAGGGTGGTAAGGCACTGGTAAAGTTTGGATTTAAACATTTGGAGTAATGGCGATGGGAATACAAATTGTAATTAGCGATAAAGAAAGGTGTATTGGTGATTTTGTGAAGAATATTTGACTGAAGGGACTTGGAATTTTGAGATCGAATGTTTGCCTGATCTCAATGGTTCAAGCCCGCATGTCGTAACTTGTGTGATAACTGTCTGACATACGGCAAGTGTGCTGTGAAACAGTATTTTCGTCCTGTCGGCAAACAGGCCGGTGTAGGTCTGTTGAGCAATGCAATTAAATTACTCGGGGTTGTAAAATTTACGGCTGTTTTATTTGTTAAGAGTGACAGCCTGTAGTCATAGAGGGCCGCTTCCACGCCTCGCAGATTTGGATGGCGGAGAAAGTTTATTTTTTACACGAGTGCATCTAAAAAACACCAATTTCCGCCCAAGAGAATAATATTTTTAGTTTTCTTGGGGGTCCTGGCAATGGCCAGTTACTCCAATCATGTCCTGAGCGTCTGTGGCTCTCACGCTCTTGGTCAGCCTCCACTGGCTAGAGTATCCGGTGACGCAGCTGACGGAGGAGCGTGGGGGACTTCCCAAGACTCCGCTTTCTCTTCGCATGTGGATTTGGGAGGTATCTGGGCTGTCTGTAAATATTGTATGAATGAGTGAGTGAATGATGAATTGTAAATATGGTATGAATGAGAGCGTTTATCGCAATTACTGATTGCCTTATAAAAGGCAGATTGTAATTATAGCCCAATAAAGAGTATAGTACAATCCTAAAAAAGGTTTTCTTTCTCATGTTTTGGACAAAAATAGAAGTTAAAAACGAAAATATCCCTTATATAGAAGAAATTAATCTATTAATTGCCCTCAATTAATCGGAAAGTTGTCAATACAAATTAAATCAAAGAAACAATGATGACTAAATCATTCCGATGCAATATTGTTGCTTTGATTGGAGTAGTTGATAGTACTCACAGACAAGACGTTTTGTATACGTGCTGTCTAAATATGACTGAAATAACTTAATGAAAACGCAAGCGATAAATGGTTTCTTCATTTCCCACGTTTGACCGTGTTAAACTTGCACCTGAGATCTTCATAATGTAATGTTTTCTTGAAGGTTCTATTTGAGTCCAGTTTTGGTAAAACATATACATGTAAATGCTTCATTTTCTAAAATCGATCATACAATATCTCATAATTATTATTGTCAATCCTGTTGAGTATTTCTTTAGTTTATGTTATAATTTATAATGTTAGCCATAGGGGACTTTGTCCTGGAATTTTTTTATTTATCTTCTATCCTAATGTCTCTAGGTTCATTTTACTCATCGCCAATTCCTGTTTGTGATTTCAACTCATATCTCCGATAGATATGTTGGAGTAGTCTTACATTCCATATAGCGATTGGCCATCAGTACAACTAATAACTATTACAATATTATCATTACATGTGTTAACTGTTTTTTTTCTTATTTTCGACCCGGAAGCCTGGTCTACGAAATCATCCTGCGAACCTATGGCCGGACAATTATTTAAACGGCACGCCATTAGCTGACAGGCCGATACCTTTGGGACAGGGCAGATTTCCATCCAAGCTGCATGAAAAATAACAGAAGACCCTCTATCCACACCCAGCGGAACACGACGTGCTCTCCTGCCGAGCCCTGGGAGCCGCGAGAGCGCACGGTTACTCCGTTCGATAGTAAGGTACAGCTTGAACGAATCCGACCTCAATACAGAAGAGAACTTCGGGGCATTTCTTCTCTTCGTCTAGAAGTGGGGACTTCAGGGACTTCACGATCTCGGGAGGGTGGTTCAGGAGAGCAGCCCTGATTTCGGGAAGTCATGTATGGGAAGGCATAGAGCCATTTTAAATTTGGATAAGTTAGGATTAAGGGTTAATATGTTATTTTAGATAGATGAACTGCTTGTAAATAGTTTTTAAATTAGTTAGTAAGCAACCATGTATATAGTTAGTAAATAGAGTTTCTTTTTCACGAATAGAGACGGTTTAACAGAATAAACCCAGGTGCTCTGATCGACGCAACAATCCCAATTGCACTGGAACACGCGCACCACAGGCTAGGAACACCGCATGAGTTCGCATCACGGGCTCGTGCGATGACCCAGTTTATGAAATCGTTCCGATTGGGGGGGGGGGGGGGTTGAAAGTAAACCACGAGATAAAACATTATATTGCTTGAAAGATAAAATAGAAAAATAAAACCAGAAGAGGAAGTTTTTTGGGTATAAGATAGAGTTTCGAAATCGATAATAAAGGAACAGAAAACTAGAAAAATAGAAATAATATATATTTATAAGTAATACATAAGTACAACAATAAATATAACAAAACAACAAGGGCGATATTTTCTGGTGCGTTTAATTATAAAAATACCTCATTTCCTAAAACGTATGACGCGTCTCTTTCATCGTGAGAACGCCTGGAGCTGGTTTGGCCGGCAAATGGCCGAAGATGAGCAAATACTGATGAGTGAAAAATGCACGAGGACCTTGAGACTGGGTAGATAAATAAACAATACAGTGAAGGCGAGTGTAGCAGTGACCCCACTACAGCCCAAGGATGCATACATTATATATAGGCTTAGTTGTGACCCACATACACCACTCGGTCACAAATAGTGCAGTCTCTGACTTCATCATATTGGCACACTTGTATTTACACTCCAAGCCAATTAGAATATTGTTTTTATGTATTTATTTATCCACATTTGGCTGGCTAACTTATTCAAACTACTGTTTATTTATCTCCTCTCTATATATTCTAATGTTGTATTTCACTCATTTATTATTATTGTTTTACATTTATATATAACAGTCTTTAATGTATTTACCCGGGATGCTTTTTTTATATAAATATCTTCTATTTTTTTTATTTATTAGTTTTTTTGTTGTGCTAAAATTACAATCAAAATTATTATCTCGTTCATACCATATTTACAATCTGAATTCACTCGCTCATTCTTACAGTATTTACAAACAGCCCAGACACTTCCCAAATCCACATGGTTTTGACCTCCTTCTCATGCGAAGGAGGAAGCGGAGTCTTGGGAAGTCCCCCACGCTCCTCCGTCAGCCGCGTCACCGGATACGAGCCAGCGGAGGCTGACCAAGTGCACGAGAGCCACAGACGGTCAGGAGATGATTGGAGAAACTGCCCATTGCCATGACTCCCACTATTAAGCATTTATAGCAGGTCACGAGGCCACTGCCGTTTTAGTCTTCGAGGAGGATTATAGGGATGTGTGGTGCAGTGCAATGATTGCAATCATTGCATATATATATTTTTTTTTTAAATAATTGAGATTTACGCTTCATTTCACGTTGTTTTTCTTTGCCTGGTGTTATTAGCTAAACTTTTAATTGTTCTTGACTATTACTTAAAGTGGATTTATTCCCAAAATAACGTTTCATCGATCAAAAAAATAATTGAGCCACAGAAAAGTACTTATAAAGCAGTTTTTACTTTGACACTACCAAAAACATTTAATGACGTGCATTTTTTTTGTAAATAAAAATATGCAATTTAAAAAAAAATCAGTAAAGCTTCGGAAATGACGAATAAAGAAATTGTTCTAGGCATGAAATTTATTGTGTCGACACATTTATCTGAATAAAAGGGTTGCCTTTGACGACCTCATTGAATTAGCCCACTGGGCCAATCATGAAAGTGGACCTGTGTTATTCAATACACAATGTGGCTTGCAAAAATAAACATTAGTCTGGTTATATTAAAAGACTGGTTGTGAGCTATTCACATTAATAAATGTGAATGTCTCTCTCTTGTATACATACAATTTATATTGCAATGACAGCAGCGCTTTCATCGACCAAACCGCCATTATTGAGTACTTAATAAACGTATCTCATTATCGCTCAACATTTCACTTTGATTTTTGTATTGAAATTTGTATGCCCTGTTTGATCATTTACACTTTGATGATAAAATAGAAAAAGTACGGCACAGGTCTTACCGGCATCACCAGCTTCACCAAACCTGTCACTTCGTCTCAAACTGATGATCTGCTAATGTGTTCTTATACCAGTACTGCTGTACAGTACCCCGCTATATACTCACTTGACTGACAACACAGCCAAATGTCTCCAAAATTTCCAGAATGGGATCATGCGAAAAGTGGTCCGACATACCTCCATAAAGAACGCTGACCTGCACCCGTTGCTTGGTGTGCCGTCGGTGGGTGAGTTTATCCGCCGGAGACAAATCAATTTTTTTGATTTGCTGCAGCACCCAACCAACCCCGTGTTTAATACTATGACCCCACCATCCTTCCCGCATCGATGGCAAAAGATTGTCGGGGAAACATTACGTTAAGAATTAGGATGAAAGTTAGTTTTAAGTTTGATCAAAAAGGTGAGCCCCATCACCTTTATTAGATTCAGTTCAGTCCATTCATGTACAATGTACATCATTATACTTGTTTGTTCCATTGTATAATTTTTATAATATAACAAAACCTGTTGTTGTGGCTACTTCTTAATTACGAATAATTAGAAGTTCCCCTCTTCTCGGACCAGAAAATATATATCTATGTTTCCGTATGTTAATAAAGCTTATGACGTCAGGCGGAGAGGGGAGAGAAGCTAGTGGGGGAAACAGCCACAGGTGCGGACCCATCCCCACCACGGCTGGCCACCTATATAAACCTAGCGTCTAAGAGCGGAAGTAACCAAACCGGCACCTAGAACACTTCTCTCTCTCTCTCTCTCTCTCTCTCTCTCTCTCTCTCTCTCTCTCTCTCTCTCTCTCTCTTTTCACTGGCGCTTGCTGCTCTACTCAAAACCAGGGTCTTCTCATTCAACTACCTCTGCATCTCTCTATCCTAACCTCGCTATGTTTTAGTCCGGCGTTGTCAGACCCCACACCTTCCTAGTGGGAATCCCTACCTTCGTCTCGCTAAAACTAGCACCTTCTTGAGCGAGACCTCTCCCTCGCGGACGACGGTTGCAGTGGCCCTACAAACTTTACCTAGTAGCGTCTCCCACGGCAATCCAGTCGGCTTCTCTCCGGTTCACACTCGCTAAACTACCTATAAACCTACCCTATACCTCTTCTTCTGAACATAGCGCTTTGTCGGGGCATACCTTCTAAGGTCTTATGGAGTTAGACCAAAACGAATTAGGCTGCCCGCCGACTAGGCCGGCAGCCATGGTGAAAGACTACAGGTCCACCCCCCTTATCTCTTTCTTGGCGCTCGCCGGACAGCGGCTAGAGGTCGTAGCGACCCTAGCCCGCGGCGGGCGTCTCCTCGCCGCAACTTGGGTATCCTCACATCTGATAACTTTCGACACTGTATATAATGTAGCGACGCTACCTCTCCCTCGCGGACGACGGTTGCCGTGGCACTACAAACTTTACCTAGTAGCGTCTCCCACGGCAATCCAGTTGGCTTCTCTCCGGTTTACACTCGCCTTTGAGATCCGGATGGTGAAAGGCCCAAAAATAATTTGTAAATAGATTCGCCTGAGGATCTATAATTGTATATAATTATCTGTAAATTTAAAGGGGTTGGGAAGATTTAAAAAAAAAAAGATTATTGATGAGATATTGAGAAGGGAGGTATATCAACCGGAAAATTGCTTGGAGACTGAAACGGCAGTGGCCTCGTTACCTGCTATAAATGCGTAACAGTGGGAGTCCTGGCAACGGTCAGTTTCTTCAATCATGTTCTGAGCGTCTGTGGCTCTCGCGCTCTTAGCCAGTGACGCGGCTGACGGAAGAGCGTTGGAGACTTCCCAAGACTCTTCTTTTGCACGCGACGGAGGTGACAACCATGTGGATTTGGGAGGTCTCTGGGCTGTTTGTAAATACGGTATGAATGAGTGAAAGAATGAAAATTGTATGAATTTTATCACAATAAATAATGAAAAAATATATCTAATTTAAAGTTGTTTTACCCAGTACATAAATAACTTGAAATGAAAATATAAACATTTTCCAAGCCCGAAGATTCTTTTGATTGTATGTTGTAGGATGGCAACAATAATAAACAGATACTGTCGAATTGACACCTTCCAAGATATGTTCAACGACACCACAGGCAATGTTGTTTGTTGCTCAGATAAAATAGAACTATATCAAAAATATTAAACATGAAAAAAATGTATCGTCAATATTAACTGGCCCGGTTTTTGCTGACTCCAGGTCACAAGCTATTCCAGATTTCCGCGATTATATTCGCGGACTCACTAATGAGAGGCGGTAAAGGAAAAAATAATTCATATAATTAAAACTAATGTTTTTATAGCAAGCAACAAAAATGATGTACAGTAAATATCTTTGACATTATTTCGCTCACTTCATGATCTTACTTTCGTTTGTTATTATGTTGAAAAACTTGACGGACATAGTTCGTAATTGGTGAAAACGAATTTGAGCGATTATAAAAAATGGCAAAGCCACAGATCCTTTGACCTAACATTCTACAAATTGAATCTTTTGATTCTCTGAATACCATGATCCGGTATAGTCTGGATTGTAGCAGAAAATCCAAATTTCTACATATCTTCATTCTTGGTCGGTTTCCAATGACCGTGAAAATGGGCAGAGTACGGTATGATAGGACTTGGCACCTGCCTGGCAGAGCCCAGCTGGCCTCGGTGAATCATCTTTAAATAATCCTGCGTAGTACAACGGCTGTCTGGGATATATGTGCGCTATATGCTCTGTCCAAGCACGTGCTTTCTGGATATTATTAGATCAAACTCCATTTTGACTTCCAGTATCGTCCTTGTGACTTGCTCCTCCACGCCACATCTATCCCAAGACCCCACGGGAGGAAGGAAGTCGAGCTCTTTTTAGACAAAACACTCAGGACTCAACAGATACTAGTCATTATTTTTCGAAGTGCTGATTTCATTTTCTCCGTCAAAGAGACTTATATTTTGTTAACGAGCAACATTAATTTCATAACCCACTCAAAATTATAGACATTACTTTTGAATACCAAGTCAATATTTAATCTTATTAGGTCATTAATAACAAAGGAACATCTGAACGAAGGAACGGAATAACTGAGGAAGAACGTCAAGGAATCGAAAACGAATGAGCGAAGACCAAAAGGGAACAAAATAAAAATAAGAAAATAAAATCATTTTAAGGAAGATGGAAAATAGCTGCTTTGAGTCAGCCATGACCCAGTAGAGTGATGGAAGAAATACTCTATAAATAAATGACAGGCAGACATAGAGACGAATCTCACCGGCACCTGTTTGAAATTTGACTCTCTTAGCAATCAAACCACCAGTCAGATGTCTCCTCTACATCGTCCTGAATATTGTTTCTGATTGACAGCTAGGTAAACCGGTTCACTTGAGCAATGAACAAGAAACAAAGAAAAAATTACCAATACCTGAAAAGTAATAATGTGTTCATTATCCACCAGCCTGCTGCTGCCAATTTTAAACAAGTTTTTTTTCATTTCATCAATGAAGTCGGTACAGATATATAAAAATAAAGCCACATAAACAAATGAATTAATAAATTAATACGAAACAGCAACACTTTTAAGCAAATACATAAATATAAAAAGCCTAGAGTTACTAATAAGTACCACAGATAAGTATTTGTGCTGTACACCATCAAAATCTGTAACAACTATAAAAAGTGGGGCACAAAACAATAATATTTACCACGGAAAGACATAAATATAAACAATAAAATCAATAATTACAGCCCCAACTAAAGTCAATATACATATACCCTATCTAACTAAAGTCAATCGATACTTATATCTTATCTAACTAAAGTCAATATATACTTATCCCCTATCTAACTAAAGTCAATATATAATTATACCCTATCTAACTAAAGTCAATCGATTCTTATACCCTAACCAACTAAAGTCAATCGATTCTTATACCATATCCAACTAAATGTCAATCGATTCTTATACCATATCCAACTAAAGGCCAGTCTATACTTATACACTATCTAACTAAAGTCAACATATACTTATACCCTATCTAACTAAAGTCAATATATAATTATACCCTATCTAACTAAAGTCAATCGATTCTTATACCATATCCAACTAAAGGTCAATCGATACTTATACCATATCCAACTAAAGGTCAATCGATACTTATCCCCTATCTAACTAAAGTCAATAAAAACTTATCCCCTATCTAACTAAAGTCAATCGATTATTATCCCCTATCTAACTAAAGTCAATCGATTCCTATACCATATCCAACTAAAGGTCAATCGATACTTATACCATATCCAACTAAAGGTCAATCGATACTTATCCCCTATCTAACTAAAGTCAATAAATACTTATCCCCTATCTAACTAAAGTCAATAAAAACTTATTCCCTATCTAACTAAAGTCAATCGATTATTATCCCCTATCTAACTAAAGTCAATAGATTCCTATACCATATCCAACTAAAGGTCAATCGATACTTATACCAGATCCAACTAAAGGTCAATCGATACTTATCCCCTATCTAACTAAAGTCAATATATAATTATACCCTATCTAACTAAAGTCAATATATAATTATACCCTATCTAACTAAAGTCAATCGATTCTTATACCCTATCCAACTAAAGTCAATCGATTCTTATACCATATCCAACTAAATGTCAATCGATTCTTATACCATATCCAACTAAAGGCCAGTCTATACTTATACACTATCTAACTAAAGTCAACATATACTTATACCCTATCTAACTAAAGTCAATCGATTCTTATACCATATCCAACTAAAGGTCAATCGATACTTATACCATATCCAACTAAAGGTCAATCGATACTTATACCATATCCAACTAAAGGTCAATCGATACTTATACCCTATCTAACTAAAGTCAATCGATTCTTATACCCTATCCAACTAAAGTCAATCGATTCTTATACCATATCCAACTAAATGTCAATCGATTCTTATACCATATCCAACTAAAGGCCAGTCTATACTTATACACTATCTAACTAAAGTCAACATATACTTATACCCTATCTAACTAAAGTCAATCGATACTTATACCATATCCAACTAAAGGTCAATCGATACTTATACCATATCCAACTAAAGGTCAATCGATACTTATCCCCTATCTAACTAAAGTCAATAAAAACTTATTCCCTATCTAACTAAAGTCAATCGATTATTATCCCCTATCTAACTAAAGTCAATAGATTCCTATACCATATCCAACTAAAGGTCAATCGATACTTATACCATATCCAACTAAAGGTCAATCGATACTTATCCCCTATCTAACTAAAGTCAATATATACTTATCCCCTATCTAACTAAAGTCAATATATACTTATCCCCTATCTAACTAAAGTCAATATACATATACCCTATCTAACTAAAGTCAATATATAATTATACCCTATCTAACTAAAGTCAATCGATTCTTATACCCTATCCAACTAAAGTCAATCGATTCTTATACCATATCCAACTAAATGTCAATCGATTCTTATACCATATCCAACTAAAGGCCAGTCTATACTTATACACTATCTAACTAAAGTCAACATATACTTATACCCTATCTAACTAAAGTCAATCGATTCTTATACCATATCCAACTAAAGGCCAGTCTATACTTATACACTATCTAACTAAAGTCAACATATACATATACCCTATCTAACTAAAGTCAATCGATACTTATATCTTATCTAACTAAAGTCAATATATACTTATCCCCTATCTAACTAAAGTCAATCGATTCTTATACCATATCCAACTAAAGGCCAGTCTATACTTATACACTATCTAACTAAAGTCAACATATACTTATACCCTATCTAACTAAAGTCAATCGATTCTTATACCATATCCAACTAAAGGCCAGTCTATACTTATACACTATCTAACTAAAGTCAACATATACATATACCCTATCCAACTAAAGTCAATCGATACTTATATCTTATCTAACTAAAGTCAATATATACTTATCCCCTATCTAACTAAAGTCAATATATAATTATACCCTATCTAACTAAAGTCAATCGATTCTTATACCCTAACCAACTAAAGTCAATCGATTCTTATACCATATCCAACTAAATGTCAATCGATTCTTATACCATATCCAACTAAAGGCCAGTCTATACTTATACACTATCTAACTAAAGTCAACATATACTTATACCCTATCTAACTAAAGTCAATATATAATTATACCCTATCTAACTAAAGTCAATCGATTCTTATACCATATCCAACTAAAGGTCAATCGATACTTATACCATATCCAACTAAAGGTCAATCGATACTTATCCCCTATCTAACTAAAGTCAATAAAAACTTATCCCCTATCTAACTAAAGTCAATCGATTATTATCCCCTATCTAACTAAAGTCAATCGATTCCTATACCATATCCAACTAAAGGTCAATCGATACTTATACCATATCCAACTAAAGGTCAATCGATACTTATCCCCTATCTAACTAAAGTCAATAAATACTTATCCCCTATCTAACTAAAGTCAATAAAAACTTATTCCCTATCTAACTAAAGTCAATCGATTATTATCCCCTATCTAACTAAAGTCAATAGATTCCTATACCATATCCAACTAAAGGTCAATCGATACTTATACCAGATCCAACTAAAGGTCAATCGATACTTATCCCCTATCTAACTAAAGTCAATATATAATTATACCCTATCTAACTAAAGTCAATATATAATTATACCCTATCTAACTAAAGTCAATCGATTCTTATACCCTATCCAACTAAAGTCAATCGATTCTTATACCATATCCAACTAAATGTCAATCGATTCTTATACCATATCCAACTAAAGGCCAGTCTATACTTATACACTATCTAACTAAAGTCAACATATACTTATACCCTATCTAACTAAAGTCAATCGATTCTTATACCATATCCAACTAAAGGTCAATCGATACTTATACCATATCCAACTAAAGGTCAATCGATACTTATACCATATCCAACTAAAGGTCAATCGATACTTATACCCTATCTAACTAAAGTCAATCGATTCTTATACCCTATCCAACTATAGTCAATCGATTCTTATACCATATCCAACTAAATGTCAATCGATTCTTATACCATATCCAACTAAAGGCCAGTCTATACTTATACACTATCTAACTAAAGTCAACATATACTTATACCCTATCTAACTAAAGTCAATCGATACTTATACCATATCCAACTAAAGGTCAATCGATACTTATACCATATCCAACTAAAGGTCAATCGATACTTATCCCCTATCTAACTAAAGTCAATAAAAACTTATTCCCTATCTAACTAAAGTCAATCGATTATTATCCCCTATCTAACTAAAGTCAATAGATTCCTATACCATATCCAACTAAAGGTCAATCGATACTTATACCATATCCAACTAAAGGTCAATCGATACTTATCCCCTATCTAACTAAAGTCAATATATACTTATCCCCTATCTAACTAAAGTCAATATATACTTATCCCCTATCTAACTAAAGTCAATATATAATTATACCATATCCAACTAAAGGTCAATCGATACTTATACCATATCCAACTAAAGGTCAATCGATACTTATACCATATCCAACTAAAGGTCAATCGATACTTATACCATATCCAACTAAAGGTCAATCGATACTTATCCCCTATCTAACTAAAGTCAATAAAAACTTATTCCCTATCTAACTAAAGTCAATCGATTATTATCCCCTATCTAACTAAAGTCAATAGATTCCTATACCATATCCAACTAAAGGTCAATCGATACTTATACCATATCCAACTAAAGGTCAATCGATACTTATCCCCTATCTAACTAAAGTCAATATATACTTATCCCCTATCTAACTAAAGTCAATATATACTTATCCCCTATCTAACTAAAGTCAATATATACTTATCCCCTATCTAACTAAAGTCAATATATAATTATACCCTATCTAACTAAAGTCAATCGATTCTTATACCCTATCCAACTAAAGTCAATCGATTCTTATACCATATCCAACTAAATGTCAATCGATTCTTATACCATATCCAACTAAAGGCCAGTCTATACTTATACACTATCTAACTAAAGTCAACATATACTTATACCCTATCTAACTAAAGTCAATCGATTCTTATACCATATCCAACTAAAGGTCAATCGATACTTATACCATATCCAACTAAAGGTCAATCGATACTTATACCATATCCAACTAAAGGTCAATCGATACTTATACCCTATCTAACTAAAGTCAATCGATTCTTATACCCTATCCAACTAAAGTCAATCGATTCTTATACCATATCCAACTAAATGTCAATCGATTCTTATACCATATCCAACTAAAGGCCAGTCTATACTTATACACTATCTAACTAAAGTCAACATATACTTATACCCTATCTAACTAAAGTCAATCGATACTTATACCATATCCAACTAAAGGTCAATCGATACTTATACCATATCCAACTAAAGGTCAATCGATACTTATCCCCTATCTAACTAAAGTCAATAAAAACTTATTCCCTATCTAACTAAAGTCAATCGATTATTATCCCCTATCTAACTAAAGTCAATAGATTCCTATACCATATCCAACTAAAGTCAATATATACTTATCCCCTATCTAACTAAAGTCAATATATACTTATCCCCTATCTAACTAAAGTCAATATATACTTATCCCCTATCTAACTAAAGTCAATATATACTTATCCCCTATCTAACTAAAGTCAATATATAATTATACCCTATCTAACTAAAGTCAATCGATTCTTATACCCTATCCAACTAAAGTCAATCGATTCTTATACCATATCCAACTAAATGTCAATCGATTCTTATACCATATCCAACTAAAGGCCAGTCTATACTTATACACTATCTAACTAAAGTCAACATATACTTATACCCTATCTAACTAAAGTCAATCGATTCTTATACCATATCCAACTAAAGGTCAATCGATACTTATACCATATCCAACTAAAGGTCAATCGATACTTATCCCCATCTAACTAAAGTCAATAAAAACTTATCCCCTATCTAACTAAAGTCAATCGATTATTATCCCCTATCTAACTAAAGTCAATCGATTCCTATACCATATCCAACTAAAGGTCAATCGATACTTATACCATATCCAACTAAAGGTCAATCGATACTTATCCCCTATCTAACTAAAGTCAATAAATACTTATCCCCTATCTAACTAAAGTCAATAAAAACTTATTCCCTATCTAACTAAAGTCAATCGATTCTTATACCATATCCAACTAAAGGTCAATCTATATTTATATATGTATATAGGGTATATTTATATACCCTAGACTACAATATTTACATAAATTCACGTTCCTCTTCCCCTTGAGTCCTTCTATTTAATAGCTACAAGCAATGGCCAAAGCTAAAATCTTGTTATCTTCTCTTTTGTTTTGTACTTTGTATTCGCATGGATAATTCATGTTTATTTATGACGCCTATAAATATGCCACGGGAGAGTAAATTGTAATCAGCCGCTCTTTGTAAAAATTATAAGTCAAGCCTGTAATAAATATCTGTGATGATGAACCTGTTCCAGTATTGCTTCAACTTATTATTTTTGTACAATTTTACCGAAATCGCGAAAGGTTGGAGTTGATTTTCTTGGCAGAGGACGATTCGACGTTTTATAGGCACCGTAGCTAATGTTCTATTCTGATAGACATGTGCTTGTTTCCAAACAACGAACGAATGATGTTGGCACGGGATCAAATAGCTCGCCACAACATGGCTTACTAACTCTTCGATAACATCAGCGGGCATCACTTCGATGTTTGGGACTATCAGTCTTAGATATAACTCTGGTTTATGTTAGTCATATAAGTAATTAGTCAATAAAACAATTCCTAGAATTTATGTTACCAACATTTTACGAAAAGCAAAAAACACAGCCTCATTCTGATCCCGTAACATGTGCGAAGTGAAATATCACCCCCTCGCCCTGCACTACTGATATTGTTTATTTATTCAGGATGTTTTAATTAAGACATGATTAAATGTAAAAATCACTTAAAACTCCAATGTGATGTTAATATTTCAGTTTTAGATCAACCAGATTAAATACTGTATGTGGCAGTTTAGACTTTATGGTATGCAGTCCTTAATAAACTATCATACAGGGGGGATCCGCCAAAATAGTTTTTTCAAGGGGGGGGCCAACAGTTTCCGGGGATTTGAGATTGCTGGGTTAAAAACAACAAAAACACATTATAATTAAGCACGTAAAGACAGTAGATAATGTTTATAACAGAAAAGAAATATTGTACTCTAAAAAGATAAGAACTGAACAAACGCTTTTGACAACTTTAAAGACTTCTTCGAAGGACATCCCATCTCTCATTAGAAAATAAATTACTAATCTACAAAGTTATACTTAAGCCAATCTGGACATACGGAATAGAGCTAAGGGGGGCAGCAAAAAAGTCAAACATCAAGCGTATCCAATCCTTTCAAAATTCCTGAGAACAATAATAAATTCCCCTTATTACGTCAGCCAAAACCCTTCATAACGATCTTAATAAACCCTAAATTCTTGAACTCATCCCTCCCAAGTTCATGAAATTCCATAGTAGCCTATCCAACCACCCTGATCCCCTAGCACAGTTTTTACACTGGGCCACACCTCCCTATAATTCTCCTCGGAGACTAAAGTGGTAGTGGCCTCGTGACCTGCTATAAATGCGTAACAGGCAATGGCCAGTTTTTCCAATCATGTCCTGAGCGTCTGTGGCTATCACGCTATTAGTCAGCCTCCACTGGCTCATATCCAATGAATTCTATAATGACGTTTAAATTTGTTAGAATGTTGATTTCCCTTGCTCCAACTTGTTATGTACTGTAATGATTTTACTTTTGAACATTTTTAATTTGAATAAAATAATTGAATAATATAAGTTTGTCAAAAAGTTATTTATTTAAAATTTAGGCTTAAAATATCAGGATTCCTAGGTTACAATTGAAAAATTGAATATAAAATGAAGTATTGAAGTATACAAATAAATAAGTAGTTACAATGATGTTTACGCTTGATGTGTTCTTGCACGGTAGCAGGTGAGTTAAGAAATTCACTTGCAGTGGGCTACTTATTAACTGATAACTTACAACTGTACATTAGAATGTGACACACACAGTATGCCACCACCAGCCAGAATAGCCTAGAACCCCCAAGCACTAAATATTAAGCACTTAAATATTACTTATTTATTTATTACTTTTATAAACTCAAATTATCGCTAGAGTTTACTGTATGGAACAGATGTTATTAGTATTAAAACATTATGTTGTGCGTACAAACTTGTCAGGGAATGAAATACCCTCCACTTTATTGCCTACAAAAGCTGACAGTCACAGATAAAGAGGACACAGCAGACCTCAGCTAACACTCATCTTGACTCTCGAATGCACTGTCAGCGAATCGTCTTCTGACTTTTTGTCTCTTTGTATCGGTGACAACTGCAATAAAACCTCCCAACAGCGGACACCTGAGAGAAATTAAATTTAAATAAAAAGAGAAATGTGTGTTATCGGAAAATAATTTTATATTATGAATCGTATCGATGAAATTGTTTATTCATTTAAAAAAACAACAACAACATATTAATAGTTAAAATTACTTACTGTAGTAATCGTTTTTTTTTTGTTGCGTCACTATTTTGTTTTCGAAATTAGCTTTAATAGACAAAGCCTGGGTGATTACTTTAGTCTCATACTTCGAATTTTTTTCTCTTCTTTAAGATGATACAATGTTTTCTCAATTTTCTGAATAGTGAATACTTGAATGAAAGTTTTTTTCACATAATCTCACGTTAACCACGTCAATTTGTTCTTTTAAAGTTAAACGGACGCGAGTTGCCGATGAATCCGTAGGAGAACTATAAATAATAACGAAAAGTTAAAACAGCATCCCCGCCGAGGAAACCTTTTCAAGATTACGGCCAAGTCTTATTATCAGATATAAACACAACTATTTAAAATGTCTCGTTAGTAAAGTTTAAGTTTATTCATTCAGCAAACTGCAATTTAATGTTTTTTTCATAGGAGAATCCATGGTGATGATGTAGATTTTACATAGACCTAGTCACACTTCAACATATTAAACAGATCTTCTCTATATGGCTAGAGTATCCTCAGATATTCCATAATCCTTTCTACAATACCTTTTAGGATTTAATTTGAGGAATTGAACTTACTCCATTTCCACACGGTTCTATAAGAGAAACAACTCATTAATGGCGGTTGAAACTAATAAATTTGAACAGTGGCTTGTAATAAAGATGTATTTGCCGAAAGAGGAGGTGTGATGAGAAAGTGAAGGAAATACACCGAGAGGAAATGAAGAGGGTGGCACAATCAACTTGTCCCTCCGCCCAAAGGGTACCAGGTTGGCGTCCCTGTAATTAACTGTCACGTGACTTCCGCCATTCCATCAGCTGATGGGATTTAGATGTCAGCTATGAAAAGGAACTGCCAACTAAATATTATCCTGTTATAGCCAAGGTTATTTATCAGGCAGTGATCCGGTCAGTCGTAATATTGATTAAGATTACTTTGAAAGCGATTCAACTTTTAGGACGTATTTGATGAAATAAAATCATATAAGATAAAAAAAAGAAGAGATTGCGAATTATATAGGTGGCAGTGTGTGGTTTCCTTCTGTTATTATTTAAAAGTTGATTTTTTATGACTTATAAATTTACATTTATTTATTTATTTTCCATACCCCTTTAAATTTACAGATAATTATAGATCCTCAGGCGAATCTATTTACAAACTATTTTTGTATTTCCTTAGCATCGCTACATTTTATACGAGTTTTGTTATTTTATAAAAATTATATAAGGGAATAAACAAGTATAATGACATACATTATACGTGACTGGACTGAACTGACTAATAAAGGTGATGGGGCTCACCTTTTTGATCAAAAAACTTAAAACTAACTTACATGCTAATTCTTAACCTAATTTTTCCTCGACAGTCTGTTGCTATCGATGCGGATATATTGGGGTGGTGGGGTCATAGTGTTGAACACTGGGTTTGTCAGGTGCTGCAACGAGTCAAAATACTTGATGTGTCTCCGGCAGATGAACTCACCCACCGAGGGCACACCAAGCAACGGGTGCAGGTCAGCGTTCTTTAACCTCTCGAGAGAGGTATGTCGGATCATTCGAGGCAGGGTAGCTTTTTATTTGGCAGTCGATTGTTAATACTAATACTATATATAAATAATTGTTAATGACATATACAATAATAATAAATAATTTGTTAATACTATAAATAAAGTTCTTTCGTTTGCCTATCTACAAATTACTATTAAATTAATAATAAGTTAAAATTATAAAAGTTCTAAGAATTTATCAAAATTCGCAATTGACATATATGAGAATATCAGGAACTAACCTACCAAGGCTAGAGACAAAAGAAAAGTCATTGGGCTAAACCCTCCTCTAGCATTTTAGAATTAATTAGCCTTCACAGCTAGTCCTCGGGCTATGCTATGTATGGGGCGGGCCATCGCTACTCGGAACATGTTTATCAGTTTAGATACTTCTTTATTGTGCTAAAATTACAATCTGCCTTATTGGCCAATAAGGAATTGTGATAAACTCCCCCAAGTTCCTCCGTCAGCCACGTCACTTGATACCAATCAGTGGAGGCTGACCTAGAGCGCAAGAGCCACATACGCTCAGGATATGATTGGAGAGGATTGCCAGGCCTCACACTGTCACGTATTTATAGCAGGTCACGAGGACACTGCCGTTTCAGTCTCCGAGGAGGATTATAGGGATGTGTGGCGCATTGTTATGACTGTGCTAGGGGATTAGGGTGGTTGGATAGGTTTTGATGGAATTTCATGAACTTGGAAGGGATGAATTCAATAATGTAGGGTATATTAGGTCCGTTATGAAGGGTTTTGTTGCTGACGTAATAAGGGGCATTCACTATTGTTCTCAGGACTTTTGATTGAAAGGATTGGAATGTTATCAAAGAGTTAGTAAGCCATGTTGTGGCGAGCTATTTGGAAACAAGCACATGTCTATCAGAATAGAACATCAGCTACGGCCGATATATACAACTATAGCGCAGTGGGATGAGTAACTCATAAATTGAAAATTTTATAGAGGGCACAAAAGTTTGCTTTACGTGTTTACATATTGAAAAATATACTTTCCACATCATTATGTAGTCGAGGCTGGAGATCCCAGGTTGGCCATTTTACAATTTTATACTTATGCCTAACAGATGAACAATTAATTATTAAAAATTAAATTAAATACTGTTTTAATTTTATTTTAATAAAACTACAAAAATTATTAATAATTGAAGGATTTATTATTTTTACGTTTATAACATTTTGGGACATGAAATTCGAATAAAATAAAAAAAATATCGAAATGAGTGTGTTAGAAAAATAAGCGTTAAAACACGTTAAAAATATCTTTGAAATCAGTGTGTTAAAAAAATAAGCGTTAAGACACGTTAAAAATCTCTTTGTGTGCCAAGTTGTCGTGAAACTCATGATCGACAGACAGTGTATTTTTCAACAGTTGGAAATCATTGTATATTATTTGTTCTGTGTCCATTTAGCTGTTGTAGTTTCTCTACTGATACAGCCCCAGTGAATGTGTACAACTCGTAGGTATTACGCTCGATGAATCATGGAAATTCAGTTTGTTAAACATTTACACAGCGTATGATGAATTCATCCAACGTAGACATATCAAATGTTTCGACTCCCTGCAATACTTGACAAACCCAGTGTTTAACACTATAACCCCCGCTCCGTTCCCCCATCGATGCCAGGACGCTGTCGCGGGTGTAACGCTTTAGGTCTTAGGTTCTAGGTTTAGATTTTAGTTTGTAAGTTTTTCTCCCACATATTAAACTGAAGGTGAACCCCATCACCTTGTAATGTATTGATGTATTTTCCTTTTAACTTCAATCTTATATATGTAACCCAACCTCCTTCAAATGCATCTGCGCATAGCAGAATGAGGAGAACAATTTGTTAGTTCTTGTCCTGTGATTGTTCACATTTTCACATTGTAAAATTCAAAGGGGTTAAGAAAAAAAAAAAAAAAAAATTTACACAGCGTACTTTAGCGCAACCTAATTGATTTGCTGGAGGTCAATCTCATTATAATTATTCTACTATTCCTTATTATTCTCATAATAATTATAAAATTATCATACTCACTATAATAAAATAAAAAACCTCGTGGAGCCTGAACAATAGTCATCGTTCGCTCTTCAGCCCCGTCACAAACCAAGTCTTTCTTGCTCATCCGGCCCATCATTTTCAACAGAATCGACAAAAACACATTCCGCTATCTTGATATAAAAATTTATTCTGTAGCTGATGTTTGAAATTTATTCTGATAGACATGTGCTTGTTTCCAAATAGCTCACCACAACATGGCTTACTAACTCTTTGATAACATTCCAATCCTTTCAATCAAAATCCCTGAGAACAATAGTGAATGCCCCTTATTACGTCAGCAACAAAACCCTTCATAACGGACTTAATATACCCTACATTATTGAATTCATCCCTTCCAAGTTCATGAAATTCCATCAAAACCTATCCAACCACCCTAATCCCCTAGCACAGTCATAACAATGCGCCACACATCCCTATAATCCTCCTAGGAGACTAAAGCGGCAGTGGCCTCTTGACCTGCTATAAATACGTGACATTGCGAGGCCTGGCAATGGTCAGTTTCTCCAATCATGTCCTGAGCGTCTGTGGCTCTTGCACTCTTGGTCAGCCTCCACTGGCTCGTATTCGGTGACGCGGCTGACGGAGGACTTGGGGGGCCTCTGGGGTGTTTGTAAATACTGTATGAATGAGCGAGTGAATGAAATTGTAAATATGGTATGAATCAGATCATTTATAACAATTACTTATTGCCCGATGAGGCAGAGCGTAATTATATCATAAGAAAGTTGTTTAAAAAAGTTAATAGTTCATAAATAAAATGCTTCAGTTTAAGTTTATAATCCAAATAAACGGTATAACACAAATACTTTCACGGTGGGGTTATTAGTAGTAGCGTGAATCAGATGCGATTTGGACAGAAGGCCTTATATCTTTCTTCCTCTTGAAAACATTATAAAATAATCAAAAAGCCCACAATATAAAAAAAATAAAATGTAAAACTCATAAAAATAAATGTAAATAATTCAACAAGATGATTGCGAAACTTTCATTATTAAAACTTAAACAAAAACTGGAAAGTAGAAGGTTGGCAATATCTTACTGTCGCTGGGGGCACTGCTGTAATTACGATACTACAAGACTACAACGCTATCACACGGGTTATTAAAGAGAGTTACGAGGTCTTCTGTGCACTCAATCTAGATTGGGGTTACGAGTTACGAGAGATGGCAAAAATGGCGATTTCAACACAATATGGACTTACTAGGTTTTTTTTTATGACCATGGACTTTGTCTTCAGTGCAATTAGAATAGGTACACCATTAATCTCTACAAATTTAAAATTAATTATGAAATATTTGATATTTTTTAAGCTGAATGATTTGAAGCCTAATGAACTAGGATGAAGGCTGTAGTAACACGGAGTGTAAGAATTTTTGAATGTCAGTTGATTTGGCCAATTCAGGCAAAAGTAGATGGGCCCACAACAAAATTGGCTTTTTCTCTTTTGATAATCAAATTGAAATATTTTATAGCCTAATTAAGCTGTGATATCATAAGTTCACTCACGTTAATAGTGACCTCATACATTTTTTTAATGAGCTTTATTTGACTTGATTCGGTTTATATGTACTGGAATAAGAAAATGACAAAGGTATCTAAATCTTCCGATCTTACCGTTTATAGAGTACTCTCCCTTGCAGGTGGGACTGGGGTGCCTCTTGGGCTCTGCTCGTCCTTGCACTCTCTCGGATTAACAAATGACCCCGGGCTGTCCAATGAGTTTAAATGTATAGGCTGAGGGTTTTACGGGACCTGGATAAATTCCAAAAAACATTCCATAGTTTGATATAGGCTAGTAGGTTGTCTGACAGTTCCTGAACATTCCTGGTGCATGAAACGGAAACGGTCCCATTTTTCTATGTTTTTTTTTATATCCTGTTTATTAGGGCAGAAAATACCCGCGGGTGGCCATTACTGGAAATTTGAATCAAGCAGCCCCGGAGGAACAAACTCAAGTGTGACGAATGGTAGTAGCACTTATCCCGGCAGCCTCTTCACCAAGGAGGAAGACCCTATCTATATTACCTACCTCGCTGCATAAATAGCTAAGCTGCTTCTGACACCCGGCCTGCGGTGAGCCGTTCCTTCACGGTTCGTTCAAGTCGGTTGTCTGCCAAATTACGATAGAATCAATTGACGACGTTCATTGAAATTACTCCATTAGTTAGCCGTTTATACTCGACAAGAGGCAGGCTTGGAAACCGCAAACTAAAATCGAACGACTATTGGAGCATTTACTCGACTAACGTTCAAAACTTCCTGGTCCCAGAAGCTATCGACATACAAACTTCTACTGAAAATAATTCGGAACCCTATTGTATGGATACGCAGATAAGACTATCATTAAAACTGTCAATCAGCATTAACCATTATTCATTTTCCCGCTCAATATTCATACTATATGCAACTGTTAGTCTTGAAATTTATTTTATTTTTATATCAAATAGTGTTTAATATTATCGCTTGAAATTGTCTTATATCAATCAACATAATTGAATTTTGAAAGGGACGTGAAGAAACAATACCAAAAGATACACAGAGTGTCCCCACGAGAATTTAATAAATATATATCAAATCATTTTCAGAAAAACTACTTGGTGTTTAAAACCAATAATAATACTCCATTTAATAAATATCAACATTAAATTTTCTCTCAAATCTTTATTTCCACTTTCACAGCTGAGCACACACCAAATAATAATTCAAAAAAAAACAAGTTTATTATGATAAAATTACAATCTGCCTCATCGGGCAATAAGTAATTGTGATAAATGTTTTCATTCACACAGTATTTACAAACAGCCCAGAGACCTCCCTCGCATGCGAAAGAGGAAGCGGAGTCTTGGGAAGTCCCCCACGCTCCTCCGTCAGCCGCGTCACAGGATACGAGCCAGGAGAAAAAAAGGCCATTGCCAGGACTGCCGCATTTATAGCAGGTCACGAGGCCACTGCCGTTTCAGTCTCCGAGGAGGATTATAGGGATGAGTGGTGCAGTGCAATAACTGTGCTAGGGAATTAGGGTGGTTGGATAGGTTACTATGGAATTTCATGAACTTGGAAGAGATGAGTTCAAGAATGTAGGGTATATTCAGATCATTATGAAGGGTTTTGTTGATGACGTAATAAGAGGTATTTACTACTGTTCTCAGCATATAATAATTATTTTCAACATTTGAGAGGGACTCTCGTTGGGCATACATACAGACAGACGAGACTTTTTCCAACTATCTATCAGAAAGTATTGTCCTTGTGGTCAGCTGTAGGTCAGTCAATACAGCCTCGCCTACTTGGCGGTAGCTGGCCACAGTCAAGGACACCTGATGAATTATCAAGTAGCTGACCTCTATTGGGGAATTGGACAATCGATGCTCGGAATCGAGTTTGATTGGCAACATCCAAAGAAGAGAGGCATTACCTTTAAACGGCTACTGTCTGTCCTGCTCTTCTTCTGTGTGTAAAAAAAAAAAAACAGAAACTTTTATAGGCTTCAAGTCCCGATTTTTTCCGGTCGTTGTAATTTACAATGTAGTTTGTTTTTGTTGTTTGTTTTCCTAAATCCGAATGGTAGTAGACGGTCTGTAGCCTATTTTGTTTTTGATGTGCTGTATCGATTTCGAATTTAATTATTCTGTCAAAGGTAGTTACATCATTTTTGAATGGTTCGGTTATTTTTAAAGCTATTCCAGCACCTGTAAGTTTTCTGCCGTAGAATGGACAGTTTTAAAAGTATAAGGTATATGGTTGCACTTGGACGAATATTGGTACATCAGTCTGCTGTCTCCTTTCCATAGTCAGGACGACTTCCTCGGGACAGCTACTTCGGCTGGAGGTGTCCCTTATTTTCACCACTTTCTGCATATCTTCAAGCTTACTTGGTGGGCTTTCATTCCACATCTGCTGGCATCCGTCAGTTAAATAATCATTGACCAAGAAAGCCTTTTTAAAAAGTACTTTATTACTAAGGGTCCAGAGGTCGGCTTGGGAGGCATCGTCACCCCATCGTCACCCAAAAATCCATAATCATAATCGTTTACCTCAGCATCTCAAAGACCTAATCCAATCCAAACGCCGCTCCAGAACAGTGTGGCAAAGATCCCGGCATCCTGCTGATCGCCGCTCGTACAATCAGTACTGCCGATTGGTAAAGCGGCGATTGGCATCCTTCCGTTCCGATTCTTTCAATTCCTACCTCTCCTCTCTGTCTACCAGGGATAACTCGTTGTGGAATGTAACCAAAAAAATCCTAAAGTATCAACCTGTTTCACATCCACTCCGTCGTGATGATGGGTCCTGGGCGGCTTCGGATGGGGATAGGTCGGAGGAATTTGCTCTGCATCTTACCCATACTTTCACACCTCACCTTTCTCATCAAAGCCATACACACAACACAACTGTGGAAGATTTCCTCACTTCACCTATTCCTCTCTCTCTTCCACCAAAAGCCGTTAATCCCTCTGAGGTCAAATACCTTCTGAAAAACTTACCTTACCGAAAATCCCCTGGATATGATCTCCTTACTCCTCAAATTCTCAAACAGCTTCCTCCTAAAGCCATAATCTTTTTAACCTATATATACAATTGCATTATCCGAACGACGCACTTTCCTCTCCTCTGGAAACATTCCATTATTGTCCTATTCGCCAAACCCGGTAAACCACCCAATGAAGCCTCATCTTACCGTCCAATTAGCCTACTCCCTATCCTCTCAAAAATATTTGAGAAACTCCTACTAAAACGTCTACTTCCAATTGTTGAATCCAAAAACCTTTTTCCCACACACCAGTTTGGTTTCCGCCAACGACATTCCACTGCTCAACAAGGCCTTCGCGTTGTTGATCACATCTCCTCAGCCCTTGAAACCAAACAGTATTGCACTGCTGCCTTTCTCGATATAGCTCAAGCTTTTGACAGGGTTTGGCACGCAGGTTTGCTCTACAAGCTCAAAAGATATTTACCAAAGACCCTTTTCCTAATCCTACAGTCCTACCTTTCAAACCGCTTCTTCCAAGTCCGCTGTGGTTTAGAATACTCTAACTACTATCCCATAAGTGCAGGAGTTCCACAGGGCAGTATCCTGGGCCCCATCCTCTATAACCTATACACCGCTGATGTCCCCTCTACTCCCAATACCTTCTTGGCCACATTTGCAGATGACACTGCAGTCTTGTCATCCCACCCAGACCCCGACATAGCATCCCATAACCTTCAAAAACACCTTGACGAGATCGAGTATTGGTGCAATCAATGGCGGATCAAAGTTAATGAAGCAAAATGCTCCCACATTACCTTCACCCTTTGTCGCAAGTCTTGTCCACTATTTTATTTTAATTCTATTCCTCTCCCTGTATCCGAGACAGTACGGTACTTAGGCTTCCATCTTGACAAACGACTGACCTGGAACCCACATACGAGACTAAAAAGACAAGAACTAAACAGACGCTTTGGACAACTGTACAGACTACTTCAAAGGACATCCCATCTCTCAATATAAAATAAACTACTAATCTACAAAGTTATACTTAAACCAATCTGGACATACGGAATAGAGCTATGGGGGACAGCAAAAAAGTTGAACATCAAGCGTATCCAATCCTTTCAATCAAAAGTCCTGAGAACAATAGTAAATGCCCCTTATTATGTCAGCAACAAAACCCTTCATAACGACCTTAACATACCCTACATTCTAGAACTCATCCCTTCCAAGATTATGAAATTCCACAGTAGCCTTTCCAACCACCCTAATCCTGTAGCACAGTCATTGCACTGCGCCACTCATCCCTATAATCCTCCTCGGAGACTGAAACGGCAGTGGCCTCGTGACCTGCTATAAACGCGTGACAGTGGGAGTCCTGGCAGTGGCTAGTTTCTCCAATCATGTCCTGAGCGTCTGTGGCTCTCGCGCTCTTGGTCAGCCTCCACTGGCTAGTATCCGGTGACGCGGCTGACGGAGGAGCGTGGGGGACTTCCCAGGACTCCGCTTTCTCTTCGCGGTGGATTCGGGGGGTCTCTGGGCTGTCTGTAAATATTGTATGAATGAGCGAGTGAATGATGAACTGTAAATATGGTATGAATGAGAGCATTTATCTTAATTACTTATTGCCTTATAAAAGGCAGATTGTAATTTTAGCACAATAAAGGAATTTAACTAAAATCTTATTACTAAGAACAAAGAATACACTTGTATGGTAAAATTAGTACGTAATAGGTCGGGGGTACAGTAGCGAGAGAGTGAGAGGAAGGGGATATATATATAGGCTAGGATTAGATAGGGCAATGCTGATCCTACTGCTGACTTTGCTGATGTGCAGGTATAGTCCATAACTGTCCTCTTCAATGGGAGCGCGACATCGCGGCTTTTACCAATCTGGAGTATTGAATTGTCCAAGTAAAGGTTTGTTAAAACTTTAAGTGCACTGAACAGCTGTCTCGCGCTTCAAAGTCCTTTCAAACTCGGACAGACATTTTTCAAATTTTTCAGAAGGCCAAATAAATGCAATGCATTTTTGGATCGCCCTTAATAGATCCATCTTGACTTAACTTTTTCCTTGGTAAAATCGTTTTTAATAACAAATATAATCCTTGCTTTAATTTTATCCTTTATCTAATTCAATCTATCCATCCAGCCTTTCTTTTAAATCTCTCTTCACTAATTTACCCCAGTTTGTTTGTTCATTGTTATGCTGTTGGTTTAAACTTAAGCCACCATACACGTACGTGTAGGTACTATTAACATTACCATAGGACAATCATCACAAGAGGCTAAACTATCTTGTATTATAAATTTATTAGTCAGATAGATATATTGCTGTCTGCCTTGT
Source organism: Acanthosoma haemorrhoidale (assembly GCA_930367205.1). Classification (NCBI taxonomy): domain Eukaryota; kingdom Metazoa; phylum Arthropoda; class Insecta; order Hemiptera; family Acanthosomatidae; genus Acanthosoma; species Acanthosoma haemorrhoidale. Next base: position 114,354,253 of record OV884013.1, on the reverse strand, counting down.
TTGTTGTTCTAAGGGCATAAAGTCCCAGAATAATTTTCCTTTTATGTTGCTTGTTTTTCCTGAGCGGGGTATTATCTCCAGCATGGTCAGAGAACACATTTGGACTTTTGTAATAACATTTCTGGTGTTGCAATCGCACTTTACAGTTCATATAGCATTTCTACTGCTGCTATCGCATTTCTACTGCTGCTATCGCATTTTTACTGGTGCTTATAGCATTTATACTTTTGACATAGCATTTCTACTGGTGCTACCGCATTTTTACTGGTGCTACCGCATTTTTACTGGTGCTATAGCCTTTCTACTGTTGATATAGCATGTATGCTGTTGTAATACCATTTATACTGGCGCTATCGCATTTAAACTGTTATTATCGCATTTTTACTGTTGATATATCATTTCTGCTGTTGTAATCGCATTTCTACTGGTGATATAGCATTTCTACTTTTGATATAGCATTTCTACTTTTGATATAGCATTTCTACTTTTGATATAGCATTTTTGCTGGTGATATCGCATTTTTACTGTTGATTTATCATTTCTGCTGATGCAATCGCATTTCTACTGGTGCTGTCGTGTTTCCACTGCTACTGTTGCATTTGTATTGCTCATAAAGCATGTCTAATGTTGCAATCACATTTCTACTGGTGCTGTCGTGTTTCCACTGCTTCTGTTGCATTTGTACTGTTCATAAAGCATGTCTAATGTTGCAATCGCATTTTTGCAGTTGATATCGTGTGGGTCAAATGTTTTCACGACAGTAGTGCAACTGTCCCTTAGTTCCTAGGCGGATCTTCCACGAAGGGTTACAATTCCAAATCAAATCTCCAGTGCTCTAATGCCATCGGGGCATTAGTGGCTGCCTGCAGCCACGGGGGAATCCAATTACATTATCAAGTTCGTCAATGGTAGTCGGCATTAGCCGCAGTCGAGTCAAAGGAAATGTTTCGGGTCCTGTTCAATACTTCGTCGGAAATACAGTTGATTCTACAGTCAGTATCGAACAATAGGAATATACTGTTATCAGCAGTTTGCGGATTAATAATTTGATAAAACGTAAGGCACAAGGGTTTTAGATTTTGACACATAATCATAAATGATCCATAAATTCATTGACAACATGATATATTAGAACATGTGATAGATGGGAGATGAATGGACCTATTCATATTTAACTGTACGATAAAAGTTTGATAAAATGCGGGGTATATTTACCAAATTCACCGAACACAAACTACTCAATCAAACAATTACGTAAAATTGAATAAAAGTCTGTTAATATTAAAAGTTAAAAAATAACTAACTATTACTAATCGTAGTTTCTTATAAAGGGGTTGCGCGGTGTCATCTACATTTTCTATTTTTTTTTTCTTTTATAGCCTCTTTAAATTTACAGATAATTATATATAATTACAGATACTTTTTTTTTTTTCTTCTTTTTTTTTTCATAGCTCTTAAACTTATAAAAAATAGGATGTGGGAAAAATAAAAGGAAAATTATTTTGGATTGATGGGTACCTTTCACTAAGGGAGTCCTATTTGAAGGATGTATGAGAAGGATACGGGGTGTGGGATGCCTAAAGGAGGCGGGTGGGTTCGGGAAGGTAGTGAGAGTCTACTTATGGTGGAGCCTAGGGGTACTAGGCATTGGTTTGAAGTCGGCCAGGTCATACCAGGCCCCGCCTCTGAAGGGGGCTGCACTGTGTCGGCCTATCGGCCGGGAGATCGACCAACCCTGAGCAGGTAGAAGGGGTCATGGTGCTTCGGTTGAGTCGGCCGGGAGATCGGCCTCAATCTCTCGGCTGGGTGTGGATCGTTCAGTCCCCGTCAGGGTTCTATGAGGTCTATCGGTCTCCAGGCTTCGGCGGTCCAGCAGTGCTTCATTTACAGATCCTTTTTTTTTTTTTTTTTTTTTTTTCTTCATAGCCCCTTTAAATTTACAGATAATTATATATAATTATAGATCCTCAGGCGAATCTAATTTTTTACAGATCCTCAGGTGAAATTTACTTCTATAGTAAAGTAAGCTAAAAATATTCTTGAGAAAGAACATAACAAATATAATTATTATGTGCAAGGATTTATGAAAAAGCAAACAGCATAGAAATGATTAAGGTTGCTTGCATTCATTTGTTTACTTATTTAATGTTTAATTAACACAATAACCTTTTATTAATATTGGAGCAGTTTGTATTACAAGTAGTTCTGAAAAAAAATCCTAAATATTTACAAAACTTTTCGTGAAAATATGTTATTTATCGTAAACAACGCAGCCATACATCCTTGTATATTTATTGTTTGAATTGTTAAGTTGTATCGTGTTGGCTAGACGCTATTGAGTGCTCGTTCTATTTTGTCCCTGCTACATACCCATAAGCGTGGTTTACCATAACCATCCTTCCCAATGACTGCCGGACTCAAAATAGAAATGTGAGGCGTTGCTGGGGCTACAAATACCAGCCTAGGTCATCGACTCACTGGGGACTCGGTCACTTGCCGAGGTCACAGCAGGCTATGGGTTCAACTCCGATCTAATTTTAGTAATTAACTCAGAAAGTTATTAATATTGATCATTTTTCGAATAAGATATTTGATCAAGATTGTTTATAGCCATATTCCTGATTTACTTGAATGCATCATTGTTTGTTGTTCTACACGTAGGGTGATCGAAACAACTCATTAAGGGCTTGCCTGAATCTATTTATTTTTTTTTAAATTTATATATATATATAAATATTTATTACAATTATTACCGTATTACGTTAAATTGAATAAAAGTCTGTTAATATTAAAAGTAAAAAAAAACCCCAACTAATTATTGCTAATCATATTACGCCCAATAAAAAAGTAATTATGGTAATTACTAATTACGCTTTATTAAGGGTGTAGATAATTGCAATAAATTATCCCAGCCATGTCATATTAAGAATATAATATTCAGTCTCTAATCCACATAGTATTTAGACTACGCAAACATACGGTATAGACACCGTATATACCCCTATGTATATATAACCCCCCCACCCCAATTTCCCCCCTGCAGAATTGTCTTCTCCCCGGCTATGGAAGAGACAAGGGCTGGGGGGATTTCTCACGTTACTTCTGCAGCCACATCACCGCTAAGTAGAAGCAGTGGAGTCTGAAGGAGAGCCGCAGACGCTCAGGACAAGAAGTGAGGAGAAAACTGACTCCTAGTGACCTGACACATGACATCTTGGAGACACTGCGAGGAGTACTCATGCTTGAAGGTGATCTTGAAGTATTTGAGTGGTGAGATAATTTTTGATAGAATTTTGATCTTAGCCAGTGGGAATTTTAAAGTCGTTTCTATTCCGTGAGTGTGCTATTGACGTGCAATAACTGATGTTCTTGGGGCTGTAGATTAGATGGATTGGATGCGCTTACATAGTCCAAGTACTTCAGTCCAGATTGTTTTTAATGCGGCTTTGTAATCAAGGTATTTTCTATTCTAATTGGAGGTGGAATTTTCTGTTGAGTATTATATACAGCTGTTTGGTTTGTAGAGTTCCTGTCTTTGTGGTATTCTATGTGGGTTCCAGGTTAGTCATTTGTCTAATGTGGGAAGAGGGGAAGCATACTTATGTAGTGATTAATTATATGTTTTTGGTGAATTATGTGACAATTGTGAAGCACTGGAGATCCCTGAGGTTTAGCGAATTGTCGATAATTAAATAAATAAATTTTGTCATATTTGAACTTTTTTTCCTCAAAACAAGAAACGATTCTATATATTTCTCTATGCAAATATTTATTCTTTGTCCCATCCAGGCCAAAGTTTGTACGAGTACTCTCAGTACTTCTGAACCCACAATCGACAGATAGTTGCCATGCATTGAATACATTTGAATTGGAACTCGTCTAAGGTGGTTGGAAAAAATCTTTTTGAATAACAAATTAGTTCACAGACTCATCACAATAGCGTTTCAAAAAAACAAAAAACAATTCAAAAGAAGATCGAAAGTTAATATTTATTTTTTTATGGTAAACAGATTTTTTTATATTAACTCGTTTATCAGCAGTGACGAAAATAGACGCACAACTCATCTTGATATTTGATTTGATTTTGTGTTTTTTTGGTAATTAATCTAAAATAAATAAATCAGATGAAGGTTTTTGTTGCTAGAACGGCTTGGGTCGATGAAGAAGTGATATTAATCTTTGATCAGTTTGTAGAAAACTTCGGTTGCCTCAATCAAGCTATTGTAAAAGGTTCACGGGCGAACGCTTTGGTGTGTTCACCAAAATATCTCAAACAGTCGACAAAATAGTTTCTATGTAGACCTGATGCAGGCATACATACTACGTCGAAACCTCTTGTCCCTAAATAAATGTGATGAAAAACTAACATATCTTTTTCATCGAGCTATGCGATCTCCCAACAACCGCTTGAAATCACTGACACATACGTGACAGAGCAAAATAGGCAAATAAATAATCATTTTATATCGTTTTATGTCATTTTAAGTGTATTCATCTTTTATGTTTAAAAGTAGGTTTCTCGCCATAACCACACAGCCAGCCTCTGTCAAGTCAACGACCCCATTAAGTGCTTTCCTCCAAAGCCCCTGTCCTCGACAGAGCACGTGGTAGTTCTCTGTGCTCTATTATCGGCCTCCACGTGTTGACATTTCCTCCAAAGTCGATACCAACTTCTACTTTCCGTGTTCGGTAACTTTACTGATCCGACTTTCGAGGAAGTTATAACGAACAAATGAAAGTTATTGTACACCCCCCCCCTTTGAGTGTTCAATTATTATTTCTTGCTAATAGGCTAAAACTATTTATTGTGTAAATGTCGCAACTAAACTTTCTTCTTCAACATTCTTTCTCTACTTAACTATCGTATAATATATGAAGTAAGTGCTACTGATTTTTGATTATCAAGAGAGGTTAGGTAACACCAAAAAAAAATCAACCTATTTTTGTATGATCTCTCTCTTTGTATATAATAATATTTGCATTATATAATAAAGAAAAATTAGGAACGCCTTTTTCGTTCCATCTAAAACTCCTAAGGAATGCGTGCCTCCACGTGGTACGGCTAGATAGCTCTACTCCCGATAAAAGGCTAGGGATAGAGGAACCAAAACAAAATCCTCTAGGGCTATCTACCCTACCTTCGTCGGGGTAACCCGACCCAAAACTAATTTTTAACAATATCATGAAAGGAGCTTCATATGGAAAACACTACCCTGAAGACAAAGTCGGGCGATCGGATTCCAGGGTGCCCGGCAGTGAGAAGTGGAGAAGTGGTGAATCGGAGCACTACAAGAACCAACGACAGAAATTCAAATCAAAACAAAAATATTACATAGGGACGTTCTTGTCGGAAAGAAAAAATCGAAAAAGGGAGTCGCATGGACAGAGGTAAGAAAACAAAAGCACGTAGAGATAATGAGGGAAAAATGGAAGGAAAGGAAAAACAAGAAAAGAACCGAAATTAATGATATTCGCGTGGCCTTTAAGGCCTTATCGTGACAAAAAAATAACATGAAAATTCCGTGTTTAGTGTTTGATCCGTTTAACGTGATAATAGTCCAACGTATTTTTTACATCTTGGAAATCTTAGGCAAAAACTAATATTTGAATTTAGGGCATAAAATTCATATGAAATCAGCTCCAAATACTCCGGCACCAGAACACCTGCTGGCCTGTGCTGTATAAGTGCTAGTCCAATGTAGTGTTTGCATCAGCTTTAATTAAATTGAGCAAACACAGTCTTGAAAAAACCCGATAATTGTTTTCTGATTTACAGGCATAGCTTGAAAAAAACCATTCTTTCCCATCCACCCTAAACAAATAGTCATATCATGTTATATTCTTAGTGAGGGAAATATGTTCTATAGCTGTTCACAATATACAATATACAATATTAAAAGCTCTTTGGTATTTCTTCTTTATGTTCTTCTATCTGTCTCTTCAATTCACTGCAATGTGCGTTGTACTAAATGTCATTGGGAGTATTTAGTAAAAATAAACTAAAACACTATCTTAATATACCTTACATTCTCGAACTCACCCCTTCTAAGTTCATGAAATTCAATAGTAACCTATCCAACCACCCTAATCCCATAGCACAGTCATTGCACTGCACCACTCATTCCTATAATCCTCCTTGGAGACTAAAGCGGCAGTGAACTCGTACCTGCTATAAATACCTGACAGTGGGAGTCCTGGCAATGGCCAGTTTCTCCAATCGTGTCCTGAGCGTATGTGGCTCTCGCGCTCTTCGTCAGCCTTCCACTGGTTCTTATCCGGTGACGCGGCTGACGGAGGAACGTGAGGGACTTCCCAAGACTCCGCTTCCTCTTTCGCACGCGAGGGAAGTGACAGCCATGTGGACTTGGAAGGTTTCTGAGCTGTTTGTAAATACTGTATGGATGAGCGAGTAAATGAAACTTTTAAATATGTTATGAATGAGAACATATTTCAGAATTACTTGCCCAATTAGGTAGATTGTAATTTTATCATAATAAAGTAGTATTTATCTAATTATAACCTTAATTTTTTATTTCAATAAATTTAGTGTCTTCCATATTTAAAAATTGTTTTCACAGTAAAGTTACCAATAAAATTCGGTTCATTTTTGTATGTGTCAAATATGTTATTATTGGCAACAAATTGTCTGTAGTTGATAGATTGTCAATAAAAACAATATTGTGCTAAATAATGCTTCAACTTATTACTATTTGTATTTTGGGTAGTTCAAGATTTGATGACAATGGTTTGTTTAAATAAAACCACTCATTTCTTTTTTATATAATGTAGAATAAAAGTAGCAAATCAGTACTTCGACATGGTATAATATATTTCTCATATAATTTCTTAGTCCTACACAGAAACGTCCACTGTCGACGTGGTATTGTCAATAAAAGGTTGTTTTGGAAAGACTAAAACTTTTAAAGAACCAAAAATTCAAATATTCATATGTGATTGCCTCTTTTTAAGTATTAGTACTTTGGAAAATAATACTCCTGCTACGATTTTTATGCTTTTAATAATAAATATTTCTAAATATTAATTTTTTTTTTTTTTATTTCAGGTAAGCCGAGGAAAGAAGCGGAATTCGACAACTGACCAGCTGATTACTAATAATAATTTCCTCGATCACAAATTAATTACATGCAAATAAACATACACGTATATTGTAAGCGGCATTTAACCGTAAAATTTCACTAGTCTTTAATAATAAATAGAATATTATGTTTGAAAACGTGTAATTAGCTTTTTATGTAAAAAAAAATCTTTATTTCACAATAGTAATAGTGTTTTTTATATTAGATTTACCACATTTAAATATTTCATTTCAAGTTAGTAAGTTCACAATCACACGTCGGGTTTTGAAACGCCATTGTCAATGTGCCATATTGGCGACATGGGTTATGTTTACAATCTTCGAATCATAAAAACTATTTAAATAGGATGGCAGTTTGTGACTGTTAAGATATTTTTTCTCACGAGATTACTAATGTGATTGGAAATGAAAATGTCGTGGCTGTTCGATACATCTGCTTGCCATGAGCGATCAGGAGATAATGCCAGTAAAATATAAATCCGTATCTGTGAGTATTTATTATAAATTGGTTTTTTGCCTCGCATGTCTTATATTATTTTGTGATGATATGTTTTATTATTTGTATTAGAAAATATTTTCGAAATCAACATTTTTAATTATTGTAACTGCGTAAAAATACAGAAGTAATGTTTCCTCCCGTGGGAGTTGCTGATTCACAATTTAATTGTTCAAAGTAAATTTATACGAATAAGATAACACTGCGTGACGCGCTCAATGTAAGGAAATAAAGGGTGTCCCAGAATTAACGCAAGATTTGATTTAAATAAAAAAACACAGTTTTTAGTATTTTTGTAGTTATTTTTTTATTGAATTATAAAGTAAATAGGATAGGGTTATTTATGGAATAACACATCGGGCAAATGGTCTCCATGACTTTGCTGGCACATACGCACTCTTGTTAAAATTTTCCATGACCATTTGGAATAAATGTGGTTGAATTTCGTTAATGCAGCGTTGAATTTCCTCTTTTAATGCACGGGTGGATATGGGCTTGTTGACATAAACCTTTGACTTCAAATGACCCCATAAAAAGAAATCTAAAGGTGTTAAATCACACGATCTAGGGGGCCAATTCTGATCATCGAAACGAGAGAGGCTTCAATTGTTGTGTTAACTGAATTTTGTAAGCATGGAGACCCAGATCTTTAGTGAGTATACGCTGTAGAGAGCTTCTTAAAATTTGCAATTGTCTACGCGCCGAATTGATGTTCCTGGATTTTCAACAACACTCTCACGCACTGCTTCGATATTGACATTTGAACGTCTTGTTTTTGGACGATCAGTGTGTTTAGTGTTTCCAACTGATCCAGTCTCCCTAAATTTTTCAATTAATCTCTTCACAGTTGATGAAGTCAAAACACTATTGCGACCATATTTTGTAAGACATTTTCAAATTGCGGTCGCAAAACTTTAATTATTTTTGAGATAATGTTCAGCAATAAAGACACGCTCCATTTTTACCAACCCTAAACTATCAGCTGTAAAATTATTTTTTTTTAGGGTTGCCAGCACTCTACTGCACAAATGGCGGCAAATTCAAATTTTGCGTTAAATATAGGACACCCTTTACTAAGGAATAAACTATTGGACACTGTGGTGGATAGGTTATTGGATCATTGCATAAAGTAGGACATGGATGGATATAGCAATATTATATTTGTTGATGGGATATCAGCTGGTGATTAGATGTTTAATCGTCCAGTAAAATCTTTTAACTTATTAGGTAAAGACTCTGAAATCTTGATTAAGAAATGTATACTTAAGCCAATCTGAACATACGGAATAGAGCTATGGGTGACAACAAAAAAGTATCCGAAGCATCATTTCAATCAAAAGTCCTGAGAACAATAGTCAATGCCCCTTATTACGTCATAACTCTTCATAACGATCTTAATATACCGACATTCTTGAACTCATCCCTTCCAAGTTCATGAAATTCCACAGTAGCCTTTCCAACCACCCTAATCCTCTAGCACAGTCATTGCACTGCGTCACTCATCCCTATAATCCTCCTCGGAGACAAGACTAGCCCAGTCAACACTAGACTAGACTAAATCACACCAGACCAGTCCAGTCAAGGCATGCCTGGTCAGCAAATCTTCAGATCGAACCCCTTTATTGCTATGAGTATAAAAATAAAGTTCAGAGCTAAAAAATACTCATGCGTGTCATGTGTTGAAAATAATGCCGCTGAGATGAGCCCATGCCGTCCTTAAATCACTTCAAAACTAGATGCCAATATCACACGGATCGAAAAACTGACAGAAAGTGCCAAGTAAAAACAAACGCCAGAGGAAGTAAACAGTGAGGTAAGTCAAGAGAAACTCGAGGGCAAAAAATCTAAGAGCGGCTCTAAACAAAAGACGGGAGCGACTCAGACAAAGGTGCCTCACATGATAGAGTATTGTGATCAAAACTATGTAAGATGGCGCCTTACCTTATAAAGCTTAAACCATAACACTCTGCCCTGTGACAACTACTTTCGTCTGGGTCACTCCATTCCCCTGCGGTAGAACTGTTCTTAGATTTCCCCCCCTCAAGTTTCTCTTGTCTTGCCTCAAAGCTTTCTTCCTTTGGCCTTTGCCCGTGCTAAGCTTTCCCTGCCAGCTCCTCGATCTGTGTGACATCACCACCTAGTTTCGATGCGGCCTGAGGATGACACGTCCCATACCAGCCGCAGTACCTCTAAGACAAGACACACCCCACTTGACCCTGAGCATTTCCTGGCCCATTACCAGACTTCCTGCACCACAGATTAGAATACCTAATTACCAAGTCAAAATTATTAAAAAGCAAGTATGGTAATTCCTTTATTGTGCTATAATTACAATCTGCCTTTTATTAGGCAATAAGTAATTAAGATAAATGATCTCATTCATACAATATTTACAGTAAGTACAGCAAGTAAACACATTTTCTTTTAATACTATTCTGGCCAATATGAATCGAAATACCTAATCGCAAATCAAACTTATATAAAAATCCGTTTTCGTTATGTACTGTCTTGACCAATGAGCATTGGAATATCCACACAATAAGTAAAAACACCACAGTTACACATTTACTACAAGAGGACAACTACAGCAGAACCAAACCCCAACCTATCTCCACGGGCCGTGAACTGCAACTGAGGATTAAGGAAGCCAAACAGCTGTTCACCTGACCTAATCATTTGCTTGGAACTTGAAGTTATTATTGATTTATGTGATATTAATTATTTAGTTTTATTATATCTATTAGAATTAAATATATATAGTTACTGTACTCCACACAGTATATATATTATACCGGGTTCGGTGGTACCGAAATTGTTTTTATCAATATTAATGTTGACTAGTACTATTGATTTAGTTTCAATAAATAGTTAACAATAAAAATAATTTAATTCAACAAAAAGTTCAAATTTCTCAAGTTTATTCAGGTGGCAGTGGCCATGGGCATATACAGTACTTCGATAACCTGTTTATTATTAAGTTCACTTTAAAACTTGGCTCCGTGACCTGTTATAAATACGTGACAATGGGAGTCCTGCCAATAGTTTCTCCAATCATGTCCTGAGTGTCTGTGCCTCACGCGCTCGAGGTCAGCCTCCACTGGCTCTTATCCGGTGACGCGGCTAGTGGAAGAGTGTGGGACTTCCCAAGACTTCGCTTTCTCTTTCGCATGCGAGGGAGGTGACAATCATGCGGATTTGAGAGGTCTCTGGGCTGTTTGTAAATACTGTATGAATGAGCGAGTGAATGAAAATTGTAAATATTTTATGAATGAGAACATTTATTACAATTACTTACTGCCCAATAAGGCACATTGTAATTTTATTACAGTAAACAAGTTTTTCATTTATATTATAACTTAATTTATCTTAATTACTTATTGCCTTATAAAAGGCAGATTGTAATTTTAGCACAATAAAGGATTATATATATATATATATTATAACTTGCAGCAACATAATGAATTACCGCTTTGTTTACATTTATATATGACTTTTGTAGTTACCCCTTTTAGAATATCTTTTGATTTGATTAAAATATCACATGTTTTGGATACGTCGTGCAAGAAACTATTGTAGATTCTGTTTTTGATTATTTGAGGTTTGCTAATAGTGCATGATTAAGCTCCATATAAGTAGTATGAAGTTAACTGTTAATTTGTAAATGAGTGATTTATTGTGGACACGAAGATTGAATAAATGATAAGGCTAAAAGATAACGGAGTTAGTGATAAAGCTATGGCGGTGCTCTCTGCGGACAGTGTCGCTAGACTGTGATGACTGTTCCGCTGTTCTTGTTCTTGTCGGTTAATTTTTAATAGATATATTATATGTAAGAAAAAATGTAAAAATAAATATATATAAAATAAAATTTTGCTCGATGGATAATAATATATAAGATATATTTTGCTCGGGTGGAAAATATGCAAATACCCAGCCCTAGTAATGACGAAAATTCCAGATTCCACTTTTTTTATGGCATATAGAATAATGGGACCTATATCACAAACAAATTGCTCATATAAGAGTTTATGATTCGTCGTAAACATTCTAACAATATATGTTATTGGTATAGCCATTTACCCATTGAAGATGTGTTAAGCACTGCTTTGTGGCCTTGCCTGGATAGATAGTTGCCCTGAGAGCAAGAGTTTTCAGGGCGACGGCCATTGATTTCTCTTTTGGCTGTCATCCATCTTTCTAGGATGGCCTTATCTTTAGGGGATAAGGGGGCTGTTCTACTTTCTGGCCGATGTATATCGCCCAGGAGATCAGGGAAGATTGTTCTTAATCCGTCGGTAAGTACACAAATGAAATGCTGTAGAGTTTCTAACGCGTGTGTGCATGTCTCAATATTCCAAGTCCTTTTCCTGTCTAAAGAATGGAGACGTTTCAATTATTTTTTTTTTACAAGGAAAAAATATATAAAGAAAAACGTTAAAAAAACAAGACTGTAGGGAAGTTAGGGGGGACGCCCGCCACGGGCTAGGGTCTCTGCGACCCGGCCGCTGTCCGACGCGTCAAAAAATAGATAAAATGGGTAAACCTGTGGCATTTGACCTTTGCCGGCGGTCTAGTCGGCGGGCAGCTTTATTCGTATTGATATCACTCCATATTTGATAGGTATGTGCCCCGACAGTGCACTATGTTCTAGAGAAGAGGAACAGGGTAGGTATTATAGGTAGTGAATATGTGGTCTTGGAATGACCACGAATTCACACTCGCTATGTAAGGGTAGGCGATCAGTGTTCACGTCAGGTGTCGGGTTCCGTAAAAATGGAATTTTTTATTTTTATTTTAAGGAGTGATTTTAGGATCTTCTACTAAAATCAAGGATTTTAAGATCTTACAAACTAACTTTTTTTCTTTGTTCTTAATTAGCTCTCTCTTAACTGACGCATAAGGTTTTTATTATTAAAATATGGAAACGTAGGCGCGTATTTTCTGGCCGAGAAGAGGGGAACTTCTATTTATTCGTGGCGATGAAGTTGGTACAACAAATACTGACTCCAAAGGAATATAGCATATTAATAAATAATTACAATTTTTTTTTTTTTGGGTGGGTGGGTGGGGTCGTTGGTTATTTTCTAGGCCAGAAGTATTTCCGTATGACATGAGCTTATACATTTCAAATTCAGGTTTCTAGGATTGTGACTAATAATAAATAGATTATAAATTACAAAAAAAAAAAACTTATTAAAATCATACTGATGACTTTTTGACGGGTATCGCTTGAATTTTTCGGTCTGATATTTGAAATGTTGGTGCGAAACAGTGCTTGAACATTTGCCTGCGAAAAGAGCAGTGTCTAAATTATTACTCTGTTAAGTTAAATGATATCTAAGCTATAATTGATTGCTGTTATTATTAAGCAATGAGTCAGGCTTTCTTACAGCCGTGGAGCGTACTAAGCACACGATAATGGGAGTCTCAAATGCCGAAATGTGCAAATTTATGGGAGGCAAGGCAAAGCGGTTTATTGTAACGGCCTTTTAGATATTTAAGCTGGGATTGCTCATTGTCGATTCAAACCCATCGAAAAATACCTTCTCTCCCTTCACAGAAAGATTTATGTTTCGTAAGACTTATAGTTATTATGATAAAATATAATATGGCAATAACTTTTGTGATCATAATCTAGTATAAATATGAAATCCCACAAATATTCCAGAATCCCTTTAAAGATTGAAAACAGTTACAAGTTAGATAAATATAGTTAAAAAAAAAGGAATCTAGAACCACTACTATTTTTATAAATGCAAATGTATCATTTGAAACGTAGTTTCGTTATTAAAGAATTAAAACTCATCCCTTCCAAGTTTATGGAATCCCATAGTAACCTATCCATCCACCCTAATCCCTTACCACAGTCATTACACTGCACCACTCATCCCTATAATCCTCCTCGGAGACTAAAGCGGTAGTGAACTCGCGCTATAAATACGTGACAGTGGAAGTCCTGGCAATGGCCAGTTTGTCGTAATAATAATGTCGTGAGCGTCTGTGGCTCTCAGCTCTTCGTCAGACACTGGCTCGTATCCGGTGACGCGGCTGACGGAGGAGCGTGGGGGACTTATCAAGACTCCGCTTCCTCTTTCGCATTCGAGGGGGGTGACAACCATGTGGACTCGGGAGGTCTCTGGGCTGTTTGTAAATACTGTATGAATGAGAGAGTGTAAATAGGGTATGAATGAAAACACTTATCACAATTACTTATTGCCCGATGAGGCAGATTGTAATTATATCATAATAAAGTTGTTTTATCAATAGTTCAATCAACTGACGTTAGTTTTATCTCCACTTGTGCAACTAATCAAGTATTCAAGTTTACAGTCATTTGTCAAATAATACTTTACCTTCGCAGCCATGTACACTGTAATTTTATCATAATAAAGTTGTATATATATATATATATAAGTTAATGTTTATTGAATTACAAGCTAAGAAAGGTTGGTAATAAGAACACGTAGAACGTTATAACAAGACTGCTTTATTTAGACCAAGATACCTCTATCTATAGGTATTACCTGTAAACATATACAGATAACATATGTTTGGGGATTAAGGCTGGGCACTAGCGGCGCCTGGACTTAACTTATATATATATATATATATATATATAAAGAATTAAGTTTTTTGTGTTAATATCTTTATTTCATTTGTAAATTACATATTTTTATTTGAAGTTTTTTTAACAATATAACTCTATAATATAACTATACAAATTTAACTGGAAAAGTAATGCTGAAATATGTAAATAAAATATGTGATAAAAATGAAAATCCAGTGATGCGTATGTACTGTATGAATGCAGACCTGTGCTTAAATAGCAATGGACTTATAGTGGTTAAACTTTGTAAGTATAGTGAGCTGTTATTGTTCTGGTCTCGGTTGAAGAGTGCGAAAGTTATTTTATCAAAGTTATTAGTTTAAGTATAAGGTGAAAGGTAGACTAAGTTCGAACTTCATCTTTGTAGGTGGGAGACCTTTAACTAAGCGAAAGAACAAAATCACCGTAAATACATAATCATTTTACAATCATTACAAATCGAAAGTGGTAAATTTTTGAATTTCAATCTTATTTCTTGTTAGCTTTAAGTACCCACCGTTGGCCTCTTAGACGTAATGTAACCGAAGTAGATTTGTCTCCTTAGGTGCGAAGCCAAGATAAAACTTTAAGCCTGCAGACGTAGGGTCACCAATTTCAATAAAATTTTTTTTTGTGATAATAAGGTAGAAACATATTTGACAGGATTCCAAGTGTGCTTGACAATACATTTTTTTTTTAAATTTTAAAGCACCAATTTTTTTTTTTAACAACCTTCTGAAAATTCAACAAGGAAAATAACTATTTCGCCAGACGAAACCGAATTTGGATAAAATTTAGACGAGTTATGAGGTAGAAGACGTTGACAAAAAACGTTGTCCCCCCAATATACCCAGAAAAATTTATTTTTCTTTCATAGCCCCTTTAAATTTACAGATAATTATAGTTCCTCAGGTGAATCTATTTACAAATTATTTTTGTATTTCCTGTAGCGTCGCTACATTATATACAGGTTTTGTTATTTTATAAAAATTATATAATGAATAAACAAGTATAATGATACACATTATACTTGACTGGACTAAACTTACTAATAAAGGTGATGGGGCTCACCTTTTTGATCAAACTTAAAACTAACTTACATAGTAATTCTTAACCTAATTTTTCCTTGACAGTCTGTTGCTATCGATGCGGGAGGGGTGGTGGGGCCATAGTGTTAAACACTGGGTTGCTTAGGTGCTGCAGCGAGTCAAAAAACTTGATGAAATCACCCACCGACGGCACACCAAGCAACGGGTGCAGGTCAGCGTTCTTCAACCTCTCGAAAGAGGTATGTCGGACCACCTTTCGCATGATCATATTCTAGAAATGCTGGAGACATTTGGCTGTATTGTCAGTCAAATGGGTATATAGCGGGGCACCATACAGCAGAGATGGCCGGAGGACACATTTATAGATCATCAGTTCGAGACGAAGAGACAGGTTGGGTTAGCAAGTGCGATAGCCGGTAAGAACTGTGTCGTACTTTTTCTATTTTATTACTAAAATGAGTAGAGGAATGGAGATGCCTGTCCACTTTGTATATCCCTGTCCTCCTTATAGCCAGAAAAAGCTTATTTTTGTTTTAGGGATGCCATCTAACTGGTCAACTACTGGCAGATTCGATTCCTCAAATCCTGAGTGTATTGCATAAAGTTGTACACAATTATATCTTACATAAATATTCAATTCACTTACTGTTGGTCCCAATTGAATCTAAACCCAAAGTAATTTAAGTTAACGTGGTGACCAAAATGGAGGGAACTCAATGGTCAAATAGAATTGTATAGTCAAAATGTTTTATTAACCAAAACAACAAAAGTATTATAACGAGGACTAACTGACTTTACCTTGAATCAAAATGATAAAGGGATTACATCTATCTTACTAGCTACAAATAAAATTTCAATCTTACAAGTGTACATCGATGTCTGATGAAGAAGCAGCCTTTTGAGCTTTGGCCAAGGTGAAAGGCATAGGCAATCGTCTTCAACCAGTCCACAGTCAATGGCCTCAGACAAACGTGAAATGCTCTGCCGAAGAGCTTCCAAGCAAGAGTTAGCTTCAGGCAGAGACTCGCCAATTAAGCCAAGGACTCAAGGAGTTCTGATCGACTCAGAAGACAGCCGGCAGCTACGCATCGAGTCCTCCCCATTGTCTCTTCCCGGCGTATATATGTTCTCGTCTTGGACCGTATCTATCTCTCTTCAACAGAAGGTTATTTTTCTTTATGGCCCTTTGTGATCGTGTATGCCTTTTCACACCATCTTGTGAATGGGCTATTAAGGACTTAGGGACACCTTAGCTGCTGAGTCCCATATCTCTTCTGGCACTTACTTTCGCGACAGGGAACAAAAAAGGAAGAGTTGTGATCCGACAATCTGCAACAGATGAGTTAGGTACCCTTTTGTCGGCCTGTAACTAAAAACATTTGACCCTCTGACCTCATTTTCTTAGCGTTATTTAATTATTGTACACTACATTCACCATGTCGGGGGTTGAATATGTAACAATACCTTACTTAATCCAACGTGGAATACATAAAAAAATTATATAAATATGTATAATAAAAAAAAAATGTGTGAGTGTTTAAGTAAATTACGATAAAAGTACTAAACGTTTAGCTTTAAATAAATATATCTCTAAATGGATAATATTAGTAATAAATAAATAATTCCCAGGCTACCCAAGCGTCTGTC
The DNA here is from genome assembly GCA_930367205.1 of Acanthosoma haemorrhoidale. Taxonomy (NCBI): domain Eukaryota; kingdom Metazoa; phylum Arthropoda; class Insecta; order Hemiptera; family Acanthosomatidae; genus Acanthosoma; species Acanthosoma haemorrhoidale. Next base: position 114,337,379 of record OV884013.1, on the reverse strand, counting down.
TGAATGGTAAGGAGGTGTTGAAATGGAAGTGTTTTCAAGGCATGGCGAATATTAGGAGGGAGGGAATTCCAGAGAGTGGTGGAGTGAGCAAGAAAGGAACGTTCAAATGCTCACTCTGTTTGAATCTTTAATTTGGTTTCCTCTCGTGTGGTGACAAATGTTCTTTCGGGGTTTTTAGAAGCTATTGTGGTCTAGTTATGAATAGGTTTACCACCATAGCTTCCATCGGGCTTTTGGCGAGTGTTCGCCTCTACCCTAAATTATGAGCGAAGTGAGTTAAGTTATGAGAGTGAATAGAGAAAGCATGAAGGTAGGCACTGCTGTCCGCGGAAGGAGGGGGAGGAAGTGCCACCCTAATTCGATGTACAGATGGGAGGCGCAGCACTAACACTGGTAAATATAACATGATTAGCCTCCACTCTCTATCTTATATGAAGGGGGGGGGTAGATAGATAGAGAGATTCCGAAACACAAAATGTATATCATCATTCATATTGACAGTATTAAAGCTAGATGTTTTGAAAGCCATTGAAGGTGTACATTATTTCACTGGATAATCTAGAGGGGTGCACAATTGACCGTTATTTGATATCTTTGTTATAAATTACTAATCTACAAAGTTATACTTAAGCCAATCTGGACATACGGAATAGAGCTATGAGGGACAGCAAAAAAGTCGAACAGTCGAAAGCGTATCCAATCCTTTCGATCAAAAGTCCTGAGAACAATTGTTAATGCCCCTTATTACGTCAGCAACAAAACCCTTCATAATGATCTTAATATACCCTACATTCTTGAACTCATCCCTTGCAAGTTCATGAAATTCCATAGTAACCTATCCAACCATCCTAATCCCGTAGTCATTGCATTATTCATCCCTATAATCCTCTTCGGAGACTGAAACGGCAGTGGCCTCGTGACCTGCTATAAATGCGTGACAGTGGGAGTCCTGCAAATGGCGTCATGTCTGTCGGGTAAGCTTTCACTGGCGACTGACGGAGGAGCGTGGGGGACTTCCCAAGACTCCGCATCCTCTTTGCATGCGAGAGAGGTGACAATCATGTGGATCTGATATGCTTTAATATGCATATTGATTGTTTGATTCAAGACTACTACATTATTCTCTCCTTCTTTAACTATTGACACTTCATTAAGTCTAAATAACAACTGAACTTCTTTTATCTAACAATTGGCACAGTCGACATCAATATGCCTGCTCAAACCTTTAGTATTCACTACTTTTGGTTGTTTGACGACATTCATTTAATTGAAAGTTGTTAATTATTATTATAGAATCAATTATGACTTTAATAGATACGGATGATTCATGATAGAGTTAGCGGGCAGCAAAGAGAACTTTTGGTGGGCAGAAGCACTAACACGTCTGGCCTGGAGAGGCGTAGGGTAAAACTGACGTTTAATCATTAGAGGACATTGGGGGGTGGCATTCTCTGGGGGTAGTTATTTATGCAGGGCTTGTGTCGATAAATATCTGGGGGGACCTCGAATACCCACAGGGGGCCGTGCGTCGATAAAGGCTAATGGCTGGATACAGAAAGTTGCCATTGCTACCATAAGTTCCTATAGTCCAGGAGGGTAATGTGGTGCATATGATACTGCCCCTGGAGTATCACTAGTCCGTGCCTCGGGGTCTTCCAGCTATACAAACTGGGTTTTGTTGTGTCTGTAACAATTTCAAGGTGTGTCTACGAGGGTGGTCTGAAAAGTTTCCGACCTCAACGTGAAGATAGCAACAGTCGTAAATTAAAGCTAGTGAATTTCGTTGTTCATCTGTTGACAGTTACTCACCAAAGTTTCAGCCATTTTGGACGCGTAACAGTCGTTTGAGTGAGTCGATGTGACTGTTTTTATGAAAATGGACAAAATCGAGTATCGAGCTGTCATTAAATATTTGTTTTTGAAAGGCAATACGCCTACGCAAATCAAAGATGAGTTGGATTCTGTGTATGGGGACTCTGCACCATCATTTACCGCAGTGAAAGTTTCGACAGCTGAATTAAAACGTGGTCGTAAGAGCTTGGGAGACGATGAACGTTTTGCGTCCAAAAACTTCAACTACCGACGAAAACATCGCCAAAGTTCACCAAATGGTGCTAGACGACCGCCGAATTAAAGTGAGAGAGATAGCAGAGGTTATGAACATGTCAAAAAAACGTGTTTGCCACATATTAAATCAACATTTAGAGATGAGATAGCTGTCCGCGCGTTGGGTGCCGCGTTTGCCAAAAACGTGTTCGGATGAACATTTCCAACGCTCTGTTGGCACCGATTAATTACTATGGATGAAACTTGGATACACCATTATACGCCCGAACCAAAAATACAGTCCAAACAGTGGACAGCAAAGGGGGAACCTGCTTCAAAAAAAGCAAAAACTGTTTTTTCGGCTGGGAAAGTGATTGTGACTGTTTTTTGGGATAGTCATGGAGTTATTTTAATCGATTATCTTCAAAAAGGAAAAACCATTACAGGAGCATACTACGCATCATTACTTGACAAGCTGAAGGCAGAACTTGTGGAAAAACGGCTACATTTGCAAAAAACGAAAATCCTGTTTCACCAAGACAACGCACCGTCTCACACCTCAGCGGTTGCCATGGCGAAAATCCATGGATTACGGTTTAAACTGCTTGACCATCCACCTTACTCACCAGAACTAGCCCCAAGCGACTTCTTTTTGTTCCCTCATCTAAAAATTGCGCTCGGAGGACAGATATTTTCGTCAAATGAAGAGGCAATCACCTTCGTGAACGATTATTTTGCAGAGAAAAACGCCGAGTACTATTTGGACGGGTTACAGAGATGGGATCATCGCTGGGAGAAGTGTGTAGAGTTACAAAGAGACTATGTTGAAAAAAAAAAAATTCTGAAAAAACGTCTTGTATGTTTGTTAGGTCGGAAACTGTTGAGACCACCCTCGTATAACGAGAGCTGCCAGGCATCTTCAGTAACCTTGACAAGCAGCGCCACTTCCCATGAGACCTGGATCTTCTCGCGCAGTGGAGTACCGCAGTTTCCGGTATCAAGTGTGTGATTTTGGAATCAATATTGAATAGGTTGTCAATCTTTTGAACAAAGTTCAATTAGTACTTAAAGAGAGACATGTTAAATCAGTATCACCTTTTAAAGAAGAAGTCAGGCATGCTTAAGAATGTAACACACAGCTTTCGGCCCGTGGGAAACAAGGCTACAGCGATGTATTGTGCATTTGAGGCAACATTTGTCATGGATTATTTATTTTTTGTAACTCATTTGTCATTAATAATAATAAATTGCTGAAGATTCGGTACCACAATTATCTAAAAATATTGCAACAATAATGGAACATCTAACCGTCAACTGGATGCTCGCCCGCTCCTTCATTAGATCCAGCCAATGGCAAAGGTTCCTCGTTCACAGATGCACCAATCAGAGGAGTTGCTCTAGGAAATAGGAGGGGGGAGAGCGACAGAAAGGAAACGGTCGTGTGCAAATATCCATAAATTAAGATAAATTTGTTATTCGGAGCTCAAATATGGAAATCTACTTTCAAAACTCCAGCCCAGCAACTTTTTTCATTACCTTTTGATGTCAGTGTTCTGAAAGCTTTATTTTCCGCCTAACTCCACTTGTGTTCTTAATTCTCATACGATTTTGATTTGTCTACTGAAATAGAAAGTAATTGTTTCCAAATATACATCAGTAGGATCTCCATACGTTATATAACAAAGACAGAATAAAATTTGTTGAAATATTATTTTTACGGCTTCTAAGCTAGTTTATTTAATACCTTCGGATCAAAAATAGTTTTCATACTCATCTTGGTCAATGAAACTGACATTATTTAAGTTAAGGCAGGAGCCATGTCTCGTAGTTCACTCAAACATTTGAACAATAACCAGGTCTGCCCCTGGACGTAGACTTAACCTGTAAGACTCGTGCATGACAAAAATAAATGAATTTAAACGATCTTTTGGGCACTATACCAGCTTCAGAAACCCAAGTGGTGTAATATTTACAAAAATCACAGGGCCTCTTCCGCTCCAATCTTCGACGAAACTTGTAGGGATGTGTGATACTTAAAAGCAACTTTCCTAGCAGATTTTTTTGTGTAATTCTGAAGAAATGTGATTTTGGCTACTGGGAGTTTTAACATTTTTATGGAAATTTCTATCGGTGAAGCTGAGGATTTTCATAGGATTTAAGATTGGTAGGATGGATGGGCTTGATGTTCGTGTTTTGCTGATCCCCATAGCTCAAGTTCGTAAGTCCTCAGTATTTTGTTTTATGATTCTGTCCAGATCTAACCTCTGAAGAAATAACTGATGACGTCGACTGTATACTACCGAAACCTGACGGGATTAGATAAGGGACTCACCGGAAATACTCGAGATCAAAGAGGCTCTGGAAAACAACTGACTTGGCGGCTGAACATTTCCTGTCAGGGAAATTCCCCCTGGTTCACGGTTTGTTATACTGGGGTAGCGTTCCCCAGCGATCGATACAGCCACTGCTTAATGAGTTCTGGTAACTAATCACTAATCGATATCTTCGATGCTACAATCGAGTAAGTATCGATTCTTGATTTGATACAAGCACTAAATGATATCAGGCTGCGTCATATTACGTATGATGATTCACACCGCTCGTGAGAATTGCTTGGCAACGCTTCTAACAAAATCCCACGAAGTTCATTTTTAAACCGTAGGATCACATTTAGAGAAACTAATAACAATTTTTTTTTTATAGTAGTATTTAAATATGTGAAGTATGATAATTTCGTGTACAAATACATAAAGCACGTGGTGTATAATAAAACTCCGTGAACGTATTTTGTCCATGGTGACTTGTCAGGATAGTGCCTAAGTCCAAATTTAGTACCAGGGAAAGTCTTTCCGATGACCCTGAAAAATTAATAAACTTTACAGACAGAACAGGACCACTTCACAGGATAGATTGAAAAAAAAATGGATTGCACAGAGTTTTTAAGGTCATACGAACATGACCTGTATTTAACCCTAAGGGTTCAGTCTCCAAATTTATAGAATTTCTGTTGAGTTTGAAGGTTCTTAGAATTATTATTCCGGTACATAGGTAGGCTGTATAAATATTGCAAACCTGTCGAGTCAAGTATTTAACACAATTTCTTCGACGATAATAAACGGTACACAATAAAATTAATATAATGAACTTGATATGTGTTCAAAACAATCAAATATATTGAAAAGATGATCTACAAAAAGCCACGCTATTTTCGCGTTCGCTTGCTTCTGACTATTCTACATGAACTCGTACCACCACACATATTTCCATACAAAGTCTGTAGGTTCAGACTTATCCTTTATGACCCGAGATGTGCCTGACCATATGTGTATTCACAATTCATACTTAAAACAGGACAGGGGCATTTCACATCTTTGTTTTATCCTGCATAAAATAAACCAGGCAAATAATGAAATTTATTCCATAAATAAATTTATCACCTTTGTTTTATAATACTTAGAAGGGGCCTGAGCAGAACTGTATACCTGCCTCGTGACTTCATGGAAGTCACTAATGGTTCACTGTTATTTTTAAGTAAGCAGGCTCATCTTCCCAATACCTCCCTACTTCCCAGAATCTTACCTTTTTCTTTAAGTCTCAGCCCCAGACCCCACTCGTCCATAGACATTCTACCCAGTATGTAGTAACGTAACTCTTAATATTTGTATATACCAGTGTTTTGCTTATAATTCATAATAAAGCTTTTCTTTCTTTTCTTTTATAAGAGTCACCTCTACAATGATTATTTAACTCACAAATGGAAGATGCCACAGGTTCATCCTCTGCGCCATCGAGTAAATTTCGTATAGGAATTACCAGAGATTGGCAAAAGAGAATTTATTGTAGTAATCGTCGCTGAGGGTAGGTCAGTTGGTAGACTAAATATTGAGGATGACGCAGGTTCGGATCCCCATCCTCCCAGTATATTGTATCTTTGACTGTTAATTATTAATAATTATAAATAATAGTGGGATCTATACCATAAGAAATCTTTCACTTAAGGGTACCGGTTTAAGAATAGACTAGGAAGATCACTCTGTATGAGACAATGGGAGTAAGGCGAGGTGATGGTCGAGAAGTCATTGGTTTCTAAGGCAATGCCTCCGAAATAGATGGACCTAAGCCCCTGATCCCCATTTCCACCTACTGCCCCCATTGCAGGCAAGTAATTTGATTACTTTCGCTTCACGTGGCTGGCTTGATGGAGTACAATTTAAATCCTATACAGGTCACACGTGTTGACCATGGGGAAATTTGGATTTATAATGTTTTAAATCTTCCTAATTTATATCTTGATGGCAACATGTCTTTGTAATTAGAGATGTTAACTTTACCTGTATGTGATCGTTTTTAGGACCCATAGCATACAACAGACAGACAGACAAAACATGTACTCCTGCTTTGAAGGAATAGACATTGCCATAAGGGTTTCATCAGTAAACTACATCTAGTTATCAAGTTTTATCTAACATGGAAGCCTCAAAAGTAAGGCCGTGCCTTGTCGCCCGCTAAGACAGAGGCCGTGTCAAGGCCAGTCCTTGAAAAATGCCGCCAAAAAGAAGACATCTCTCCAGTGGTGCCTTGAATATAAATCATGCCGGACTTTGCTGCTTTGGCAAAGAGGCTAAAGAAGCACGAAGCCCAGGGACTTCCCTCTCTCTCTCTCTCTCTCTCTCTCTCTCTCTCTCTCTCTCTCTCTCTCTCTCTCTCTCTCTCTCTCTCTCTCTCTTCCTCCCCTCTCTCTCTTTTTATTTTATTATTATCTTCTCCTCGGTTGGGAAAATATTTGATGAATGTTAGCCAAAGCTATTTGCTTTTATTTCGTTTTAAGGGGAGACTCTCTCTGTCTTAACTTTCATTTTTATATATCTGCCTCTAGGCAAAAATATTTTGATGGAATAGCTAATATTTTTCATTTCTGACATAATTTTGGCTTTATTAACACTCACTTAGTTACTTAGTCACTAGTTACTTAGTTAGAATGAAATCACTTAGTTACTTAGTCACTAGTTGCTTAGTAAGAATGAAATCACTTAGTTAGTTAGTTACTTAGTTAGAATGAAATCACTTAGTTAGTTAGTTCCTTAGTTAGAATGAAATCACTTAGTTACTTAGTCACTAGTTCCTTAGTTAGAATGAAATCACTTAGTTAGAATGAAATCACTTAGTTAGTTAGTTACTTAGTTAGAATGAAATCACTTAGTTAGTTAGTTACTTAGTTAGAATGAAATCACTTAGTTAGTTAGTTACTTAGTTAGAATGAAATCACTTAGTTACTTAGTCACTAGTTACTTAGTTAGAATGAAATCACTTAGTTACTTAGTCACTAGTTGCTTAGTTAGAATGAAATCAATTAGTTAGTTAGTTACTTAGTTAGAATGAAATTACTTAGTTACTTAGTCACTAGTTGCTTAGTTAGAATGAAATCACTTAGTTAGTTAGTTACTTAGTTAGAATGAAATCACTTAGTTAGTTAGTTACTTAGCTAGAATGAAATCACTTAGTTACTTAGTTAGAATGAAATCACTTAGTTAGTTAGTTACTTAGTTAGAATAAAATCACTTAGTTACTTAGTTAGAATGAAATCACTTAGTTAGTTAGTTACTTAGAGTTAGTTAGTTACTTAGTTAGAATGAAATCACTTAGTTACTTAGTCACTAGTTGCTTAGTTAGAATGAAATCACTTAGTTACTTAGTCACTAGTTGCTTAGTTAGAATGAAATCACTTAGTTATAATGAAATCACTTAGTTAGTTAGTTACTTAGTTAGAATGAAATCACTTAGTTAGTTAGTTACTTAGTTAGAATGAAATCACTTAGTTAGTTAGTTACTTAGTTAGAATGAAATCACTTAGTTAGTTAGTTACTTAGTTAGAATGAAATCACTTAGTTATTTAGTTACTTAGTTAGAATGAAATCACTTAGTTACTTAGTCACTAGTTGCTTAGTTAGAATGAAATCACTTAGTTAGAATGAAATCACTTAGTTACTTAGTCACTAGTTGCTTAGTTAGAATGAAATCACTTAGTTATAATGAAATCACTTAGTTAGTTAGTTACTTAGTTAGAATGAAATCACTTAGTTACTTAGTCACTAGTTACTTAGTTAGAATGAAATCACTTAGTTACTTAGTCACTAGTTGCTTAGTTAGAATGAAATCAATTAGTTAGTTAGTTACTTAGTTAGAATGAAATCACTTAGTTAGTTAGTTACTTAGCTAGAATGAAATCACTTAGTTACTTAGTTAGAATGAAATCACTTAGTTAGTTAGTTACTTAGTTAGAATAAAATCACTTAGTTACTTAGTTAGAATGAAATCACTTAGTTAGTTAGTTACTTAGAGTTAGTTAGTTACTTAGTTAGAATGAAATCACTTAGTTACTTAGTCACTAGTTGCTTAGTTAGAATGAAATCACTTAGTTACTTAGTCACTAGTTGCTTAGTTAGAATGAAATCACTTAGTTATAATGAAATCACTTAGTTAGTTAGTTACTTAGTTAGAATGAAATCACTTAGTTAGTTAGTTACTTAGTTAGAATGAAATCACTTAGTTAGTTAGTTACTTAGTTAGAATGAAATCACTTAGTTAGTTAGTTACTTAGTTAGAATGAAATCACTTAGTTATTTAGTTACTTAGTTAGAATGAAATCACTTAGTTACTTAGTCACTAGTTGCTTAGTTAGAATGAAATCACTTAGTTAGAATGAAATCACTTAGTTACTTAGTCACTAGTTGCTTAGTTAGAATGAAATCACTTAGTTATAATGAAATCACTTAGTTAGTTAGTTACTTAGTTAGAATGAAATCACTTAGTTAGTTAGTTGCTTAGTTAGAATGAAATCACTTAGTTACTTAGTCACTAGTTACTTAGTTAGAATGAAATCACTTAGTTACTTAGTCACTTAGTCACTAGTTGCTTAGTTAGAATGAAATCACTTAGTTACTTAGTCACTAGTTACTTAGTTAGAACGAAATCACTTGATCACAAAAAAAGTTGATCCAAGGATCAATAGCCTCTCATTTCGATTATCATTTCAAAATACCAGTATTTGACTCACTACCTCATACATTATTTATTCTCCTTGCTTAAATTAATCATGAACCGGCTAGTCAATGCATTTTTGAAAGTGTATATCCATGATCACAGCGAGGAATTGAGAGTATTTTCAATTTCAACCATTACATTGAATTTACTCCATCATTATGCCATCTATTTTTAGTAAACTCGGTATAAATCGGTTTAATTTATTAGCATTTATATTTCTATGAGATTGGCATTGTAGGTGAAGTTTGATTAAAAAAAAATACAATGATCTGGTATTTTTAGAAAATTCAACATTTTTTATCATGTGACCATCGGGATAAGAAAACCGAAAATTTATTTGTATTTTTGATTTAAAAGTAATTCATATTTGTTACAACAAGCTTGGGCTCGTAAAATCGCCTTTTTTTACAACAGAAAAAAAAACTTAATCAACATTTGTCGTGGTATTCTTTCCTATTGGCTACCGAAATTCAAACCATTCTGTATAAATTCTGACGTTGATCAATGGCAAGTTTCTCTAGAGAACGCTTGGTAGATTTGATCCGTAAGCCATGTATATGTATGTAGCAGACATGTTATTTATGTGGGGAGGCAGCGCATCCACTAAATGTGTCCAATATATGAAGAGGAGGGTAATATATGTCCTCAATATCTCTCCGGTAGCTGAAGGAAGGTTGGATCGCACTTACGGTTCTCTGGGATTAGATGGAGCCAGTGCGGTATAGCAAATGCGCACCACTCAATATTAAAGGGCCACTCACTTCACCCCTAACTAACAGCCCTGCTTCGATTTATAATATCGTCTAATTTAGCAGCAGTTCAGTCCAATACTTTAAGACAGGTATGGGCAACCTTTGACATGTTATGGGCCAAACTTTAGTGTGCAAATACGTTCGCGGGCCGCGTTTAAAAGTAGTGCATTTTAAAGTAGTGTTCATAATTTTTAGCGATAGATATCAGTCAGCCATGAAATAATACGACAATGTTATTACAACACAATTTATTAAAATAACAAAATGAAATGAAAAAATAGGTACCTACAGCATTAAATTAAATCGTTAAATTTAGAATTGTTACAAACTACGAAAGTTAAATAGCGACACCGAAATCAATGAGACACTTGAGCTTGAATTTGGGAAACTAATTCATCGATGTTTGGATTAATTCCACTGGTACAAAGACGTAAAGAATTTTCCAAATTATCGTCAGTCAGCCTTGTACGATGTTTTGATTTATTAACTTTCATCAATGAAAAGAACTGTTCGCATTTATAAGTACTGCCAAACGCACAAATCAATCTTCTTGCAAATTTTCTAAGCTGCGGAAAATGGTCTTCTTCGAGGTATTTTTTGTAGAAATCGCACAACTCCACGTCTTCAAATTTAGATTTTAGGAGTGAGTTTTCTTGAATCTCGATCAACTCCATTTGCAAGTGTATTGGAGCATTTTGTACATTACTTTTTGTTGGAGTAGCAAATAAATTGAAACAGTCTTCCATGTGTTTGAAATCGCTAAATCTGATCGAAAATTGCTCCGACAGTAACTTGAGTTCTTCAGCATATTGAGCGTAAGCAATATTTTCATACGCAGAGAGCGTGGTGAAATGGTAACTGTTACCAGACAGCATATGTGCCTCCCACAAGCGGATTTTGTTCTGAAACGCTTTCAAATGGCTGTACAAATCATTTACTAACTGTCCTTGTTTTTGAAGTTTCAAATTTAAATCATTCAAATGGCCTGTAAGGTCGACAAGAAATGCTAAGTCACATATCCATTTTGCGTCACTCAATTCAGATAGTGGTTTATCTTTTATTTGCATAAATTCTGCTATCTCATTTCTAAGCTCGTAAAACCGTTTCAGCATTTTCCCTTTGCTCTGACTTCACAATAATATGTTACGTCGTCATACTCGGCTGATATTTCATCCAAAAACGCCTTGAACTGACGATGGTTAAGCCCTCGGGATCGAATAAAATTGATGGTTTTTACTACCACATTCATAACATTCTGGAGTCGAATGGACTTAGAACACAAGTTCTGTTGGTGGATAATGCAATGAAGGACTATCAAACCATCTTTTTGCACATTTAATTCAGTTGCTTTTTCATTCAAAATTCCGATGAAACCTTTACGTAAGCCGACCATAGAAGGTGCACCATCTGTGCATACTCCAACTAATTTCGACCATGGCAAGCCAAAACTTGTGAATACCTTTTGAACTTCATTAAAAATGTCCTCTCCTGTAGTGGTTCCTTTTAGCGGCTGTAAAGCAAGCAATTCCTCAGTAATAGTGAATTCTTTATCAACACCTCGAATAAATATAGCCAGTTGAGCTATGTCAGACAAATCGGTGCTCTCGTCTAATGCTATGGAAAATGATTCAATACCAGTCATACGGCCAGTCAATGTTGTTTTTATATCATTAGCCATCATTTCTATACGTCGTACAACGGTTCGTCTTGACAAACTAATTTTTTCAAATTCATTTTTCTTTTCAGGACACAAAACACTGCAAACTTCTGACATACACTCCTTGATAAATTCTCCTTCGGCAAATGGTTTCAATGACTTTGCCAATTTTGAACTAACTATAAAACTAGCTTTCACAACATTATCAAGTTGTGTTCTTTGTCTATGAAATATTTGCTGCTGTTTTTCCAAATTTGCGGTAAGTTTCTGGATTTTGTCTTTTCTTATTTGTCCTGTCAGTGAGAGCAGCGTAGGATGCTTAGTTGAGTAATGCCTCTTTATATTGAATTCTTTCATCACCGAAATGGATTCATTACACATCAAACAAATAGGCTTACCATTGTGCAAGATAAAGAAGAATTCTTCAGTCCATTTTTCTTGAAACTGGCGACCCTCTGCATCTACTTTTCGTTTCCTTCCACCAGACATCATTTTCATTTACTTATCGTTCGATAAACTTAATAAGAAAATAGGTATAATTAGTAAGCACTCAAGATGCACACAAAGTCACAAAGCAAACTTATCACCACGGTAGCTCGAATAGGACTGAACTAAGTTCCGGCCATCCACCCGCTTATATAGGCAAAATGAAGGAATGATCTAGAATCGTCTAGTGTAGAACAATACAATTGCGAAGCAATAATCCTTTGTTGCGCCGCCAGTGTGGCGGCAAACATCAATGGCTTTGAACTTTGATGTTTGCCGCCTCACTCTTTGATGATCACCGCCACTCGGCTTGCTCGCTCACTTGATTCCATGAGTATGAGTAAGTAGTGTATTTTTTTTTTTTAAATTGGGTTTTTCAAAATGTCTCGCGGGCCGGATCAAATCTTACAGCGGGCCGGATCCGGCCCGCGGGCCGGCTGTTGCCCACATACGCTTTAAGACATTAATTATTGAAATTACCACTTTGAAGTAATTCGGAGGAAATTTTCTTTTTCGACCAAGGCAATTTCTCAGGTTACTTCAAGTAGTGGTTCTACTTGTGAGCTTTTCCCCTACATTAGCTCTTAAAATATTTATGAATGACCGCGGGAGCAATATCACAATATAAATGTCTCATATTAAAATTACAAATAAAACATATAAAACGTTTTAACAGGTTAATATTGCTACATTGTTAAGTGGCTGAGTCCTCCCAACAATTGTAAAGTTCTTCAAATCCGACGTTGGATTACAGAGTATTAACCAGCATCAAGAGCTACTGTTTATATTTATGTGATATTTTTATTAGGCGAATATCACACAGCGATTATTAACGATTTTTTTTTAAACGTGTTTTTACGTTGATTTGTAGTGGTAATAATTCATCAACGAGCAATTCCGGTAGGAGGTACCGGTAGGATTTCAGCTTTTCCATCTGTATTTGAAAATTTACATTTTCAGCATTGATATATGTATATGTGTAAGTTTAATATTTCCCATGATCTGTGGTGTTTTTCGCCGAAACAAACGCCAAAAAAAAAAAAAAAAAAAATCAACTAATAAAGCATGCAATATAATATATATCGTTGGCAAGAAAGTGATTTCGGTTTGCACGAGTAGATTGTTAGGACTTTATCTTTATTGTGCTAAAATTACAATCTGCCTTATTAGGCAATAAGTAATTGAGATAAATGTTCTCATTAAATACCATATTTACAATTCATCATTAGCTCGCTAACACGAATAGATAGCGCTATGTTTGTTTCGTTATTCTTTTGTTAATGTTAGAATTTTTTTTTTTTTTCGGAGATTTGGTAGTCAATACCTTTAGGTTGCTATAGAAACAAATTCCGTGTAATTTTGTTTACAACTGTCAGTTTACGGTCAGTTTTAACATGGAGTGCAAAAATAAGCATTTTCGACACATTTTACTTTTTTATTTTCATAAAGGCAAGAAAGCGGCTGAGGCTCACAAATAGATATGTGAAGTTGATGCTGTCGATTGTTTAACAGAACGCACGTGTCAGAATTGGTTTAAAAAATTTTGTTCTGGAGATTTTCAATCAAAAGCTATAATTGAATCGAATCGTCATACAACTGTGCGAGAGATTGCAAAACAGTTAAATGTATCACACACAACAATGAAAATCATACAAGACGTCTTGGACTTGTTAAGAAGCTCGATATTTGGGTTCCGCCACGACAATGCGAGGCCTCGCACATCTTTAGCAACACGTACGAAACTATTGGAGCTGGGTTGGGAAGTGATGTCGCATCCCCCATACAGCTCCGACCTTGCACCATCGGATAATCATTCATTTCGAAGTTTACAAAACTTCTTGAATCGTAAAAATTTCAGTGATAACGATGACCTCAAATCCCAGTTCTTTGAGTTTTTTGCTGATAAGGACCAGAAGTTCTATGAGCGTAGGATCATGAAGTTAGCAGAAAGATGGCAAAAGGTCATGGAACAGAATGGAAGATATTTGACTGCTTAAAGTTTATTTTTTGTATAGAAAAATTCCAGTTTTATTTCACATTAAAAACCCGAAATTACTTTCTTGCCAACCTTAATATTTAGTGGATTTACTTACATTCAGGGCCTGTCACATATATAGGACAGGGACATGGACGGCGCACAATAGGTCTCACTGAGGCCGCGGTGCACAAATGCCGGAACAAAATAATAATAATACATTTCCCTGCCTATAAAGTTCTGGTGCAGGTGTCTGCGCATTGATCTCCAACGTGACTCAAGTTCAAACGTTATCGCCATTATACGGTACATTTTACGTTAATCCATTATACGGTGTTACGGCCGAAATACGGTACTAAGACCGTACGGTAAATACGGTGTTACTTACTAACAGAGGAAGAGTTATCGGTAGAATATAAAACAAGTTTAGCAATAGAACTAATGATCTCCGTCTTCCGCAGAGTGCGAGCAGGAAATGACTGCGCCGTCCAAAGTTCAACTTAGCCGACGTGTCTGAGCCTGAAGTGTCAGCTGTTTGAATTGGCCAATGGCGAATAGGAAATATTTCAACAATGACATTTATTCTTTCCGACCTATCTACAATTTAATATCGCAAAACAATTTGAAGCACCGTTACTTAAATATTTCTTACTTAGCAGCAGGGAATTCGAACAGCTGACGACCATGTTGAACTTTGCTCAGCCTAACCGGTGTACTTTGTATCTGTTCCGGCTTAGTTTAATTGTTAAATATCTTCAAGCTTCTTTCGATACAGTGTTACCAACAGACTATTTCACAGACTAAAACGGCAGTGGCCTCGTGACCCGCTATAAATGCGTGACAGTGGGAGTCCTGGCAATGGCCAGTTTCTCTAATCATGTCCTGAGAGTCTGTGGCTCTCGCACTCTTGGTCAGCCTCCGCTGGCTCTTATCCGGTGACGCGGCTGACGTAGGAGCGTGGGGGACTTCCCAAGAATCCGCTTCCTCCTTCGCACGCGAGGGAGGTTACAACCATGTGGACTTGGGGGGGGGGGGCGTCTGGGCTGTTTTTATATATAGTATGAATGAGCGAGTGAATGAAAATTGTAAATTGGTATGAATGAAATTATTTATCATAATTACTTATAGCCCAACCAGGCAGATTGTAATTTTATCATAATAAAGTTGTTTTATAAGAAAAAGTCAGCGAACGGATCAATTGGAACATGGAAATGTGAATACAGCAGCTAAATATTTTTACTCGCAAGCTATATTATCGAATTATTGTCATAAAAAAGAAAATAATAATTTTATAAATTCAAATTAAATGAATAGCTTTAGCTGTTATGTACCGACATTGAGTAATTGAAAACAACATTAATCAAAATAAACGAATTTTATACTTTGTCGCAATTGGGGGCCAGTTCACTGAAATAAACTGACTATCTAGAAACTCATTTCTCAGACATCTAGCTGTTCATCGTGTTCAATTTCTTGTGAAATGTGTTAGAGCTGTCTGTGTTAAGAAAAATGGTGGACAGGATGTTTTAAACAACATACCTCACAATAATTTTCAACGATATCAGGAAATATTGACCCACAAAATAACCCATTAAGCCCAAACATTATAAATCATCATGAATAATAATTATCAATCATTTACAATTATCCTCCGTTCATATTGTTCAGGCTATTGAATGAAAAATATCAAGGCCCTGATTAATGATATGTATTTATATTGGGATTAAGTATTACTTTTTCTGTTCTGTGTTAGTCTGTCTGTTCTTCTCTAAATGTTTGTCCCTCTTGTCCCTAAATGTTTAAACCTGTACAGTGAAATTTGAATTTAAGAGAAGATGAAAAATTTAGCAAAAACGCATAATAGTTGACAGTAAAATTGCTTTCACAACCGTAAATAAACCGTTTATTGCATGATTTTGGAAACTGATATGTCACACTTTTTGGAAATTTTGCTTGCATTAAACAAGAGACAATATTATTGACGAATGAGGCCGCTGTTTCTGTTTGCCCCTGAAGACAAAGGTTCGTGGATAAAATATTAACCCGACCTCCATTAGAGATTGATCTGCTTCTGGGAATTTCCGCTCCTTCTTCCCTCAACTAATATATTTGGGATAACATGACCATTTTCCTGTTTGTCCTGGAGCTGCCGGAGAGGGAAAAAACAACCTTGGACGGTTAAAATCCCGAATATCAACAATTGGTCACCGAAACCACAATACATTTAAAGATAATATAGACTCGATAAGACTAATTTTCAACTCTGTTCAAAGATAACAGCCCTTTTTCTTTTCTTTGTTATTATAACTTCTTTATTGTGATAAAATCGCTATCAGCCTTATTGGGAAATACGTAATTGTGGTAAATGTTCTCATTCATACCATATTTACAATTTTCATTCATTTGCTCATTCATACTGTATTTACAATTTTCATTCACTCGCTCATTCATACTATATTTACAATTTTCATTCACTCGCTCATTCATACTATATTTAAAATTTTTATTCGCTTGCTCATTCATACCATATTTACAAACAGCCAAGAGACCTCCCAAATCCACAAGGTTGTCACCTCCCTCGCATGCGAAAGAGGAAGCGGAGTCTTGGGAAGTCCCCCACGCTCTTCAGTCAGCCGCGTCACTGGATACTAGCCAGCGGAGGCTGACCAAGAGCGCGAGAGCCACATACGCTCGGGACATGATTGGAGAAACTGGCCATATCCAGGAATCCCACCGTCACGTATTTATAGCAGGTCACGAGGCCACTTTAGTCTCCGAGAAGGATTGTAGGGATGAGTGGGGCAGTGTAGCGACTTTGTTAGGGGACCAGGATGGTAGGATAGGTTACTATATTTTTCCTTTAATATTTTATTTTTGTCTTCTTAGGGCTATAGACATATTTTAGTCTAAAAGGGCAATATATTAAATAAATAATAGCAATAGAGACTAAAGAATTATAAATTATTATTATTAATTTCACCACAATGCATAACTTACCAAATAAACACGAAATCGGGTTGTATAGTCGTTAATTTGAAATTTTAATAAGATAAGTACAAACAGAGTATATAGAGAGGTTCTATTCTGGTTAATACTACCGACATAATCTATTGTTCTTGCCATTTTTTCATACTGTATGCTAAACAATAAAGAGAAAGCTTTATTTACAAATATTAAATCACAATCATTAATACGAGCGACATTCCGAAATAATAAAAGAAAGATATGGTAATGGCATATATCAATGTAAACACGACAAACAAAGATATGGTAATGGCATATATCAATGTAAACACGACAAACAAAGTTGAATTATAAATCTTTCATGAATATTTGATTATATAAGTTTTATAACTATACTAACAGTTAAGAATAAATAAGAAAGTAAAGAGTAACTATACCAACTGTTTAGAATAAATATGAAAGTAAAGAGTAACTATACTAACTGTTAAGAATAAATATGAAAGTAAAGAATAACTATACCAACCGCATAGAATAAATATGAAAGTAAAGAGTAACTATACTAACCGTTTATAATAAATATGAAAGTAAAGAGTAACTATACTAACCGTTTAGGATAAATATAAAAGTAAAGAGTAACTATACTAACTGTTAAGAATAAATATGAAAGTAAAGAATAACTATACCAACCGCATAGAATAAATATGAAAGTAAAGAGTAACTATACTAACCGTTTATAATAAATATGAAAGTAAAGAGTAACTATACTAACCGTTTAGGATAAATATAAAAGTAAAGAGTAACTATACTAACTGTTTAGAATAAATATGAAAGTAAAGAGTAACTATACTAACAGTTTAGAATAAATATGAAAGTAAAGAGTAACTATACTAACTGTTTTGAATAAATATGAAAGTAAAGAGTAACTATACTAACAGTTTAGAATAAATATGAAAGTAAAGAGTAACTATACTAACTGTTTTGAATAAATATGAAAGTAAAGAGTAACTATACTAACAGTTTAGAATAAATATGAAAGTAAAGAGTTTTTCGCTTAAGAATTTCGCTTACTTCTGAGCGTGTTTTATTCCGTTAAATTTCGGTACCTAACTCTGCCATTTCCGTTAACAACCTGAATAATTTCGTGTTTAAATAATTAACTTGCACCTAACAGGGTAATTAGTTGATACATCGACTTTAGTCACGCAATTAGTTTTCAATTGATTAAGAGGTTTTAATACAATGTTTGTAAAAACAAATACTTCTTTTCTTTATCGTAATTATTTTATTGATCCATTTCATTAGTAAAGTATGCTATACAGGTCACTGAAAATCGATAAAATAAACCCTTCAGAACTGACACGGACAACAATACTTGGTTTCCATGGTTTACTTTGATGATAAAACAAACTATTGTTATTGAACATCTAAAATATTTCTCCATTGAGTTGAGATGTGAAGAGTGCATGTGTCAACATTTTAGTCAGATTTCATGATAACCTGTCCAATGTTATGCTGTGTACAGTTAACAACTGTAAATAACTTAAAACAAAGAGGTCAATGGTTATTACAATGTAATTGGTGAGTCTAGCTGTAATAAAAACTCACAAGGAAGGTGAATGAAGGAAAACAAGACAACTGGAGATAAGAAAAACACAAACCCTTAGTGCGATAGGACCAGTTGGGGCAATATACCTGCGGTGGTTCTATCGACCCACCTATCTCCCTCTGTTCATTCATTTCTCTTTCAGCCGTCCACGTTTGTCTGTCCGTCTGGGCACAGTTCCAAGCAAACCAGCCTCAGGTTCGTTATCTGCTTGTTTGTGGTCGGGCGGTCGTGTGTTCCCTCGCCAGATAGAAAGAGCCAACTCGAAGTATATAGGTCACTCACAATCGCGAAAATATTGACAAGATAAACCTATAAAGATTCACGAACCAAAAGTTACTCATTAACTAATGGGCGGCCTCAAGCGATGCTCCCTCCTAGACATGCGCTCCTCTTACTTCCGCTCAGCACGGCCTAGTTTCCTTTCAATCTTCCAGGATGATTGTAGCGATAGTAGCTAAGGGATTCGGCTGCTCGAGGAATTAAACTGAATGAGTCTTGAAAAGCAGAAATTATAATGTAGTCGTTACGAATGGCATCTGTGACACAAGAAGGTTTATTAACCCGCGTACTTTAAACTTGGAAGGATTGGGCGGACTTGATATTCGAGGGGTTTTCTGCCCCACAGTTCAAGTCTATAAGTCCAAACTAGTTTTAGCATGACTTGTATATGAGTTTCTGGAGTGTTTATGACCATGGCGAGGCAAGTTGTTGAAAGCGCTCGACAGTTTTAAGAAATAAATAAAATCTATGAATAAATAAAATACTATAGTCATTTGTTTAATATACTAGTAACTGTCATTTGTTTGGAACTGTTATCATGTAGTTATGTTTTTATCATGTAGTCATGCATTGACTTATTAAAGACTCCGCGGCCAGTTAGGAATTGAGCCAATTGAAAATTTAATTTGACTTTCGTTGGAGCTAATCTTCACTTCGCCCAGCTGTCTTGGAAATATTGACAGCTTTTAGTTTGCGGTCCATTTGGTCTCACGGAACAATCACAGTAGTTCTTATGACTAACTCTACATGGCAAATCGAAAGATAGAAATAAATGGCAACATATTTCCATATAATAATCTTTACGCAAATAACATCACCCCTCATTATTATGAATTAATTCTTCAGCGAAGTGGACATAAACAAAAAAAAAAAAAAACCTAACAACAAACAAAAGATAAATAAATAATATTTTATGCCCTATACTCTTTACATTACCCTAGTGTTCGGGTATTTTTTGCTTATTTTCACATTATTTTGAAGTAATGGAGTTCAGTAATGTTTACATTTATCTATAAAGTTGAGGTTATCACTTATTATAACATAAGTATTGTAACTTAACTTGATTTGTCGAATATTATTCTCAGAAATTTATTTTGTAATATCGTAAATGCCCTGATATGACGTACTAAGCTCCAGTTTAGGCGATGAGTAAGTTATTATGGGCTTCACTAACTTATTGTAGATGAGTTATTTATTGTGGGTGTTAAGTCGCAATAAGGCTGCCACTCTGACTATACAATACTATTTTATTTTCAGGTTTAGATTTCTTGTGGAGAAATTGCTCATGTTTTGCTTAAATTGGTTTTTAATTTGACATGGATGAATCTACTGTGTGCTAGTTTAATACCTTCTACCTCTTTGGTTAGCAACGGGACATTTCTTCATCTCCATGCATCGAGCTCAAGTATACTCCCTTTCGAGTTTTGTAACCCTAGGTGAGTTATCTTCGATTAGTTTCCTGTGCTTCTTGTTCTTATTTATTATCCAAACTGATTATACTGTTCGTTATTGCCCTGACTATTATAATAATTGATTACTTTACACGGAAGCTGAGACATCCCTCGTGACAAAAAACCAGGAGTAGCCTAGGAAATATAATTAGCTTACGTCTCAAGCCTTCGTTTCTGCTTCGGATTATTAAAAATGTAATTTAAAACTGGAGCGGGCGCGAGTGGGCTGACAGAACCAGCCTGTCCTGGAGCTGCCGGTGAGTGAAAACCAACCTTGGACGGTTCAAATCCCGAATATCAACAATTGGTCCCCGAAACCACAATAAATTTAGAGAGTGAATATAGACTCGATAAGACTAATTTTCAACTCTGTTCCAAGATAACAGCCCTTTTCTTTTCTTTGTTATTATAACTTCTTTATTGTGATAAAATCGCTATCTGCCTTATTGGGAAATACGTAATTGTGGTAAATGTTCTCATTCATGCAGTATTTACAAACAGCCCAGAGACCTTCCAAATCCACATGGTTGTCACCTCCCTCGCACGCGAATGAGTCTCAAGTCTTCGTTTCTGCTTCGGATTATTAAAAATGTAATTTAAAACTGAAGCGGGGGATTGCACAGAGAGAAGCAGTGGACAGAGCGAGGGAGTATTGTCACAGTCTAACAATGGACTCACTATCGCGGTGTCCCAGCCACAGCTGCCTTCTAGATATGCTCACTTATCGTATGTCTGTCTGTCGGCCCTTTTGTCCAGGCTCAAGGACGAGTAACACAAACCATCTACCAATGGCCGAGACCTTTCCCAAAGCAGTTGTCATCTGCTTAGTGTAGACACAAGGTGTAGCACAATATCTTTTTATAACAGCTTCATTTGTGATTAACAACAAAAGTAAAAAAAAATACTGACAGGATCAGACTCGAGCGCGAGGCCTCCCCGATATCGAGAGGAGTCATTCACCAATTGAGCTCGAGTGAGGGCCTTCCAAATATAAATTATCTTTTTGTTTTTTCCCTTCATATTTTACCCCACTATTATAGTCAAGAATTATAATTTTCTCTAGATATGGAAATATTTTATTGATTAATGAGTAATAAAACAATTTTGATCACATTGCATCTTTCTGTTGATTATTTCAGGTAACAATTACCTTATGTATTAATTTTCTTACAAACCGCGTACAGTTGTTTGAAATATTTTTCTCCCAATTATTATCCTTTAAAATATCTTTATCCACTTAAGTTACAAATCTAAATGTAAAATAATTATTCTGAGGTAGGGAATTTCTGAAACTATGAGTTTGCTGAACCGAAAATAATTCCCTGTTTGAATATTGAAAAAAAAATGAAATATGTACAATAATATAATTTAAGCTGAGAATGGCTCCTTGTACTAAATGTATGCATTTAAAGCAGTTGTACTAAAACTAACATCATACTTTTTTGTTACAAATTGCATATAATGTATGATAAAAGGATTAGGTGATGGGATCTCAGGAACTTATAAACAATCCAAAAACTAACCTTACACACCAACTTAAAGCTAGAGCGTTCCTGCCTCGACTGCCTTTTGCCATCGTTGGGGAAATGGAGAGGGGGGTAATCGTGTTAAACACGCAGTTTGTCATGTATTGCAACGAGAATTTGATAGGTCTACGGCGAATGAATTCACCCACCGTAGGCAGCTCAAAATCTTCGTGGAATTCGCTGTTTTTCCACTGCTGGAGTCGGACCACTTTCATGAGTATCCCTTTTTGAATTTGTTAGAGTCACTTTGATGTCGCTTCAGTCAGATGACTAAAAATCGGTCCACCGTACAGCAGAGCCTCAGTATGCTCTTATAGATCATGAGCTTGAGGGGCTGTGATTGATTGGGGGAAGTCAATAAATGCGTAAGCCGGTAAGACTTCGTGCGTGTCTGCTTCAACTTCCTCGCAAAACGGCCGCTAAAACGGAAGTGACGGTCCATTTTAATTCCCAGATATACGAGGCTGTTTGCTGGAGGGTTCGGCTCGGTTCCTGCAGTGTATGCAGTAGGCAGTGGCTCCTTTCCCTTCTGCCTGTCTAAAAGCTCTCTTGGCGCTCATACTCTGTGTACAGCGAAAAGGTCGACAAATCCAGCAACCATGGTGTTCCCTGGCAAAGACTGTACTCTGTGGGCACAGCGGCAGGTAACTGGGACACAGTGTGACCTCTAACTTGATTCTTCCCACAGCTAGTTAGTCGTCAGTTTTATAATGCTTGCTTTATATGTAACATATGTAATATTGCTAAGAACACGTAGAAGGGTCGTGAGCAGAACTGTATACCTGCCTCGTGACTTCATGGAAGTCCCAGAATCTTATCCTTTTCTTATACATATGTATCTCAGCTTTAGCCCCAGACCCCACTCGTCCCTAGACATTCCATCCAGTATGTAGTAACGTAACTCTTAATATTTGTATATACCAGTGTTTTGATTGTACTCCATAATAAAGCTTTTCTTTTAAAAGAATATCCTCTACAAAGATTATTTAACTATCGTCAAACCATAATATGAAAGTGAAATATTTTAATATTCAGTTTTTGAATAAGAAATATTTTTTAGTATTCATCCTACAATTATTTATAATATCAATATACAAATAATGGGATATAAAATTACAAATGTCTTGGGCTGTTAATTACAGAGAAAATGGATGAATTCATTAATAGTAGCCTAACCAACCCAGTAGCCTAACCAACACTATGACCCCACCACCCTTCCCGCATCGATAACAACAGACTGTCGGGGAAAAATTAGGTTAAGAATTAGTATGTAAGTTAGTTTTAAGTTTGATCAAAAAAATGAGCCTCATCACCTTTATTAGAGTCAGTTCAGTCCAGTCACGTATAATGTGTATCATTATACTTGTTTATTCCATTATATAATTTTTATAAAATAACAAAACCTGCATATAATGTAGCGACGCTACAGGAAATAGAAAAATAATTTGTAAATAGATTCGCCTGAGGATCTATAATAATCTGTGAATTTAAAGGGGCTATGAAGAAAAAAAACAAAAAAAACATTAATAGTAGATTGTTCAAATACCATCACAGTTTAACATACATGCAAGGAGCAATCAAATACAACATTGGCTATCCGACTTTATCATGTTCAAGATTAAAACCTAGTCTTCTAAAAGGCATATTGTTATTAGCAACAAAACGTCATTGGGCTTTAAGTTCTACTGTTGTTTAATTAAATTATCATCATTTTTCTGTATCCAAACATGTATAATATATTATACTCACTTTCGTTGGCTTGTTGTATTATAAAATTATATCTAATTAAAATGTGTTCTCTTAATAAAAATATAATAAAAATATATTTAAAAGTAAATACAACCATAGATGGAAAATGGTAAGTGAAAAGTCCCGAGATATTTCTATGTTCACGCAGCCTAATCAGGCACGAAGCATCACCTCCCTTCCAATGCCAGACCATTGCTTTATGGTCTGTTAGTCTGTGCTCTGCCAACACTACCCCTCCCTCTCTATCGAGCCATGTTGCCATTCCTGCCTTCATTAGACCGGAAAGGCGGTTTCAATTCCCTATTTGTCAGCCGATGGGACAAGGCCCAGTGTGAACAATCCCTACTGTATCCACGGCGCAGCAATGCACCCTGAATTCAAATCGAGACATTTCAAATATTTACAAATACAGAAATAATCTTATAATGGAATGCATCTAGTCAAATCGAGACATTTCAAATATTTACAAATACAGAAATAATCTTATAATGGAATGCATCTAATCAAATCAGAACAAACCGACATCAACCCCATTGATTATGAATAAAGTTTTCATTGAAGTACACAAAACATTTAATTTAGGAAATAATTTTTTTTTTTTAGACAAAAACAACTTTATTATGATTACAATCTGCCTCGTTGGGCAATAAGTAATTGTGATAAATGATCTCATTCATACCATATTTACAATTTTCATTCACTTGCTCATTCATACAGTATTTACAAACAGCCCAGAGACCTCCCAAATCCACATGGTTGTCACCTCCGCGAGGTGCGAAAGAGGAAGCGGAGACTTGGGAAGTCCCCCACGCTCCTCCGTCAGCCGTGGGAAATTATAATAATAAACCTGACGACAAAATTCAATAAATAAATAAAACTATATAATAATAGAAAAAACATTTCTTCCTTCTTCCCCCATCCGTAGAGGATGAGGAGTGTGGAGGGCCTCGGGAGAGGTATAGGTGATAATGGTGGTGCGAGTCCAATAAAGGCAATATTTTGTAGTATTTTTGTCATTGTGGATTTAGCTTTCAAAATATCGAGAGTAGAGCGTAAGTAGTGCAACTCAACTATTGCTATTCAGTTTGTCAAATCTTATTTTTAGAAATTTCTTTGGTTTAAAAGTTGAAGTTTGCTGATATAGGTATGCCTGCCAAATCCTGTTTTGATGTAGTGAAGAATTTTATTGCCGTTGTATAAATGATTGAAACAATATTCAAATATTTTCTCTATGGAATATTTGTCTTGTATCATAGCAATTGTTGATTTGTACAGATAATAGTTCAACTAATAGTTGATGGATAAAAATGCAAATTAAACCGCAATAATTTTTTTAAAAAATGAGTATTAGTACATTTAAGAAAACTGAAACTAAACAAAATATACAACTAATCAAATATTCAAGTTTACAGTCATTCGTCGAATAATACTGTCGCAGCCATGTACGTATCAAACAGAACGCACAATAGTAAAATACAATAGGATACCAACATACTCAAGCAGTCAGAAGAATCTTCACTGTTGCCAATAGCAGATACTGTCTACGCTGTCATGGTTTTTGTACTACGGTAAAGTTAATGCTTTGAAAAATATTTACTATTAAAAACAATTCTACGAAGCAATAAGAGATGGCTCAACTAGTTCTGCAAATAACGGATACCCTGGATACCACAGGCCATAATTTCTGGGTACCTAAACCGTACAATCAGCCATATTCCTACGACATAGCAATAATTATGGAGAAAGAGTAGTATAGAAGTCGAGGAACGCTCTAATATTAATCCTTCTTCTCCTGAATCCGAAAAGGTTTCACATTTGCTTTAAATATTCATGGGTTAAGGGAAGCGATACGACTCATGCACACTCACTCTAGCGGGATTTTCATAAAATATTCACAGGACGAATCTGATATTTGAAGGAGCACGGAATGAAGGGTTCGCGAGGCTCTCCTGAGGGTGTCAAAACATTTCAATTAAACAGACCGTATTTATATTAACCACACGTCTTGAGATTTTGTACAAAGAAGGGATGTCGTCCTCTTTGCATTTCCACAGCGGAGAGGAAAACTAAATCGATTCTTTCTCTTTGTTATTCCTGCCTGGAGGAGAAAAAAATACTGTCGGGGATAAATTATTCATTCACGAAAAACTTTTAAATAATTTATCATTTTAATATACGGCTAAGCTTGGCGTGTTTGATTTTTAAAATAATACCTAGCTTGCCGGATACAGAGTGTAAAGTGTGCCAAGGGAGCTACATCGAATGGAGGTCTGCCTAGCACGTAGAGTAGTCATAGTGTTTATGACATGCTTCACCACTCACTTCCCATCACAAAACTCCTACTCCAACACCTACTCACCGACTGGAAAAGGGTTCTTTGAAAGAGTATCACTTAGGCAATACATTTTTATGCGTAGTTGTATATCCGCTGTAACTAGGCTTATTTATGTCATTTAAGTGCAAAAGATTATTTATATAAAATTGACAGATAATTGTATTATTAGTAGCTGATGAAGCTAATATCAATATGTAACTCCCCCACCCCCTTCATAGCCTCTTTAAACTCACAGATAATTATATATAATTATAAATCCTCAGGCGAATATATTTACAAATTATTTTTGTATTTCCTGTAGCGTCGCTACATTATATACAGGTTTTGTTATTTTATAAAAATTATACAATGAAATAAACAAGTATAATGATATACATTATACTTGACTGGACTGAACTGACTAATAAAGGTGATGGGGCTCACCTTTTTGATCAAACTTAAAACTAACTTACATACTAATTCTTAACCTAATATTTCCACGACAGTCTGTTGCCATCGATACGGGAGGGGTGGTGGGGTCATAGCGTTAAACACTGGTTTGGTTAGGTGCTGCAACGAGTCAAAAAACTTGATGTGTCTCAGGTGGATCCAATATGTAACAATTGATAGGTTTGAATTTCAAAGATATATACATAATAGATAAAACAGGTATATGTTATAGAGAGGGATACAAAGAAGTATTAAGTACAAAGGAAACAAATCTGATCTTTGTTATAAAACATACATGCAAATAGAAAATAAAGTAGACCAATAGGAAATCGATTCAGGTGTGTCAAGAGGTAGCAAAAAAGCTAGGATGGTAAGGATATTATATATAATAACAAAAGGGGGGGAGGGTGGAATAAGAGCATATGGTTGACGGTAAAACATGGTAATGAACATAGAAGACTATAATTTGAGGTAAGGTTATTTATGATTATTACGGTTTAATAGGACTTTTTTAATGCTCTTTATCAACGAATGGAATCATACGTTCATTTATTGAATGTTTTTTCCGTTTTTTTGGTGGTTTTCAAACTGAAATGTATACTTTATATTACTTAGCTTATTCTCTTGTTAGTGCACTATTGATGTTTCGTTAGTCAGAATTTCATTTATTTATCTGTACCATACTGATATTCAAACCGCTTATAACAGTTTTTTTTCTATGCTATTCTATTGTATAGTTAATAGGAGGGGCAAAGCTCATGTCAAAATTGGCAAGAACCACTTTTTTAAATTTAGTATTATGAAGATTATGAAAATAAATGTATTAAAATTACAGTTTCCCATGTGGTGTCACCTTAAGGAAATTTTAAATGTCTACAATTTGAATTTAGATGGTACGATGGTTTAATGATGATATCGTTCACAGCCCGTAAGATACCTGAATAGGCGAAACGTGACAATTTATGTAATGCCGTAAATAAAGAAAAAAATACAGATTGAATTTTTGAAAATCTATTTTCATACTGTTAATAATAGTTTGTAGGCGGCTATTTTTGTAGTTTCACTATTAAGAACATTATTTAAAAAATTCTATAAAAAGGACTATTGAAGTCAGAAATAAATCAATAAACGCCATTATGTTTCGGAAAATCTTTGAGATTCTTAATACTGTATTTAATGTCTTCTCAGTCATGTATAGCTCTTAGCTGAGACTTGAGAGATTATAAAAATTTGACGAACTGACCTAAATTCTCCCGCCGTAAATATTTTCTCGTACTTCCATTATTACATATTGGCCAAAAACAAATCAACATATTTTGAGGGGTTGTAGAACATACCATTAAAATTCTTGGTTCGGTCAAGAAAGAATACTTACAAACACAAACAGACAAAAGACGATCTCCTCAACCGTTATACCCAACAGAAAAAAAAAAGTTTTATCTCAAGTGTTCCCATTTGTGTAAGTTTTTACATACAATCATTCATGCAGTGATAGTTGAACAGCAGGCTGATAGTAGACTATGCAAAGGCTGGCATATTTGCATCGGCTTCAATGGGTTACATGCAAGACGGAGAGAAGACATGAATGAACACATATAGATGAGAAGCCAAGTGCAAGGTCGGTGGGAGGGAGTGCAGCATACTACAAACGCATTGCCGTCAGGTCTTGCGTTGTAGTCTAGCTTCTGCGCCTTTGTCAGCCCCGTCGGTATAGGTCTTAGATCATCGAGTTCGCTGTCAATACTTACTCAGATAAGTAGTACAGTATCGAATGAACTGTGTGGCTGAACTGTGAATCATTATAGACATACTAATAGTTTAACGATTTAATTGTATTACGCTGAAAATATTTCCAGCCCTATTAAGAATATATTTATTATCCCGGGACCATGTCCTGTAAGAGCATACATTATTTTATATGAAGTGGCTCGCTCTCTGGCAGTTTCAGTCCTCACTGAAATTGACAATGCGTTATAAAAAAAAAATTAAATGAGAAATAAAATAAAACAAATACACATTTTTATAAAGATTAAAAATAGAATAAATAAAATGAAAATAAACAGATGTAATACACTCCATGAAAAATCAAAATCAAATGGATATAATTAGTACACACACTTATTCATACATAAATATGAAAATACATTCGAAACAAGATTTACACATAAAAAATAATAAAAATAATCAAAGTAGATATACGCAATAATACTTGGTAATTAAAAACGCAATAAAATTAAATCCAACACTCTTAAATTAATTAGTTAGCATTTCATTAATAAAAAAATTGAGACTATGACAAATGACTTGTGTAGTATCATATTTCCTATTCGGATGGTTGTTTGATATTTGCGGCAGAGGGTTCCTGGTTTTGATTTTGTAATTGCGTTATGATTTGGAGACATACCTCTTGGTGAAGATACTCAACTTGCACGCTTCGTGAGGTGATTTAATAATAAATGTAATAAAGTAAACAATTCTTTTCACAGAAATGTCTCATTTTTATAGTAGGATAGAGCATACTCCGCTGGTTACTTGGATACATCTCATAATTTTATGGATTATAAATAAAATAGTAAACGTTGACACTCTTTTCTACCATCATAATAAACTCTCTTCCTCAATACTGAATTTAGTTATAAAAATTGCAGACTTTACCTTGACATCGGACAGCTGCGCAGACACTCACGCCCATTTTGTCTTTACAATGGCAAAGATCTTCTTTTGCTCTACTGCAATCTGAAACAATAAGCCTGAAGTATTACTTTCCTAAGCATGTAATATACAAAAAAAAAGCAAGGCTTCCGCTTCTTGGATGAACCAGTGCATAGTTCTTCGGAATCTGACGGGGGACACCTCCAATCTTATTCTAAACGTGTTATGTGTTAAATGCTGTGGGTGCATTGAAATGATAAGAGTATATTTTATTTGAGTGCTAAAGTATAAAACTCGGGCGCTCGCTCAACCTTGTTGATTGGCCTCATTTACAAGTCTCACAAACCAAGAAACAACGTCACAATCATGGAGTCTTGCAAAGTTGTGAACTCTAAATAGATATCTAATAAAATTGTATAGTTTTTTGTAATAAATGGAACTAATTAATTATTAGATCAATATAGGGTCTTGTTTGTATTCTTTTGTATTTTTGTTTCAATTATGGTGTCACATATTGAAACTTAAGCATCGCTGTGTTCCTTGAGCTAGGCAAAACACCCTGGCCTTTAATTATAATATTTACCGGTTAAAATGGCAGTTAAAGACTTTTTTACAAGAATTTATTTCAGAAGTTTTTTTTTTTTTTTTTTTTTCTTAGCTCTCAAACTTATAAAATAGGATGTGGGAAAATTATTTTGGGCTAATGAGTGCCTTTCACTAAGGGGAGTCCCCCATTCGAAGGATGTATGAGAAGGATATAGGGTGTGGAACGCCTAAAGGAGGCGGGTGGAATCAGGAAGGTAGTGAGAGTCTACCGAGGGTGGAGCCTAGGGGTACCTAGGCAAGGGTTTGTAGTCGGCCAGGTCAAGCCTGGCCAGCCCCAGCAGGGGCCTGAAATAAGTCGGCCTCTCGGCCGGAAGGTCGACCCTGCTTAAACAGGTAGATGGGGTCTTGTAGCTTCGGAGATCGGCCTCGATCTCTCGGCTGGGTGTTGATCTTCAGTCTCCGTCAGGGGGCTAGGGTTCGATCACGTCCATCTGTCTCCAGGCTTCAGCGGTCCAGCAGTGCTTCCATCTGACGGGATTTCAGAAGTACAACGAGGTAACGGTTTTACTAACTACTGTCTTACGTCTAGTCGGGAAGAGAGAGTGTTACTGCGTGAGGTGAGTCTGACAGAGTGAGAGAAGGAGTGGGAATCTGGAAGAACGTATATAGGGAGAAGTGGATCAGTGTATTTCAGCAGCGTGGGGAATCAGTTGAAATATTGCCCCACACGGGCGGTCGTCAACCGGGCCAAGAAGTCAGCAGGAAGTAGTTTATTGTTTGCAAAACAAGCTCTGGGTTAGTGAAAAATAGGTCTCGTCTCAGCTGGTTAAGTGTTATCCGGGCCAGGCCACCGGCTATGTTTGCATTCCATAATTGGCGACAACGGGGAGGGGGTAGTTCAATCCGCATTAGCCTGCATTTGCTTTTAAGGAAGTGAACTAAACACCTTGATCATACGGGGGTTTGAACCTAAACAGCCTCCACGTCATGAAGCAGTTATGTACTTAACCGCTCTATTTCAGCTGCATTAACTAAAATTAATGAACTAACTAATGGAGAAAAGTGAAAAAAGACAAAAGTCACCGTTTGGAAATATGTGTACGGCCATCTTGGGCATTAATCATTGCTGGTTATTTACTCCGAGAGCGAGCCAGACAGAAAGAAAATGGAAAAACGTGCTTCCTTCCAAAAGTTGATTCGGACCTCGCAATTCTCTTGTTTTTCACAGCCTGGTGAGTTCAATTGTCTTCTTTTCGGATAAAACATTAAAAACAACATAGGCCGCTGGAAGCGGTTTTTCATCGTTCAGAAGAGTTTCAAATCCCCCCCCCCCACTTTGTGTTCAGCTCAGATGTCTGTCAGTGGCGACAGCCATTAGCAAGTAATTTGATAAGAATTGAGCCAATCACTAGGACATAACTAAGCGCCCGATTGAACAATGCAAAGCTTGCAATTGTGCAGATGGGAGTGAGCAAGTGAGCAATTTCCTACCTAGGTGGGGGGGGGGGGAAGCTAACTCAGTTATAGGAGGCCGGCCATTGCCAATCAACTCGTCCCTCGCCTCACTCACGCCGCGTCCGCAAGATGTACCTTCTATAGTGTAGATAACTGTATAATTATTTATTCTTTTAAACAAAAAACAAACAAACAATATATTTGTCTACCAAGCCGATCTAAAAAAAAAAAAAAAAAAGATGCACTTAAACTATTGATAGTTGCTTTTTTTTTTATAGAAAAGTTCCCCCACCCTATTGTATTGTCAGAGGGTGAGACCCCACACTCTGTCCTAGTTTAACTTACTTCTCGATGAATATCGATCACGATTCAGCCATGGCTTCCTTGAAATACATACCCGGCTGCATTGAAATGCATACCCGGCTGCATTGAAATTAATGTTTATTTATCCATCCCAGTAACTATAGAAAATCTATATTTGAGAAAAATAATTACGATCTACACTACACAGAAATGGCCTGACTGCGATAAGAAAATCTCATTCTCTCTGTCATGCACTGAGCAATATCTTTACTAATAGCTTCACATCAGTGTTCCTGTTTTACTTAAAGAATCTATTTTATACTAAATCATACAGCTGTTGTGTAGTAAATGTAAATGTTAAGTTGTTACAGTCCCCGACTAGAGATTGCGGAGGTGAGTTATCATCTGATAACAGTGGGATCTACTCACCAACCAATATTGACCAAGTAATATATTTTAAAAAATGACACGAAATAGTGTTACTTCATCAATAGCTCAAATACATCAACTACTTTATCAATGTGACTATAAATACTGATATGTCGTAAGTGCTAATGATTTGGCCAGGTCTACTCATCAGGCCGAATCCCCCACGTTGGACAACATCATTCCACCGTTTTATCCGCCATTAACGTCGGTAACATGAACAAAACTAATTATTTGGCAATGTATCATATCATGGTTTACAGCAATGACTATAATTACAGGAGAGGTGAAATGGATGGAGAATGGATTGTAGTCGAGGAATTGTAAAAATGAACCCCAGATCCATATATTGATGTTTCCCATAATTACAGGATGAAGTGCCCTTGGTAGGTATTTGGCATAAGATAACTAGGTATGACCTGATACTTGGACAAATGAGGGTCAATTGCTTCTAGGTCATTTATTGAAGACCTAGTACTCTCATACAGTGTTTGCTCGGGTCGGCATTTCTATCATCTCTCTTAGGACACTCAAAGTACGCATTGCCACAGTACAAGGAAATCAAGTACAGCATTGCTGGGGGGACGCCAATTGTCCAATGTTTATTTATTTTTTATTTTATGTACGCTTTAAGCCATGCCATTGTTGGGATACATCCCTGTTGTTGGCTCTTGAAACTTAATTTTTTTGGCTAGTAATTATTACACCCCCCCCCCTAAATAATAAAACAATCCTAGAGCCCGATATCCAGGCTAGGTCTTTACCAACCAAGCTATCCTGCATGAGTTCAGACCTTGGTAGTATGAGTTCTATTAGAGCCCCCGACTAGATATTGAGTAGGCCCCTTTTGTATTTTGACTTTGGTTTATTAATAAGAAATATTTACAGTACAGTTTTTGTTATTTTGTTGTGAAATATCGGCTTTGGTTGAGCCTGCAAGTGCTGAGGTCGATGGCCACTTAAAGGCGAACCGCGAACTGCCATTAGCTGATAGTGTTCCCTCGGCCAGGGGCAATAGCCACGTTCTGATGTAATGGTATCGTTGCCTCGGTGAAGTCTTACTACCGCTGAGGGCTGGGGTGCTCTTGGATGGCTTCCTATGGGACATTTGTCCACTAGTAGCTAAAGGGTAGTAGGAGTGGGCTTTATTTATATTAGTACGTTTACTGGAAAGAAAATACGGATTTAAAAAAAAAAAGTAATGATTAGGTACGAAGTCAAGAAACGTTCCTCGAAACTCCGGAGCTGAACCGAACCCGAGGCGGCACCCCAGCCCTCAGCTCCTTTTCCTACTTGATCTTAAAGAAGTTTCTGAACTTAATACCCCTATCCTCAGAACCGCTTCACCACTCTCTTGAATCCTCTACGTCCTAATATCCGCCATTCTTCGTACTTACATACATTGAAAACCCTCCTATTGTAACACCTCTCAACCACCTATGTAGATGCTTACCGATACAAAATTGTGATTTCCATTTTTACTCAATTAGCTAACTGTATCATTCATGACACTCGAGTACCGAATCGCATAAATATAATGAAGTGTACAGGGCCTCGTGACGAGAGGTGTACAAGTGGTAGCTACTCTGAAGAACCTTGCTACCACGCTGAGCGTCCTAGAGGAACACTCGAGTGCAATATCTGCCTGGAGTGGACTACTATGAGAGGGATAGGGCGGTCGATGGTGCAGGGGCTATCTGGGTCTGAGCCACCCTATATAGGATATCTAGTAGAGCACTCTAGGACATAACTAAGGGTTACTCAGCTGGCCTCGCATCCGGCCAACAGCACACAGTCATTGAAGAGCCCCAAGGGAAAGAATGTATAGATCAAGTTTATTATGATACAATTACAATCTGCCTTATTGGGCAATGAGTGATTGTGATAAATGATCTCATTCATACCATATTTACAATTTTTATTCACTCGCTCATTCATACAGAATTTACAAACCGCCCAGAGACCTCCCAAGTCCATATGGTTCTCACTTCCCTCGCATGCCAAAGACGAAGCGGAGTCATGGGAAGTCCCCCACGCTCCTCCGTCAGCCGCGTCACCGGATACACGGCCAGTGGAGGCTGACCAAGAGCACGAGAGCCACAGACGGTCAGGAGATGATTGGAGAAACTGCCCATTGCCATGACTCCCACTATTAAGCATTTATAGCAGGTCACGAGGCACTGCCGTTTTAGTCTTCGAGGAGGATTGTAGGGATGAGTGGTGCAGTGCAATGACTGTACTAGGGGATTAGGGTGGTTGGATAGGTTACTATAGAATTTCATAAACTTGGAAGGGATGAGTTCAAGAATGTAAGGTATATTAAGATTGTTATGAAGGGTTTTGTTGCTGACGTAATAAGGGACATTTTCTATTGTTCTCAGGACTTTAGATTGAAAGGATTGGATACGCTTGATGTTCGACTTTTTTGCCGTCGCCCATAGCTCTATTCCGTAAGTCCAGATTGGCTTCAGTATAACTTTGTAAATTAGTAATTTGTTTTCTATTGAGATATGGGATGTCCTTTGAAGTAGTCTGTACCGTTGTCCAAAGCGTCCGTTTAGTTCTTGTCTTTTTAGCCTCGTGTGTGGGTTCCAGGTCAGCTGTTTGTCAAGATTGAAGCCTAAGTACTGTACTAATTCGGAATGTTTAGATCAATTGTCTTTTGACAATCTTTATGATCTGTGATAGCGTTCTTTTATACGTTATGAGTTATATTATACAATAACTCAATAGTTTTAATACACTAATGGAAAGTTAATGACAAAAATATTATACAAAGCAATTCTAGTTTCTACAACAATTTCTCAAGATTCAATGTATCTATTTTTCCCGATATTTAAGATATTGGAAAAGTTAAAATATAGAAAAAAAAGTATTCAAATATTTAAAATTATCAATAAAATCTGAAAGGCAGTCCCTGATCGACAATTAGTCCCGTGACTCGCTGCCTGCCGGGGAAGCGTGGGTATGCTCGTTGATTGGTCAATAGCTCAGCTAATATTTAGGCATACAAACACCCACTTAGACACTAACGAACCCAAACATCGTTTGTCTCAAAGCCCCTTTGTTGGATAAAATACAAAACGAAGGTTCAAATCATGAACTGTGGCCATGGTGGTCCTCGCTACAAAGGAAACGGTTTGTGTGAATTAATAATCAATAATATAATGATCGCAATCGTAGCGTAAAGCACTCAAATTAAACAACAAGCTAAAAAAATATGTGCATTATGCAAACAGGAACCAGAAAACTCATTTATTCACTAACAAGATGAATAAAACAAAACACAAAAAAAATATCATTAATCAACAATCAAAGAAAAATGAACGCCAATGGCCATTCTTGTTGAAACTATCCCGTCAACAAATAAATAAATAAACTGAGTGACAACAATAGTGATCATTTGTTTACTATTGTCCAAATACCTTTCAATAGATTTGCCAGTTTTTTCTTTTATGTTAATTTTTGTTTAAATATAATTGGCCAAAAATAGAAAATAATTTACTAATAATTATTCAATAACATCTGACCTGGTAGATCATTACTATGTTGATGTAGCAACATTTTCCCACTGAACACTTCAAAGAGTTTGAGTGAGCCTTGAGTAGGAGGGATACGGCTTAGGACAGGTCAGCCACACTAGCCAATGGGCGTTATCGTCCACTGATCCACCAATCAGAGCTGGTAGAGCTGCTACCACGGACGACACTCCACCAATCAGAGCTGGTAGAGCTACTACCACGGACGACACTCCACCAAGGTCCCTTGGTCAGCGCTATTTACATTAAAGGGGTCTTTCTCTAAAGGTTTTTGTGGGTTCGAGTCCGTTCAACATTTACTTGAATTGTCCCTGTATTTTAGGACAACCGTCATAAGTATGTTCGATTTAAAATGCATTATTTATTTAGTATAGTTATAATAAATACCTTATTTAGTAGATTTCTAATAAATACCTTCGATTAACCGTCGGCTAAAATACATGCGGCTCCATTTATGATGAAGAATCTTTACTTCTTTACAAATTTTTACAAAAAGTAATTCAATTTGGTTTAAAAACTAAGTCGGGAATCTAACAATATCGCAGGTTTGAAAAATGCCGATGAAATCTATATTCGTTACATTTGAGTGACAGAAGTAAATGACCAGCTTCCCATATTTAATATTACTCAAATAAACTATCATTATCAGGTACAGATAAAATATTTAAAGGTTTTATTGCTGCTTGTCAGTTAAGATATTAAGTAAATAACGAGAAATTTTGTCATCTCACGAGTTTTATTTGTATTTCACTAGCACTTTCGGCAGCTGCACTGTCATCATCAAGTGCTTAAAATGCTGCTTAACTTTATCGTTTTG